>BLSH010517727.1:573228-597550 GCA_018402905.1 Glandirana rugosa | reverse complement strand
GGAATCCATCTTGTTCTTTCCTATAGAGGAGGACCACCTCATAAGGATGACTGTAGAATTGACCTTACCAGACCTTCGCCTATCCCGGGGGACCTTCTTGGCATGGTAGCTAGTGGCTCTGGTGGTTATCTCACCGCTCTACGCTTTCCCATTCGAAGTACGTTGTTCGGCAAAAGGTCAAGTATTTTAACGGTCGTCGAGCCCCCCCGCACAGACCGGCTCGATCACGTACCTGTGTGACACTATCTCGAGGACTTGTGGCACTAGGGACCTCGATAATTGTCGCCGTTAGGCCTCTGGGCTTCCCGTGTTAAACTTCGACCTTCCTGTCCACTCGTGTAAGTAGGTTCTAGTTTGCGGGGTTTATCCCGGGTTTTCCTTTTCCCCATCGGGATGAATGTGCTCACCTGTCCTTCCAGCTTCAAATTGTGCCCTTCGGGTCTCCGGATTGCCGCTGTTAATAGCTCCAGGGATCACGGTGTTCAGGAGCTCTATCACAGTGTGTCCATGCACTAGCTCGGCCAGACACGCCCCCCCGAGCTGCTGGCAATTTTATGAACTGGAAAACGGCTTGTTGCATGAAGCTTACCCTTTCGCATCTCGCCACTCTATTGGTGGTCTCGGTGATCGATGGTACGGTTCTTCCAGGGGGCCCTATCCGCTTCCAGACCATTCCAGTTAAGATGTCAGTAGGAATACTCCACCAGGAGGAGATATCCTTTCTTGTTCTACCTAAGGCCTCAACCCCCATCATATTGGGTCTTCTCTGGTTACAGCTCCATTCTCCACATGTTGACTGGACTTCTGGGCAGATATTGGCTTGGGGTTCCTCCTGTTTTTCTTCCTGTCTACTCAAGATGGTCCCGAACGAGAAACTTCCTGTTGCCACCGCATCAGTTTCTTCTACTCGTCCCACTGCATATAGCGATTTCCGGGATGTCTTCTGCAAGAAATCAGCTGAAGTGCTTCCTCCTCGCAGTTCCTTTAACTGTGCAATTGACCTTGTTCCAGGAGCGACTCTGCCCAGGGGTCGTATCTATCCTCTGTCCAGCCCTGAGACCCAGGTCATGTCAGAATATGTCACTGAAAACCTAGAGAAAGAGTTCATTCGGAAGTCCTCGTCACCGGCGGGAGCAGGATTCTTTTTCGTTGCCAAAAAGGATGGCACCTTAAGACCTTGCATTGATTATCGAGGTTTAAACGCAGTGATAATCAAGAACCGATACCCCTTACCCCTAATCTCTAAACTATTCGACAGGTTGAAAGGCGCCTCCATCTTTACCAAGTTTAATCCGGTTTGTTTTAAACTCCAGATTCCGAAAAGCCTCAGAATGTCGAACTCCTTTCATGTTTCCCTTCTGAAGCCTTTAGTCCTCAATAAGTTCTCTTGTCCTCTCCCTACCACGGTTCCTGTCTCAGACGATGGTCAGGAGTAGGAAGTTAGTCTAGTCCCTGGACTCCCTGCTCTGTAAAGGCATTATTCAGTACCTTGTGCATTGGAAAAGGTTTGGTCCTGAGGAGAGGTCTTGGATTCCTGCATCTGAGGCATTTTGCGCCTCGTCTGGTGAGAAGGTTTCATTTGAGATATACCTCCAAGCCTGGGCCTAGGCGGGGAGGGGGAGGCCTTGTAAGAGTGGGGGTACTGTCATGAATCCATAGTAACATTCATGTCCTGTCTGTTTGGTTACCTCTTGGTGGTGTCAGCCTAGAGGCCGTGCACATCACCATCTGTGGGATATGTAATCTCCTCTCAGTGAACTCCACACCAGTCTCCAATTAAGGACACTATATAAGACTATGTGCTGCAAAGCCTCCTTGCCAATCAATGTTGTGTGTGTTTGGCTTTGTGTGTGGTTGTTCCTGTCGGATGCTCTGAGTCTATTCTGTTTACCGACTTTTGTCTTGTTCTGATTATCCCTGCCTGCTTTATACCCCGACCTTCGGCTTGTTCTCTGTTTACCCCAACCTTGGCGTGCTCTTCTGTCTGTCCCTGTCTGCTTGTGGTCCTGATCTTTCGCTAGGCCGCTGACTATGGTTGCTGTTCCTGCGCTGCTGCTTCCTCTCTCCCACCTGTAGCCAATCGAGCGTGAGCTAGGGGACCCTGGGGGGAATCCAGTTGCAGCCAAATCCATCCTCACCACCAGAGGCTCTGGCGAATACCTACTAGCTCTTGGACTCTGCGCCCTGGGGAAACTGGGGAAACTGATGCACTAGCTCCCTGTGTTTCAGCGTCAGTACTCCAGGGACCCGTCTTCCCGTACCCTCCAGAGCTCATTAGCAGCAGTCAGCTATAGGTCCACAACCTTAGTGGTGCGCTTCGCACTTCAGCGGTGCGATTCGCACTCCGGCAGTGTGCATCTGTCACCTGACCCCAGGTGTCCTGACAGTGATGCTGTATATACCCCTCTGGTCATGCTGTATATATCCCTCTGGTCATGCTGTATATACCCCTCTGGCCATGCTGTATATACCCCTCTGGTCATGCTGTATGTACCCCTCTGGTCATGCTGTATGTACCCCTCTGCTTATGCTGTATATAACCCTCTGGTCATGCTGTATATACCCCTCCGGTCATGCTGTATATACCCCTCCGGTCATGCTGTATATACCCCTCTGGTGATGCTGCATATACCCCTCTGGTGATGCTGCATATACCCCTCTGGTCATGCTGCATATACCCCTCTGCTGATGCTGTATATACCGATCTGCTGATGCTGTATATACCCCTCTGCTGATGCTGTATATACCCCTCTGGTCATGCTGTATATACCCCTATCTGGTAATGCTGTATAAATCCCTGTCTGGTGAATGCTGTATATACCCCTATCTGGTGATGATGTATATACCCCTATCTGGTGGTGCTGTATACAGTATCTCACAAAGTGAGTACACCCCTCACATTATTGTAAATATTTTATTATACCTTTTAATATGACAACACTGAAGAAATGACACTTTGCTACAATGTAAAGTAGTGAGTGTACAGCTATAACTCAACACACAGCCATTAATGAAACCAAAATGACAATCCCTATTTCACTGAAAAAAATGTGTCAATATCAGCGCCCTGAATATAATAGAGAGTGTGGTCACATTATATGCATAAAACACAAATGAACCATAAAGATGAGCAGCTGCTTTAAAATAAATGATAATCACTAATACACAGCATCTGATGATAAATTTTAACTCCCACAATGATGCAAGCAGCGCTAACTGACAGCTAAAACAGCAGACCCTACAGAAAAAAACTAAATAATGTAAAGTCCAAAGATAATTTTGTGAATAGTGGAAGTTGGGTCCAAATCTTGTTTCCGTCACCACACCGCGTGAAAAAACGTGGGGGAGAAAAGACCCCCCCAGGTGGTTAAACTCACCAAAGGTCAGAATAATATGCGTCCATACGATCACTAAGGTGTCCCCCTAGGATATTCCACCTCGATCAGATGTACCTTCCGCCCCTGGCAAAGTTATAGTCACACCGCCAATATTTCAGGAAATCACCTTAAATAAAAGCGCTCCACATAGTGCATGATCTGACTGATATTTATTGTATGACAAGATACATAAAAAACCCCCCTTCCAGATGTACACTTACAATGTAAAAACAAACAGCAAGCATGTATTAAAATGACCAGCCACTGAACAGCCCCGTCTCACCGCTCGTAAAGACTCCGACGGCGTTCCTGGGAACGAGGCAATCCTTGGCCGACGCAGATTGACAGCCGTGTGGTCACGCCCTGATGCGTTTCGTCATCACTTTGTCTGAGGGCGTGACCACACAGGCACGGTGTCCCCTCTTTATCGGCAGAGGATCGCAAATGAACCCCCTCCGCCCTTCTCAGTCACCAGCCGTGTGAACCACCCTGAATCAGTGCCTGGACCAGGATGAAGCAGCTAGCTGTTATGCCTATTACCCCCTAAATCAGGAAAAGGCAACAGCACTCCATGCATTAGCTCAAACTCCTAGCAGCAATATTCCAATAACCACTACATTCTCACCAAAGAGATAGGATCGCCATGGATATCGTGCATATGGCCATGAAATGTGAATGTCTCCATACACAGCACGATCGCATAAAGCGACGTGATCGTATAGGTACTGGCAATCGTGATCTCACCTAGAAAGCAGGATCACTCTGGCAATCATACATATGGTTATAGGTAGAGTACAGATGTCCCCATACAAAACTCGATCGCATAAAGTAACAGGATCGCTCAGGTCCTCATTTCCTGTGATGGCATGTCTCCACAAACCACCCGATCGCATAAAACGACGTGATCCTATAGGCACTACTAATCCTGATCTCACAGAAAAACGGGATCGCTCAGGCAATAGTGCAAATGGTCATAAATAGAGTCCAGGTGTCTCATACACAACCCGATCGCTTAAATCGACAGGGTCGTTCAAGTTCTCTTTTATATAATAGCAGACTGGGTGCTTTAACACGTAACCCTCCAAAATTATCTTTGGACTTTACATTATTGAGTTTATTCTGTAGGGTCTGCTGTTTTAGCTGTCAGTTAGCCCTGCTCACAGCCAATAATGTCTAAACCACTGGCAACAAAAGTGAGTACACCCCTAAGTGAAAATGTCCAAAGTGGGCCCAACTAGGCATTTTTTCCTCCCCGGTGTCATGTGACTTGTTAGTGTTACAAGGTGTCAATTGTGAATGGGGAGCAGGTGTGTTAAATTTGGTGTTATCACTATCACTCTCTCATACTGGTCACTGGAAGTTCAACATGGCACCTCATGGCAAAGAACTCTCTGAGGATCTGAAAATAAGAATTGTTGCTCTACATAAAAATGGCCTAGGTGGAGGAGTGGAAGAGGACTCCAGTGGCAACCTGTGAAGCTCTGGTGAACTCCATGCCCAAGAGGCTTAAGGCAGTGCAGGAAAATAATGGTGGCCACACAAAATGTTGACACTTTGGGGCCAATTTGGACATTTTCACTTAGGGGTGTACTCACTTTTGTTGCCAGCGGTTCAGACATTAATGGCTGTGTGTTGAGTTATTTTGAGGGGACAGCAAATTTACACTGTTATACAAGCTGTACACTCACTATTTTACATTGTAGCAAAGTGTAATTTATTCAGTGTTGTCACTTGAAAAGATATAACAAAATATTTACAAAAATGTGTACTGTATACCCCTATCTGCTGATGCTGTATACCCTATCTGACGATGCTGGGCTGTATACTCCTGACACAATGGGTGGAATCTATAAGGTGTGGGGCCTATAAAAAGTGGGAGGGGTCAAAAAGAAAGGGCGGGGTCTGGTGCACCCCATCCTAAGATTTCACCAGCCACCACTGATCCTGTGTCTGGCAGACACCACACTGAGCAATAGAGCCGGAGCTGCTTGCTCTGATCAATTTGTTTGCTGGCAGCCCAACTCCATCTGATCAGGGCTCAGGTGGGGATCTGAGGCAGTTTTCTATACTGATAACTGCCACTGGTACTTAGTTAATTTGGTGCAGAACGTTGAACAATTTCTACTTCATTCTGAAATAGAAACTGGTGCACGTGGCACGGATAGACCAGAAAGAGGTATATCTGCCGTGTTAATGTGGCGTATGCCACTTGTGCTGAAGCTTGGTTCATTCCCCAGATTGTAAGCTGGAAAAACATCCTCTTGGTCTCTGCTACCTATAGGTACAAACCTAGGAGTCCTGCTGTCTTGCTATGTTCTTATGCAACATGAGTTCCTTCAAATTTGCCTTTGCTAAACATTTACAGCCTGAGAATTAAGCGTATTTATTAAGCCACAATGCATTGTGTAGTAACCTTAGCAGCCAATCAAAAATAAGTATTATTGAAGCATTACTTTTCTCTAGGCATGGGTGACTGCACTTTCACATAAGTGTTGCATTTTCCATTATTGATTAACCCCATCCTAGTATCAGATACATGTCAAACAACAACAAAGAAAAATTCCCAGCTCAACTTACCAGCCAGCCTGCAACAAACCAAATTGTCCCTGTTTTTAACTGTAAGGCAGGACAATTTAATTTGTTGCAGACTGTCTGGTAAGTTGAGCTGGGAATTTTCCTTTGTTGTGGTTTGACATGCATTGCCCTTCCATGTGCTCATTCCTCTTAAGGCCAGTTATAGTTTGGGAAAGTTGTCATTTGTTTGTACTGTTGGTTATTTGGCAAGGGGGCGCACTGGATACCTTTGCTGCCATTGTGCTATGCGCCACTGTGCCTTTAAGTGGAGGAGTGGGCCCTCCATCTATCCATTATTATATATGTGCTCCTACTATAGAGACTCTCAAAATTGATAGAGTTAGGACCCCAGATAATACTGGGGTGCCTTGTTGAAGCCTCTGCAGCTTACGTATGTATTTGCAAATGTGTGTAAACTATGCGTCGCCCTTCATTGAGCTCCTTGCTGTCAGGGGAGGGCTGGCAGCCTTAGGCCTGGGGGGCAAGTCCAGTCAAGTGGCCCATTGAACTAGTTATAATGGATATTGGTGTTATGAAGCAAGACAAATATGATACAATGTGGTAACATAATTTAATGTTAATAGCAACAAAGGAGCTTTAACAAAAAGAATACATCAATGCAGCCTCACCAGTGCCCATCATTGCAGCCTCACCAGTGCCCATCAATGCAGCCTCACCAGTGCCTACCAATGCAGCCTCACCTGTGCCCATCAATGCAGCCTCACCAGTGCCCCCCCCCCCCACCCCTTTGCCTGCAGTTAGTTGGTGGCTGCGCCCCTGGCTCCTACTTCCTTCCTCCACAAGAGGAAAAAAGTGTGAGCAGCCGTTGGCCATTTTGAATGTAAGTTAGGGTGGCCTGGGGGGCAATTGCCACTCTGTCCCCTGGCCCAGCCCTCCCCTGCTTGCTGTTAAGGCCGGTAATAGGTTTGGGCAGTTGCCGTTTGTTTGTAGCATCAGATACATACCACATAAATCTGCATATTCATTAAACATATTCTTTCCTGTGGACACAGATTAGTGTGAACCTAATTATGTGCTGAGTGAAGTGTATTTGTTTCATGCACTACATCAGCGCCCATTTATATTATTAAATCTATCATTGTAAGAACAACGACACTTCATTAGGGTAAAAAAATCAGAACTCTGGCTGTCTGAAAGGAAAAAAAAAAGTGATGATAGTATTACTGACCGCAATGCGATCATGTTAGCTGCTGGGGGCTAAAACAATAACTTGATTAGGTCATTGCAGTACTGGTCTGAATTTATTTAATTATTGGTAAAAATGTACACAAGGAACCAGGCAGGAGTCATTATTTATAGTCATGTCATGTTGTTCAGCAACAGCTCAAATGATCACTTGTTATTTCTCGTGAAAGTACATCATTCTACGTGAATCAGAGCCAACGCGGTTGTGTTGTTTGCCCAAGATCACATTTCACTTTGTTTTTCCAAGTAAATGTCTTTTGTTTTCATTGAACACATAAAATTGCCTTATAAAGTCAACTTGTAACAGCACATTCATTTAATTCCTTCAAAATAAATGGGTTTCAGATCCAAATATTCAGCTGTAATGTTGGGGTCAGGCAAAGTGCTGAAAGCAGGAAAATTTTAAAAAGCACCCTTGAACAGAAACATATTAGCGCTGCATAGAGGCTGCTATTGTCATCCTCTCTATTGATCATCTTCTCTATCACCTGACTGTCATGCCGATCCATCCAGTGGCTTTGATGCTTTCAGAGTCATTGATTTACTAAAGGCAAGAACAGTAACAGGAGCAAGAGGAATTTAACTTTTCAAGGGAGTTTTCACCGCAGTTGAATGTATTGAAATGAAAACAATACCCAATCATGTACAGGAGAAATAAAAAAAACTGTATTTTTGCTTGCACATGATTGGATGATGGAAATCAGCAGAGCTTCACCTCATTCACTAAGCTCTGGGGAAAACTCCCTTGCAAATATAGCAAAGCCAGGCGGGGTAACCCTGCAATATCCCTCCTCGAACGAAACCTCTTCTAGGTCCTGACCCTGGATGCAATGTTCCTAGCGAGCGGAGATTCTGTCCTTGCACTATCCACTTTGCAATTACACATCAACTGCAGTGTGAAAGCCCTGTTTATTAACATTGCCCACACTAAAGATGGCCACAGAGGTCAGCCAGGGCAGCAGTGTCCAATTAGACTGCTGTTTCCCTGCTGACACCTAAGGGAGCTTCAGAGGAACAAAGCTGCTTTCAACCTCCATTCCCTTCTGCACAGCGGCCAGCTGAACAGCGTAACCTACAGTGAGGACAAACTGCATGTACCTACATAGGTATTCAATCACCTAACTTGTCCCCTGTTTACTAAAGGTCAGGGAGATTCTTGTT
Organism: Glandirana rugosa; assembly: GCA_018402905.1. Lineage (NCBI taxonomy): Eukaryota > Metazoa > Chordata > Amphibia > Anura > Ranidae > Glandirana > Glandirana rugosa. Next base: position 589,232 of record BLSH010517727.1, on the reverse strand, counting down.
GCCATTTTCTTAATACATCACAAATGTGGGAGTGCTAATGTGATGAAAACACATCTCTTCCCTTCGCTGCTCTGCCTGCTTGTGTCTGAAAGATCTAAATACTTTGCAGTTTTCATCTGCAGACCATTAAACTGGAGAGACCCAGGGATTGTGGATTTTTTTTTCACAGGAAGTGTCAGTTCTTAGACTACAGACAGAGGTCATTTGCAGTGCCATGCCTCATGTTTGAACACAAATAGAAATTGCTGACAAAGGAGTGTGATGATTTACTCTACTGTACGTTGAAGGCAACAAATGACACCATGAAACTATGTTATCATTGCAAGGGCACATAGACAGGCACTTGGGTACAGATTCCCTTCATGGGGTAACTGATATAGCTAAGACAAAGCATTCAATTAGACTAGAGATGATAAATACCATTACATCTGAACAGTTGCTAGAATGCTAGAGGAAAGAGCAGCTTGCAAAGAGGTCAACTTTCTTCAGGCATGTACAGTAATTTAAATGACAACTCTGCTAAAAGAACACTTACCCTTTACTCTCAAGGGATAAAGACCAATGATGGGTTGTATTTCCAATCCTGGCATTTATCTTCTGCACCGGGTTGTGTCACTGGCTAGATCCTTGTAGTTAGTAGTGGGGGAAAAAACGGTATCTGGTACTTTCCCACACATAATAATATGGTGTACTCACTATGGGAAGAGAAGCAAAAAGTAAAACATTGCCTTGTTTGAGGGCCCAGCGTAACCCTCAACACACACCTTCAGAGAGGAGACTGCTTGGGAGGTTACACAGTACAAAGTCAAAGAGGAGACTGTGGTTATGCCCAGGAAGACCTTGTACTGCTTGTACAATCAGGGTGAGGTGCGCCTTTAGAGGTGCCAGTTGTCAGGAGTACGCCACTTGCAAGCTCCCCACCCGCCTGCTCTCTGTGTTGCGGCCTATATTATATGGTGGATCACCTTGTCAGTCATTTAACCACTTGCCGACTGAAATCCCCCTCAAAATCCATACCAGACCAAAATTTTGCAGTTAAATACTTCAAGAGATGTTTTATGGTCCCCTTTTCTGGCAGTAGATATTGAAAGTTGCATATTTATTCAGTATTTATTTAAGAGCCAAAATGTAAATACAATTATAAATCATGCCATTTAAGTCATGAAAGTACAGAACAACAGATCCAACAAATTGATCTGGAGAGTTGATAAAACCATCATTGAACTTGGCATTAAAGGATAATAGGTCATCAACAACACAAATGGTAGAAACACGTCCTACTGTTATACCTAAGAATAGAGATAAGAATAGAAAGAAAAGAGAAACAAAGGGGTGGTAAGGCAATATAGGGGGGCCCAGCTTAGACACAGAGTATTTTCCTAAGTATCTTCTGGTCTTATTAAAAGAATTAAAAGTAAAATATTGTTTGAATTTATTTGTGTCAATAAAAACCCACCATGGCATCCAGATACTTCGGAATTGCTCAGATTCATCATTGTCTGGTGCAATCATTCAATAAATACCAATGGGTTGTTAAAGGTCTCATACCACTCCACCAAGGTAGAAACAAATTGTCACTTCCAATACAGAGTACGTTGCATTTTTACTATAACATTAATCACATGAGTACTAGCCTGTATTTCCATCTTCATTACCAGACCATTTTTCAGTTTTGTGATAGTTTCACTGACGGCTGCATTGTCATGTAACACTGTACCCAAATTAATTTTATTGAATTTTTTTAGACCCATAGCTCATTCTTTTGGTGGTATTTAATAACCAGTGTGTTATTTAAAAAAAAAAAAAAACTACTATACAGAGGAAAAAAGACTGAGGTTTTGAAAAACTAAATTTTCTTATCATTTCTGTTATAACACATATCAAATAAATAGTTTTCTTTATAAATTTTGATCAATGAAGATACATTTAGATGCTACGTTTCTTTACTTAAAAAAAAGTGCATGGTATTTAGTCAGTGTCAGTTATAATATCTTCAAACTATAGTAGATACGTTTTTAAATGTATGGACCCCGATGTTCTGACTAGCTATCACATTTCTTAAGGCCAGGACAGTACAAGCACCCCCAAAATAAACCCTTTTAAAAAGTAGACAACCCAAGGCATTTAACTAAGAGGCATAGCAAATCGTTCCACACAAATAAAGTTATTTCTCGCACACTGCATGAGCTTATGCAAAATGTATACTCAATGTGTGAGACTTTTTTCAAATACTGTATATATATCATTAAAATGCAGGAAGCTGGTTGCCAAGCTCAGTTTAAAAGTCAAAAGAAATGGTTTGGAAGATTAATACTGGATTGGGGAATGGTAAATATGGCAATGTGTTTATGCAGAGGCCAAGTTTTGTGGGACAGTCTGGACAATAATATAGCGTGTTGAACCATTTTTTCTATCTACAGTGCATCTGTTTTTCTGCAACAAGGAGGTAGAGGGCTGTTAAATTCCAAAGTGCCTTCATTTTACAATAGAGTTATAGGGACATAGAAACGTTTTATGTTCCAATCTGCCATCTTCTTGTTATGTTCTAAAGTTCCATAATCTTTAAGTAGGTGAGGTCCCTACGAGACATAATATGGCCCCTTGAAAATTTAGTTTTCTCAGTTTGGCCCACTATTTTATCTGAGTTTGACATGAATGCTCCAAAAAACATACCACTGGCAACTCTTGGAAGTCACCTATACAATACTGACTTACAAACTTAGTTTGCTTACTTGGTTACAAATACCATATTTATCGGCATATAACACGCACCTTAATTTTAAGAGTCAAGTTTCAGGAAGAAAACTTAAATTTTAAATAAAGAACTTCAAAGCAAAAAAGCAAAATAAGGGTCAGTGCCCATCATTGCAGCCTTATCAGTGCCCATCTGCAGCTGCACCAGTGCCCATCAATGCAGCCTCACCATTGCCCATCAATGCAGCCTGATCAGTGCCCATCTGCAGCCTCACCATTGCAGCCTGATCAGTGCCCATCTGCACCCTCACCATTGCAGCCTGATCAGTGCCCATCTGCAGCCTCACCGTTGCAGCCTGATCAGTGCCCATCTGCAGCCTCACCATTGTAGCCTAATCAGTGCCCATCTGCAGCCTCATGTGAGATTACACAGAGGGAGGATCTCCTGTTTACGCAGTGGCCTCTGTAATACGAAGTCCCGTCTCCTAGACCTGCTCCTATGATAGACAGAACACTGATCTAATGCCGGGGCATGTGATGTCTATCATAGGAGCCGGACCAGGAGGCGGGACTTCTTATATTGCAGCAGCTGCCAAGTAAACAGGTGATCCCCACTTTGGGTAATCTGACGGCGCTTGTCCCCCCTTCTCCTCCAAAGCAGCCCAATGCAAATATCGGCGTATAACACGCACACATGATTTGCACCCAATTTTCAGGGGGGAAAAATGTGTGTTATACGCAGATAAATACGGTATGTTGAAAAAAAGCACAGCAATAAATCTCAAGCAAAAGTTAAAGCCCATCTCCAGGCAAAGCAAAGCCCCCCAACCCCTGCCTTCTATCCCCTCATCCGTTTAATAGTTTAAAAAAACAGAAAAACCTTCTGCATTTTTTTTTATACTCACCCAAGTTCTCTGCCAATGTCACTCACCAGCCACCAGCACCTCTTCAAGGTGTGACAACTGGTTATACAGTACTGCAGTCTCTGCCCACAATGTCTGGTCACCTCCTTGTGACACCACCTCTCAGCTATAACTTTCTGAAACTTGAGAGGACTGGTGGAGAGCCAATAGAAAGTGTCCACATCATCAGGGTAATGATGGGAACACCAAAGAATGACCGTCCCACAATGCAGTGAAGAAGATAGAAGACTTGGGACCCAGAGCATTACATAGCCACAGATTTCAATAAGTAAAAGAGGCTTCTGGGTGAGTTTTTCTTAAACCTAGTGATTATTAGTTAGGGGGTAGTTTGCAAAGTGTGGGGTGGTTTGTCCAAGGTTAATTTTTAATAGTTTTTTTTTCTGGGCAATGGGAATTTAGGATTAATATTCTTATCAGCTGTAAAGCAGACAGAGGTATGAGTTACACAGTGAATCCAATCAAAACTGATATCTTCAAGTTTTGGATGGATACAAGGGCTGTTTGCTTCCTGCAACAGCCTCTCTTTCAATTCCGACTCGGGAATCCCTGATATGGTAGACAGGCAGTTCGGGAGTACAGAATGGCACGAGTGCTTGGCAGGATCACTGATGCAGTAGCCACTGGCAGGACTGGAGATGCAGCAGGTAGAGCTGAAGAAGCACTCGATGGGCTGGCAGGATGCAACCAGATCGGGCTTCAGATAGGCAGGTCAGGAGCTGATGCAGGTAGAGAAGTCCGAGTTCAAGCCAGGTGAGACAGCGGATGGGCAGATAAGGTACCAAGGAGCAGGCGGGAGAATAGTCAGGTCACAAGCCGGGTTGACAGCGGGTAGGCAGCTAGGCACCGAGGAGCAGGCAGGAGAATGGTCACTGTATATCTCTATTCTGTTATATACAGTTCCAGGTCTTCATTTCCAGTTAGGAATGGTCTTCAGTGCCAGGTCTTCTAGAGATTAGTGGGCCTCCGCTGTTTGATTCTTGAAGGTCTTGATCTGAGGGAAGATGTCCGCTCCCTCAGAGGGGGCCAAGCAGCCCTGACAGATCTTTGTTTTAAGGAGCACGGGTGATTAACGGAGAGGATTGGAGACCCAAATTGGAGAGGTGCACTGAGAAGCACAAAAAGCGAATTAGCCTGTATACGAGAGTGACAGGCATTCATTTCTGGTAAGAGTCCATCCACGGGTGAAGGGAATCACTATTTTGTCTTCATTGCACGAGGTGGATTTCTGACTAGTGGATTATCTGAAAAATAACCATTGGTTCACCATAAGAAGGACTGTTTTTTTATGGACTAATTGATTTAGTTATGAGCGCTACCACATTTGTTTATGCTGATTCATGAGTTCTGGATTAGTACAACTTATGTTCTATGCAGGAGAATGGTCAAACAAGCCGTGATCAGTGCAGGCGGACAGCAGGAGAGTCAGGAACAAGTCAAGTGATAACTGGAACAGGATCAGCAGAGTAACAGGTGGCAGGGGCACAGTAACACTGTAGACCAGACAGCATTGAATCCATGTCACAGCTCAGTTTTTGTATAGCCCCTTTTTGGCACCAGAAACAATCGCAAGTGTGGGCGCGCACCTCCCACATGCACGCGTGTTCCCACATGCCCACAATGGTTGCCCGTTCGTGCATGCGCGGTGCGCTCCTTTTCACAGAGACGTTGAAAATGGCCCTTCTACTGCTGATACTTCGTCCTTCCTGACATGCAGTTTGTAATCTGAAGTGATTACATGAATGCTGTGCAGTATAGAAACATTTATGGCTCCTGGCAGAGAAGACTTCGTATTTGCACAGGTATGCGGAGAAGATTCCATGTTTTTACTCCTTGTTTGCAGTTACAGTATAGATACAGACAAGCTGAATGTAAATAAAGCAAGTTTATACTGTATGTTGGAGAAGTTCTTAAAGCACAGGGAAAGAAAAAGAAGGGATACAGGTTATGTTTTCAAAGTTGCTTGGTATCCCAGAGAAATTTAAAGAATTGATGCACTTTAAAATTATAGTTATCCCTTATGGCCCACTTTAAAATGTACTTACATTCACATGTTCACCGTATTGCACTGCGGTAATGTGCATGTCACAATTGTTGGTGCAACACTCTTAAAGCACTTGGGTTACAGGGCAGCACATGCACTTAGGTTGCTATTTGCTGGGCGGCCCTAAATGCTGCATTCACCTTTTTTTGGTGTGTTGTTGCTGCCTTCATGCAATTTTGCTAATTCCCTAAATGCAAGTTACGTACCCTATATGGAACTATAGATAATTTAATTGGTTCCCAGTGCCTATCCCAACAACTCGCTATCTTGGTCATTTTGCTCAAATAAACTCTTGTGTGTTCATAATATTTTATGGCAAATAAAACATAATAGCAATATTAGAGCAAAACCTGTAGGACATCTAGTTCATGCTGATTATCTCTATTGTAATAGGCCAGATGCAGCAATAAGCAAAGGTCCTGGCCTGCACTGATGAGCTTCAATTACCCAACTATGGAGCTGGAAAGAAGTTGTTCAGAGTGTATGTAGTATTTTATGAGTGATTCAGTCCAGGTTCATCTGCGGTGGCAGTGATCCAAAAGGTCTTTAGATTAGTCATGATATAATCATCCATCTCCTTGTATTTTGAAAAGCTTTGGTTTATTTAAAGCAGCTGGTTAGGTTATGTAAAAAGAACATCAATCTAACAAAATGCAGGCCATCAGTAAAGTCCTAAAAACATTCATACAATACATTTTACCAACGTAATATGTTCCATGGTATGATCCATCATATTGTCTTGATTCCCAACGTGGCAACAAATGAAGAGTGTTGGGTTTCATTAAAAATGGTAAAAATACAGTGATTTTCCTTCTTTATCTTATTCACTGGTATAAAGAAGTGAGGCAATTGTCTTTTGAAATACATCCATTGTTACTCATGTGATCTAATGTCCCCTTTGTTATTGTAATATATATCCTGAAACCATTTTGATTTGAGTTTTCCATTTCAGTATGTTTGCCTTTAAATATGTAAATGATGGCATTTTGTTTACAGATGTGTTGGTTTTTTCATATTTTTGTTTATCAGGCAATGCTTGCAACAAGCACCAATGAGTTAAAAAAACATATGCAGTACATCTTTGGCAAGTATACTTACCAGTACTTGGATGTCCTGAACTTATGGTGCTTTATTTGCAGGAATGGGAGAGAGTTCATGAACAGGGTCATAGGGCTTCAGGAAGAGGAATAGTTCAAGGCAGGCACAGTATGCAGGAGTGACCAGGGAATAGTTACTAGCTGGATGCCAAATTACAAGGTTCAGGGCAGGTAGCACTCTATGGCAGAGCCTGTTATCCAAGCAAAGTTCAGGGAAAGCAGCAATCAGTAGTGTAATCCATCTTCCAGACAAGCGTCAGGGCAGGTGGCAATCAGTAGTTTATCTGTTATCCAAGCAAGAATCAAGGTGGGAAGCAATCAGTAGCATAATCTGTTTTTCCAGGCAAAGGGCCAAGCAAGCAGGAACAATCAGAGGCAAGGTGCTTGGTAGGGCACTTGGCACAGGAGCCAGGGAGCAAATACTTTTACAAATCCAGAGTCCTGGGCTTGTAGGGCTTATCTAAAGTGTCACAGCCAATGTGAACAGAAGAGGCTATCCACTGCCAGATGGAGCCAACCCACTGCCTGGCAATGAGGTTGCCATCTGAGGGCACTGTCTCTGTTGGCCAATGGGTGTGGAGGAGGCACAGCGCCAGTTGCCAGCAACCGAACAGCCCGTCGGCAGGGGTATTGCTGGGAGCAGATTTCAGAGAGGAAAGGTCCAGAGGGAAATCGGCAATGATCTGGGTAGAAGGCTGTTCACAAAATCCCTCTTGGTACCACAATAGAGACAAATCCAACTTCCTTCTGCATAGCTTCTCTTGGATGGCAAGGCTCTAATCTGCATAGGCTCAAACTGTAAAATAATGGTGGCAGGAACCTTGAATAAGGGCACGTAGAAGGGAAAAGGAGGAAAAGAGGAAGAAGTGGTCAGTCTTTCAGACGGTGTTCACAAGATGCTAGCTTATATGGTTTGCCAGGTGCATGGCTTCTCCCAGCATCTCAGGTGTGGAGTGGTTAGCCTGAACATCCTTAAGAACTTCAGAGTTCCCCACTCCCCTATCTTTGAAATTTAGAAAAAATTGCTCAGCACTCAGTCTGTCTTGACTTAAAGCACAGAGACTTGCTTCTGCTATGTACAGGCGGTCAGGTGACCTAACGTGTTGAAGACCATCGTAGAGGAGACCTAAAACAATAAAGAATGTGTCCATGGAAGCCAGAGCAGGGTCAGAGGACAGTAAACTGAAGGCCCAGAACAACAGATCTGCTTGAAGTAGTGATATTATGATCTTAACTTACTGTTGTTCAGAAGTTGACAACTGGTGGAAAAGCAGGAAATAAAACTTGCAAGCTTTTGAAATTAGAACCATTCCAACAGTTACTGCTAAAATTGTCCAATAAAGGGATTTTAGGATCAGGTTCAGGGGCCACAGACGCAGCTTATCCTTGACTAAGAAAGCTTGGACTTGGTGGACCAGCTTACAGAATTCATCTGCAAATAAATGGGTCTGTGAAGGATTCAATATTAATGACTAAACAGCAGCTTCATACAATCAAATGGTGTATCGTTAATTTAAGGCAAAACTGCTTTCCCCTTATCTGCACATACTCATTTTTCTCTCTCCTTCCCTACCACTACATTTTGCCACCTGGAGTGAAAACAGAAAGCCCTTTATAAGTCAAAACTGTAATAGGGCTTTCTGTACTATTTCTGATAGCCTAATGGAGCAGCTGAGGAATAATGGGAAGATGAGTATGTGCTACTGGTGGAGCCTCCATTAAAACTGAACCCATTGATTTAACCTGTAGGGGTAAAGCACAGGTTTGGAGGAACATATCTTCCTATATGATATCAGAACCCTATAAAATGTTTTAAAAAGCTTCTAGATCCCTTTCACATGGGCGCTATTAAGTCTGTTTAGCAGGGCTCCTTTGAACAGATCCTCTGCTTAATCGGAGCAGAACAGTTCAGATATCACTTTAGGACATCGATGTCCGTTTAATTTTTACCTCTGTTTAAAACATTGGAGCTTTTGTATGTATTGAAACACAGTGGTAATGTAAAGTGGGGAGGTATCACCCCCTTTTGTCTCAATGTACCTCAGCTACTGTTATTTGATCCCTGGCTTGTTCTTTTGTAAGTTTATTTATGTCGTATTGTCAATAAATTCTATTCCGTTTGTATCAGACTACCTCTAATATGTCAAATTTAGGTTGGAAAAAACAGAAAAGGACACAGACCTTTTCCCTTTTTTTCCCAAACCTGGATGATTCAAAGGTAAGCCAATGTAATCAAGTGCATGTCTGATTACATTTCCCTGTTCGTACATTTACATGGAGCATGAGAAACTGACTGGCAGACCTGATTGGACCACCTGAGTGAAAAGGACCTTATTGGTAAAGCTTGTCAATTTGTTGTCAAGGACTTTACAAAATAAACAGAATGTTCTTGTTAAAAACTACTAATCAGTTTCTCCTTTTTAATATACAAATGAAGTAAGTAACAATGCACCTAGTTGCCATGGACAATATTACCAGGTCCTGTATCAGACACTGAAAATAAGGCCTATACATGATGTCTGATTACTACACCTTTGTACTTTTGCACATACAGTGCCTTGAAAAAGTATTTGTACCCCTTGAAATTTTACACATTTTGTCAGGTTACAACCAAAAACGTAAATGTATTTTATTGGGATTTTATGTGATAGACCAACAGAAAGGGGTTGATTTACTAAAACTGGAGAGTGCAAAATCTGGTGCAGCTGAGCATGGTAGCCAATCTGCTTCTAACTTCAGCTTGTTCAATTAAGCTTTGACAATAAATCCTGAAAACTGATTGGTTTCTTTGCAGAGCTGAACCAGATTTTGCACTCTCCAGCTTTAGTAAATCAACCCAAAAGTGTCACATAATTGTAAAGTGGAAGGAAAATGATAAATGGTGTAGCTCCCCCCATAGAGTAGGTGCGTTTTCTAGCAGGGTTTTGCTAGGCGAGGTAAAATTTAGCCAGGTCTGCGTGTAAAAGCAGGCCTGAATGTTTTGATCTGGGCTGGGAGGATAGGCTCAGGGAGGATTGGTTGGACTTAACAGATGAGGTCACCAGAACCTCCCGTTTCTTTCTAGAAACCTGGGGAAGGTTTCTGGTCAGAGAGCTGGGAGATAGGTGGAGCCATCTGGAGTATTCTAAGGAGCCCTGACCAGGGGCGTTGCCAAGGGGTGGCTATCAGGACTTCAGCCCCGAATGTCACGCCCTCAGCCCTAAGTCTCACAAGGGGCCCCTAATGGCCCCAGGCAGGTGGGCGACTTGACAGAGCCGTGGGGGGGGGGGGGGCTCTGTACTGGCTGCATACTGTGGACACTCCACTGGGGGGCACCTGTGATGGAAGGAGGGACACTCCACCTGGGGGGCAACTGTGACGGAAGGAGGGACACTCCACTGTGGGGCACCTGTGATGGAAGAAGGGACACTACCCACTGGGGGAAACCTGTGATGGAAGGAGGAACACTGCTGGGGGCATCTGTGATGGAAGGAAGAACTCCGCTGGGGGCACCTGTGATGTAAGCAGGAACTCCACTGGGGGCACCTGTGATGTAAGGAGGAACTCCGCTGGGGGCACCTGTGATGTAAGGAGGCACTCCGCTGGGGGCACCTGTGATGTAAGGAGGAACTCTGCTGGGGGAACCTGTGATGTAAAGAGGAACTTTGCTGGGGACACCTGTGATGGAAGGAGGAACTCTGCTGGGGGCACCTGTGATGTAAGGAGGAACTCTGCTGGGGCACCGGTGATGGAAGGAGGAACTCTGCTGGGGGCACCTGTGATGGAAGGAGGGACTCCGCTGGGGGAACCTGTGATGGAAGGAGGGACTCCGCTGGGGGCACCAGATGGAAGGAGGGACTCCACTGGGGGCACCTGTGATGGAAGGAGGGACTCCGCTGGGGACACCTGATGGCATATGGTAGCAGGCGACTTGGCAAGTGACACACTTGGGGCTCCCTCTGATTCTGCATTATGGTGAGTTGAATGATTTCATTTTATATTACAATGTAATAATAGAAATAATGCGCTTCAATCATCCTGACACCATAACAACCATGGTGCCGGGATGATTGAAGCGCCATCACCAGGTGATTGGAGTATCTTTATCTGCAGACTGTTAAACTTTCTGGAATACACATATTGTTATTGTGGTGTAGGATATGGGCCTGCTGTCCCTCCATCCCTTTCTTTCCTTCCTTCTCTTCTCTTTCCTTCCCTCCCGATCTCTTTCTTTCTTCCTCCATCCCTCATTCATCTCAGACATGAGCCACACACCCCAAAGTCACGCCCATTTAAGCCACACCCACTATTTCATTTAGACCACACCCATCTTCGCAGCGGTGCGCTTCGCATGCCGCATTACTTTGGGCTGGAGCCCCTCTCTTTTTCCCACCTAGCTACGCCCCTGGCCCTGACCAATCCCCAAGCAGGATTGACAGAGGCAGGCCTCCTTAAATAGTCAGCCTAATCTGGGAGGAGAGTGTCGGGTGGAAGTCTGGAGATGTAGCTGAGGCACTGTGGAGGCCTCTACCCGGGAGGTCACCCCCATCTAGAGGGGTGACCTTGGGGCCTGGAGGTTTGGGTGCAGCCAGGAGTGGTGGTGATTCCTGGAGTCGCACAGAGGAACAGCAGAGGTGCTACAAAGAGAGCTACTTTAAAGTGATCCACCAGTGTGGTGAATGACGGTCCCTGTGGGCTGGAGGAGAAAGTGCTGGAGCAGGCTGAGAGAGGAATAGTGGAAGCCTCGGGAGCTAGTCAGGGTAAGGAGAGTCACTAAGGAAAAGCAGGTCGGTGGGACCTGGAAGAAAGATGGGCTGGGAGTTGTAATCCATCAAAGGCCCAGCTAGCACTCAAGTACTTTGACACACGTTCAGGAACCCATGATCCCTGGCCTGTAATGGGCGTTCCTGATGTCCTGCTAACACAGGGTAGGCTTCACCATGTGCTAGCTGCAGTGAAGAGGAAGGAGTAGAGAAGCTTGGTACATTTTCATTTCAGGCTGGATACTAACTGATGTGCTGGAGAGAATTAAAAGTGGGACAATCTGCAAGTTCTGTGCTAGAGTTAGAAAGAGAACTGTAGGAGAAACGGTCAGCAAGTTGAGTGCTGGAGGGTTGTGAGGAGTAACAGTGCAAGTGCGCCCATACAGGACTGTACAGTCAGGTCCGTAAATATTGGGACATCGACACAATTCTAATCTTTTTAGCTCTATACACCACCACAATGGATTTGAAATGAAATGAACAAGATGTGCTTTAACTGCAGACTTTCAGCTTTAATTTGAGGGTATTTACATCCAAACCAGGTGAACGGTGTAGGAATTACAACAGTTTGTATGTGTGCCTCACACTTTTTATGGGACCAAAAGTAATGGGACAATTGGCTGCTCAGCTGTTCCATGGCCAGGTGTGTGTTATTCCCTCATTATCCCATTTACAAGGAGCAGATAAAAGGTTTAGAGTTCATTTCAAGTGTGCTATTTGCATTTGGAATCTGTTGATGTCAACTCTCAATATGAGATCCAAAGAGCTGTCACTATCAGTGAAGCAAGCCATCATTAGGCTGAAAAGACAAAACAAACCCATCAGAGAGATAGCAAAAACATTAGGTGTGGCCAAATCAACTGTTTGGAACATCCTTAAAAAGAAAGAATGCAACGGTGAGCTCAGCAACACCAAAAGACCCGGAAAACCATGGAAAACAACTGTGGTGGATGACTGAAGAATTCTTTCCCTGGTGAAGAAAACACCCTTTACAAAAGTTGGCCAGATCAAGAACATTCTCCAGGAGGTAGGTGTATGTGTGTTAAAGTCAACAATCAAGAGAAGACTTCACCAGAGTGAATACAGAGGGTTCACCACAAGATGTAAACCATTGGTGAGCCTCAAAAACAGGAAGGCAAGATTAGAGTTTGCCAAACAACATCTAAAAAAGCCTTCACAGTTCTGGAACAACATCCTATGGACAGATGAGACCAAGATCAACTTGTACCAGAGTGATGGGAAGAGAAGAGTATGGAGAAGGAAAGGAACTGCTCATGATCCAAAGCATACCACCTCATCAGTGAAGCATGGTGGTGGTAGTGTCATGGAGTGGGCATGTATGGCTGCCAATGGAACTGGTTCTCTTGTATTTATTGATGATGTGACTGCTGGCAAAAGCAGCAGGATGAATTCTGAAGTGTTTCAGGCAATATTATCTGCTCATATTCAGCCAAATGCTTCAGAACTCATTGGATGGTGCTTCACAGTGCAGATGGACAATGACCCGAAGCATACTTCGAAAGCAACCAAAGAGTTTTTTAAGGGAAAGAAGTGTAATGTTATGCAATGGCCAAGTCAATCACCTGACCTGAATCCGATTGAGCATGCATTTCACTTGCTGAAGACAAAACTGAAGGGAAAATGCCCCAAGAACAAGCAGGAACTGAAGACAGTTGCAGTAGAGGCCTGGCAGAGCATCACCAGGGATGAAACCCAGCGTCTGGTGATGTCTATGCATTCCAGACTTCAGGCTGTAATTGACTGCAAATGATTTGCAACCAAGTATTAAAAAGTGAAATTTTGATTTATGATTGTTAGTCTGTCCCATTACTTTTGGTCCCTTAAAAAGTGGGAGGCACATATACAAACTGTTGTAATTCCTACACCGTTCACCTGATTTGGATGTAAATACCCTCAAATTAAAGCTGAAAGTCTGCAGTTAAAGCACATCTTGTTTGTTTCATTTCAAATCCATTGTGGTAGTGTATAGAGCCATCCAATTTTTTTTGGATTTTTGGGCATCCCACAGTCATCCCTTATCCCCATCCAAGTTATTTCCCCTAAATAAAACAACAAAAACAAGAGCCGGCCTTGTCAGTGTCTCCGGATGTGTGATATATAGTGTGATTGAGGGCAGCTATAAGGTGAACCACTACTACCAGCCACTCTCAAGGGAGCACATGGCTACAATGGTTTTCAACATTTTTTACAAATAAATATCTAAATAGTGTGGCATGCATTTGTATTCAGCCCCCTTTACTCTGATACCCCTAACTAAAAATTAGTGGAACCAATTGCCTTCAGAGGTCACTGAATTAGTAAATAAAGTCCACCAGTGTGTAATTTAATCTCAGTATAAATACAGCTGTTCTGTGAAGCCCTCAGAGGTTTGTTAGAGAAACTTAGTGAACAAAAAGCATCATGTAGGTCAAGGAACACATCAGACAGGTCAGGGATAAAGTTGTGGAGAAGTTTAAAGCAGGGTTAGGTTATAAGAAAATATCCCAAGCTTTGAACAAATCATGGAGCTCTGTTCAATCATTCGTCCAAAAATGTAAAGAGTATGACACAACTGCAAACCTACCAAGACATGGCCGTCCACCTAAACTGACAGGCCGGGCAAGGAGAGCATTCATCAGAAAAGCAGCCAAGAGATCCATGGTAACTCTGGAGGAGCTGCAGAGATCCAGAGTTCAGCTGGGAGAATCTGTCCACAGGACAACTATTAGTCGTGCACTCCACAAATCTGGCCTTTATGGAAGAGTGGCAAGAAGAAAGCCATTGTTGAAAGAAAGCCATAAGAAGTCCTGTTTGCAGTTTGCGAGAAGCCATGTGGGGGACACAGCAAACTTGTGGAAGAAGATGCTCTGGTCAGATGAGAGCAAAATGTAACTTTTTGGCCTAAAAGCAAAACGCTATGTGTGGTGGGAAACTAACACTGCACATCACCCTGAACACACCAGGGACCTGCGGTGAGGTCAGTGGCTGGTGAGTTACTGGCTAGTATCAAAACCAGATACACACAGGTTACATATGCCACAATCGTTAGAGCGAGAGCAATAATTCTACCACTAGACCTCCTCTGTAACTCTGAACATGTGACCTGTAAAAAATTTTTTAAAGCGTCGCCTATAGAGATTTTTAAGTACTGAAGCTTGGCGTCATTCCACAAGTGTGCGCAATTTTAAAGCGTGACATGTTAGGCATCTATTTACGCAGCGTAACATCATCTTTCACATCATACAAAAAAATCGAGCTAACTTCAGTGTTTTTATTTTTCTATTCGTGAAACAGTTTCTTTGAAAAAAAAAAAAAGTGTTTGAAAAATTTCCGCGCAAATACCATGTGACATAAAAATTTGCAACAACCTCCATTTTGTTCTCTAGGGTGTCTGCTAAAAAAATATGTATATAAAGTTTGGGGGTTCTGAGTAATTTTCTAGCAAAAAAAAATAATGATTTTTACATGTAGGAGATAAGTGTCAGAATTGGCCTGGGTGGCAAGTGATTACCATAAGTAAGTAATATACAAATAATTATTATATATTGTTTTTAAGGTAATTTACTATATTTTCTAAAACTGTACTCAAGCAGGTGGCTTAAAGGACAAATTACTGAAGTTTGAAGTTATAACTTCCAACAAGTAATTTCACAGTAAATAGATAAATAATAAATTATTATGTTATAACATATAAATATATGATTTAGCTTGATTAAAACAGAACCTTTTCATCGGGAAAAGATTCTTATTCTCCCCCTTAACTGTGTGAGAAAAACATGGGATTGTGGGTAAATCTTATACACATAAACTCATATTTTTTCCTTGTAGTTAAGAGGGGTGGGCTGGAAGGAAGTATTTGTCTTTTAGACGCATGCCCCATTCTATGGCACTGCAGTGAGAGGAGAGCCTCCACTGCAGCATTTTTATTGGACAGCTTGGGCCAATGGTATTTTACCACTGGTCCAAGACTCCAAGCTGTCTATTGAGCTCAGTGCCTCTGACAAGAAGTGAGGAGAGGCACTGTGAGCTCATCCTCTCAGTCTGCTGCAAACAGAGTGTATCAGCTTGTATTTAAACTGGGCGCTCTGTATGTAGCTTCTGACAGGCTGCGTAAGGATCTCCGGAACCATAGGTCGTAGGAGCCCCAAATTTTGGCCAGTGGTGGGGTAGGACTTCAGCTACCTACCTATGACCCCAGGTCGTCAAGCTACGACCCTCAAAGCTCGATCTTTTTTTTTTTTTTTTTTAAGTTCATGGCAGGTGAGGCTGTGCCTAAATCCAATTGAGAATCTGTGGCAAGACTAGAAAATTGCTGTTCACGGACGCTCTCCATCCAATCTAACTGAGCTTGAGCTATTTTGCAAAGAATGGGCAAAAATTCCATCTCTAGATCTGCAAAACTGATAGAGACATCCCCAAAAAGACTTGTAGCTGTTATTGCAGTGAAAGGTGGTTCTACAAAGTAATGATTGGGGGGGGGGGGGGGGGCTGCATACATATGCATGCC
>BLSH010517727.1:558323-573218 GCA_018402905.1 Glandirana rugosa | reverse complement strand
CAAAGTAATGATTTGGGGGGGGGGAGGGCTGCATACAAATGCATGCCACATTATTCAGATAATTATTTGAAAACCATTTATCATTTTCTTTCCACTTCCCAATTACGTGCCACTTTGTGTTGGTCTATCACATAAAATCCCAATAAAATACATTTATGTTTTTGGTTAACATGACAAAATGTGGAAAATGTCAAGGGGTGTGAATACTTTTTCAAGGCAGTGTATTTCATTCAAATGCATTAGTTAGGATTCCCAGAGGCTCAGCTCAGTTTTAAATATGCTGTTGAAGCAGAATTTCTTGGTTAATGAATATAAATACAACATGACCTCAGCTTTAGATTACCCAAAAAATGACTATCTCATTAAATCCAACTCTCTCAACAAAGACCCATTCAGTCTCTGATTGCCCACTGGCATGTGTAATAAGCAGCTACTTAAAAACGGTTTATTGGGAAACATTAAAATGCTCATCCAGCTACAAAAAATTGTACAAAACATACATAATCTGGATACATTACTTATACATTACTTTACAGACAGGAGCGTAACTACAGGAGTTGCAATTGCAACCGGGTCCCGTGCTCCAGGGGGCCGGTGTGCCTCCCTTGTACACCTGGATAGGAGGGGTGGCGTTTAGAGGAACACATCTCCTCCATTTTCCTCCTAATGGAGGAGATTGATTCCTCTATATGCTGCCCCTCCTATCCAGTTTACTTGTCTTCTGCTGTTCCCAGGGTCCCTGTGTGCTTCCCATGTCCCCCCCCCCCCCCCACAGAGCTGCTGTCTTCCCCCCTCCTCTCTCCTGCCAGCTGCTGTAGAAGATGTGTCATGATGGAGAGATGGGAACAGGTCTGTAAATTTGTCATTTACCAGCTCCTTCCTTTTCTGAATGGACAGAGTCAGTGATTGGTACCAATTGGTTCACTCATAACTGAAGCATAGTAAACTGTTTTTACTATACTTCCATTTCTGAATGAATGGGAGGCTTGGTACACAACTATTCATTTATTTGGTGGGACTGTAATAAAGGGACCCGCAACAGGAGTAAAGGGCCCCAGGATCAGTAGGAAGAGGGAAGGACCCTGGCCAGGGGTCAGGGGGGCCCTTCATAATTTCTTGCACCGGGGCCCTGAAGGTTCTAATTATGCCTCTGTTTACAGATTAATTACAGTGGGGGGAATTTATCAAAACTGGAGCAGATAAAAACTGGCGCAGCTGTGCGTAGCAACCAATAAACGTTTATCTTTCATTTTCAAAGCTTAAACCACTTCAATACTGGGCACTTAAAATCCCTTCCTTCCGGGACCAATTTTCAGCTTTCAGCGCTGTTGCAGTTTGAATGACAATTGCGCGGTCATGCGACACTGTACCCATATGAAATTGTTATCATTTTTTTCACACAAATAGAGCTTTATTTTGGTGGTATTTAATCACCTCTGGCTTTTGTATGAAAAAAGACTGAAAATTTTCAAAAACAATGCATTTTTCTTTGTTTCTGTTATAAAATTTTGCAAATAAGTAATTTCTCTTCATACATTTTGACCAAAAATTATACTGCTACATTTCTTTGGTAAAAATAACCCAAATCGGGGTTTATTTGGTGTTGGCGGACTGTGACAGATGTGACGGAGACATACAGATGTTTTGTGTATGGTGACAGATGTGACGGGGACAGACAGATGTTTTGTGTATGGTGACAGATGTGACGGGGACAGACAGATGTTTTGTGTATGGTGACAGATGTGATGGGGACAGACTGATGTTTTGGGGACTGTGACAGATGTTTTGGGGACATACAGATGTTTTGGGGACTGTGACAGATGTTTTGTGTATGGTGACAGATGTGATGGGGGACATACAGATGTTTTGGGGACTGTTTTATGGGGACACTGATGTGTATGGGGACAGGGGTATCAGTGTGCTTGGTGCACTGTGTGGGGGGCGATCTGTGACAGCTTTCTGCATGAAATCATCATCATGCAGAGAGCTGTCACATAGCTGCAGCTTCCCCCCTTCCCCCCCCCCCCCCCGCACTGAGCTCTCCCTGAGCTCGGCGAGGCGGGGGGGAACTGTCACAGAGCTCCCACCCAGCCGTATATATACAGTGGCCGGGTGGGAGGTGGTTAAAGTAGAACTATAGGCAAAACTTGTTTCTCAATTTGGATAGAGCAGGGGGGGTTGTAACCCCAGTCAGATTTTTTTCATCATCTGTGTCTCATTGTGGAGATTTCCCTTTACTTCCTGTCCCATAGCCAAACAAGAAGTGAGAGGAAATACCTGCAAATTAGGAGAATTCCTTGGGGACCTACAGGTCACCAGAACTAGTGTCCCCATTGGAAAATTTCCCCTCTATTACTTTCTGAGGGACAACCCAAAAATTGGTATTTTTGTTTTACTTTCACTTTGGCTGCTTTCACACTGAAAGCGGCGGCCATCAGCAGTAAAGCGCCGCTCGTTTAAGCGGCGATTTAATGCTGTTTAAGCAGCGCTTTTGCACCGCTTTTCGGTCGCTGGTGGGGTGCTTTTAAACCCAAAAAGGGGTTAAAGTGGTTGTTAACCCAACAATGTGAGTTTTCATAATCCTCTCAGATTATTACTGTATTGGCCCCCTGTGACTGTGCTTTATGGAAATAACGCTGTATATACCTTGCATAATGAGTGCTGAGTAGGCCACTGCTTCTCTCCTCTCTCTGCCCGACAAATGCAGTGGGTGGGACCTAGGAACCCCCGCTGACATCAGTCTGCAGGGGAGGAGAGAGGCGGCTGCGTCCGCTGCTTCTGTCGGGAAGAGAGAAGCGGTGGCTCAATCAGCGCAGATCAGCGCTCAGTATACAAGGTATATGCAGCGTTATTCCCAGAAAGCACAGTCACAGGGGGGCCAATACAGTAATAATCTGAGAGGATTGTAGTAAAAAAATGAATTTGAGCAGCAGGACAGGAGGGGGCGGTGCGGACCCGTAGCTGTCATGCAGAGAGGGGAGGGTGGAGAGGAGGAGGGAGAGAGAGCCCACAGGAGACACAGAACAGGCCGTGGATGACGGAGACACGTACCGATGACTCTGGTGTCACAGCTTGGCAGCCATGATAAATCTGAGTCAGCGCAGAGAGGGGAGGGCAGAAACTGTCAGGATCCAGGTATTACAGGTGATACAGTGGGCCAAATTACACAGCACAAGCACTGTGCTGTTTAACATGCTTTTTTAACAGGAATTTTTATTGAACAAAACTGGATAACATAAAAGCAGATCAATAAACAATTGACATTGCATGACATCTTATATAATCACATGAGTTTAATCCTAGCCAGGGCAGTTCCTAGCTTACTATGGACAAGATATGTAATCCTTATGTGAGACAGATAAAGAAACAAGTCTTAACAACGAAGAAATTGTGTAGTGTATTCACTCCCATTCAACGTATCTTTAAGGGTTAGGGACAACCGATATAGGAAGAAGGGGGGGAGAGGGGAGAGACGCCCCCAGACAGCAGCGGCAAGATTGGCAAATGGTCTATTTGGTGTCAACCAATTAGTAAAATCAACCACATGCATCAATCTATCCCGACCAGACCTTATTAAATTTCTTGGGGCACTGTTGTCTTTCATAGGTAAGTTTATATAAAGGTAAAACCGTGTTAACTGTATGTTTCCAGGAGGTGCAAGTTGGAGGATCATTCGACTTCCACCTCAGCAATATTTCTCTCCTAGCATAATAGAGAGTGAAGGTTATGCACAATTTGGTGTACCTATCCCCCTCAAAGTCCTCTAGATAACTCAATAACAGGACAAAAGGGTCCAGGGGGACCACAGTACCGTGAACTGTACACAAGGTTTCAGCCACATCCTCCCAGTACGGATGAAGTTTAGGAACGGACCAGACTATGTGCCAAAAAGTGCCAGTCTCCTGGGCACATCTAGTGCACTCTGCAGCGGTTTGGGGATATATATGAGCTAGCCTCTGTAGGGTGTAGTACGCCTTGTGGAGGAATTTTAGTTGCGCAAACCTATCTTTGGCCGCTATCATGGAGGAGAGGTAAGTAGAGACACAGTCCTCCCAGATCTCCTCATCCAGTGCAGAGATGTCCTTTCTCTAATTGTCTAAGGTTCTAGTCAGCTTAACGTTGTACGCAGAAGTCAGGTACAGGTAGAGGGATAATAGGGGCTTTCCCATCACACCTGAGATTAAGAGCCTTTCAATAGGGTCAGACTTCAGTGTCACCGTTTCTGGGAACTGAGCCCTAATGGAGTGTTTAAGCTGCCAGTATCTAAATTGGAATGAGATAGTCAATATATACAAATGTCTCATTTCCAGGAAGGACATAAATTTACCGTTTACCATGATATGCTTCAGAGTGGTGATCCCTTTAGTAGCCCAAAGTGATGGATCCAGAACTGTGTGTAAGTGGGGAAGCTTGGCATTGCCCCATAGGGGAGTATGAGGGGAGACATGATGAGGCTTCCGATATATCGTCCTCGCATTGTGCCATACTCTTACTGTCGTTCTGTCAGGTTGCTGAGGGCTGCATGAGCCCAGTATAGCCGCCTCTAGCTGCACCGCCGGGTTTTTTCCTGGGCTGGGAGAACCACCAGCGGACGGTCACGAGGACCGCCACCCAGTAGTATAGTAAAAAATTTGGAAGTGCCAGACCCCCACCGTATAACATGCTTTAAGGGAGCAGGATCTTTATTTATTTTTTGGGTTAACAAACGCTTTAAAAACTCCTGTTTTGCGGCGCTTTCAAATCGCACTAACGGCGCTTTGAAAGCGCTTCCAATTCATTCCAATGGGCAGGGACAGTTTGGGAGCGCTGTATACACCACTCCCAACCCACCCAAAAGATGCTGCTTGCAGGACTTTTTTTCCCGTCCCACAAGCGCACCGCCCCAGTGTGAAAAGTCTCACTGGAATGAATGAGAGGCGGTTTTCAGGCACTTAGCAGAGGCTATTTCCAGCGTTAAAGCGCCTGAAAACCAGGTTCTTATGATAATGGTAAATGGGAAAAATAGAGAGGGTAAATAGCCCTAAAGGGGGCACAGACAGCAATAATAACTGACATTGGTTGTAATCCCTCTCCTCTCTATCCAAACCTACAAACAGTTTGCCTTTAGTTATACTTTAATTGATTTCCATGCACAGCTGCTCCAGAGTCTGGCTGCTCCAGTTTTGTAAAATTCCTGTCACTGTATTCTCAACAAATACAGAGATTAAAGTGTATAAAAAAATTCTAGCAATTAAACACAAAAATTTTGCTCGTACAATACCAGATCGTACGATTTTCATACAGTTTTCATTAAAAAATACAATACAATACAACACATCATTTCTGTATTTTTATTCTGTTGTATGTGAATTTTTCGTAGTTTACTAACCTCTTAATTTTCAAAATGGAGACTATCATGCAAAAAAAAGTTGATTTGTCCGATAATCACATTGTGTGTACTATGCTTAAAGTGTTACTAAACCCACAGCAGTAAAATAAGTCTGTATATGCAGTAAAGCATGCTTGTTATACTCTCTGTGGCACCAAGGGGGTTAATCCTCTGCATTGTGTATAAACGTTGTTAGAGCCTGTCTCTCCGATCCTCCTCTTCTTCCACTGTCTCCAAAAAATAACTTGATATTTACAGAGCCTGGGGACGGGCTGCACATGCTCAGTTTGGTGTGAATTGCTAGAGAGTTTTCTTTTTTTCTTGGCAGAGTGCATGTGATCAGCACAGGGCCAATCAGCACTGTCCAGACAGAGGATCAGGGGAGAATAAAAATTCCTCCTACAAGCTTTACTAGGAACTGCTGATGAGAAAAGGTATTTATTAGTTTATATTTACTAAAATAATTGCATTTCCATGTTCTGTGTACTGTGGGAGACCAGATATAGTGAATGCAGGTTCTGGGTTGAGTAACACTTTAAGCATAGTAGTTGATTGCTCCTGCCTGCTTCTGAAATAAGCTTCCAGAAATACAGTAGGAGGGTTAGCCACTGGGTTATGAATATTTATCTGACATCAAACAATCCCTGGGTGGGAGGCCCAGAAGGTTAGGCTGGAGAAAAGATAAATATTTTGGGCAGTCTGATCAGAGGTCTCTTCTGGGGCCTCTGCCCCTTGGAGGCACCCTGTGCTACTCAAGTTATTTTGCTGTTAGGCCTCAGTATGTGCTTGGCTTGGATTGAAGGAGCCTGGCCTGAAAGAAATTTGCAGGACACTACCTTAGGAAGCTGGTGTGGAGAAGGACCCCTAAGGGAGACATGGGTTATTTCCAACGGCGCCTTTGGCGGGGTGAGTGTTAAATACAGTACAGACCAAAAGTTTTGACAGACCAAAAGTTTGGACACACCTTCTCATTCAAAGAGTTTTCTTTATTTTCATGACTATGAAAATTGTAGAGTCACACTGAAGGCATCAAAACTATGAATTGACACATGTGGAATTATATACATAACAAAAAAGTGTGAAACAACTGAAAATATTCTAGGTTCTTCAAAGTAGCCACCTTTTGCTTTGATTACTGCTTTGCACACTCTTGTCATTCTCTTGATGAGCTTCAAGAGGTAGTCGCCTGAAATGGTTTTCACTTCACAGGTGTGCCCTGTCAGGTTTAATAAGTGTGATTTCTTGGCTTATAAGGGTCCTTTCACACACACGGACCGTTCATCAGTTCATCAGTTTATCAGTTCATCAGTTCATCCGTTTTTCATCCGTTTTTCATCCGTTTTTTCATCCGTTTTTTTTCATCCGTTTTTTCATCAGTGGTCATCAGTTTTTCATCAGTTTTTTTTTACATTCACTACCAATGCAAAAACGGATGAAAAACTGACCGTTCGTCAGTTTACATCCGTTTTTCGTCCGATCCGTTTTTTTGACGGATGAAAAATAGGACTTTCATCCGTTCAAAAAAACGGATGCTGACGGAAGCGGATGAAAACTGATGAAAATAGCTGATCATCAGTTGTCATCAGTTTTTCCATAGAGTTGCATTGATGTCCGTTTTTCATCCGTCAACGGATGGATGAAAAACGGACAAACGGTCCGTATGTGTGAAAGGAGCCTAAATGTTGGGGATTTATCCAAAATTGAAGGCATACTGAACCAGCATGGCTACCACAGCATCTTGCAGCGGCATGCTATTCCATCCGGTTTGTGTTTAGTTGGACCATCATTTATTTTTCAACAGGACAATGACCCCAAACACACCTCCAGGCTGTGTAAGGGCTATTTGACCAAGAAGGAGAGTGATGGGGTGCTGCACCAGATGACCTGGCCTCCACAGTCACCGGACCTGAACCCAATCGAGATGGTTTGGGGTGAGCTGGACCGCAGAGTGAAGGCAAAAGGGCCAACAAGTGCTAAACATCTCTGGGAACTCCTTCAAGACTGTCGGAAGACCATTTCAGGCGACTACCTCTTGAAGCTCATCAAGAGAATGCCAAGAGTGTGCAAAGCAGTAATCAAAGCAAAAGGTGGCTACTTTGAAGAACCTAGAATATGACATATTTTCAGTTTTTTCACACTTTTTTGTTATGTAGATAATTCCACATGTGTTAATTCATAGTTTTGATGCCTTCAGTGTGAATCTACAATTTTCATAGTCATGAAAATAAAGAAAACTCTTTGAATGAGAAGGTGTGTCCAAACTTTTGGTCTGTACTGTATGTCTTTTATATCTGTCAATAAATGAGCTGTTCACGCATATACTGTATCTGTCTCTAAAAGGGCATAGTCAGTGTAACGGGCATTTCGTTCTATGCTATATCTGTTCAAATATAGGTTTGTTGTTGTATGCCATTGACAGGTCCTCTTTAACTAAAATGATGAGGAAGAAAAATACATCTGTAGTGTATTTTTTTTTTTTTTTAAAAGGCGTTTAATCAACGTTACCTTACTCAGCTATGCTGCTTCTGATATATGGTTACTGTACTTGGCATCTGTCCTGAGCTCATCTTAGAAAGAGACATGTGGGATCATAGCTTCAAAGAGTCCCTTGTATACTATAGGCAAGAGCACAGTGGTCTATTTACAAAACTCATTAGCTTCACTTAATAAATCTCCAGTTTGTTTTAAATTGTTTCGGAACTTTAACGCGAAACAGCTGATGTACATCACAATGCAGCCGAAGAGACAGACATCACATATGGGTAGCCGGGATAATGTCGGGAATTCATCGATAGCCATCTGTAAGTTTAGTTTGCTCATTTTACAAAATAAAGAATATGAGCAATAATAGCTCATTTTTATCATCTTTATTTTCCTTATTAAGTATACAAAGTGGAAAAAAGGAAAAGAAAAATGCACATTGCATAAAAGAAGACACATACAAAAATACATAAAACAGCCCTCATCCAAAAAATAGGAACTTTAAAGCAGTAGTAAACCGCCATTTTTTTTTAACCTGCAAGGCAAAGTTATAATGTGTTAGTATGCATCACATACTAGCACATCATGTGAAACTTACCTTAAAACAAAGCCCTCCAGCGGCACACTGACCCTGCTGACAGGGCTCCCATCTTCCCCCGATCTTCCTTCCAGGTTGGTGGGCTCCGGTCATTTGATTGGACAAGCCACGTTGATGTCACACTCGCGGGAGCCACTGTTCACGGCACAGGGCTCCGGTATATCGTTCCTTCAGAGCGCATACGCCGGTGAGGTCACCAGCATCTTCACAAGTAAATATCTCCTAAACAGAGCACCTTTATGAGATATTTACTGCACCTATAGGTAAGCCTTACTATAGGCTTACCTATATGTAAAAATGTGTCCATGGGAGTTTACTCCCACTTTAACCAGAGCTACAAAACATATTCAGTATTCCCTACTGTATACATAAATAAAATACACCAAAGAAAAAAAAAAGAAAAAAGAGGGGGAGAGGGCAGAGAGGAGTAAAAAAAAATCCCTAAATTACCAACACCATGGAGGTAAAATTCAGAACAAAATAAATGTACTTTAGAAATAATAGCTAATTTAATATAAAAGTAGAACGATGGTCAAAATGAAGAAATTAATGTGTTATGCACCTATGCAGTCTGTTAAACATGCCACTGATTGTTTTTCAAAAAGCAGTAAGGATGGTGAGATCTCTACCATGTCTCCAGCTCTTGTGCACTTCCTTTAGTGAAGTGAGAACTTTATTACCTTGTTTTCGATTTGCTTTTGTTGAACTCAGGTTGTCCCCATTTGCGTCTATCTTTCTGCAAAAAACGTCCTGACATCAGTGGGGGAGGGGCTCTTGAATCACATGGGAAGCTGAGGGATTTCATTCTACACAAAATCATGATTAGGCTCCGCCCGTGACCAACCCCTGAAGCCATGCCCACTCCCATGTATGTCCCTCCTTTGCCCGCCCACTGCTTTAGATCCTAGACCTAGTTTGTCTGTAATGACTTGTGCCTGTTTTACATGGCACACACCCAGCTATTGATTGGCAGATGGGTGTGTGTTATGTAACATAGACTGAGCACCATAGATGGCTTGGAGGACTGAGAGATAGACAAGCTATTTCAGTTATTGTGTTTATTACCATGTGTAACTTTCAGGTCTTTATATGAGGATTTACTAAAATATGTATGTTGCCTTTAGTTGTACTTTAACAAGTTTGAAAATGCTACTTCTTGTTTGTTTTCCTTTCTCTTGCGGTCCCTTAAGAGCTGTTTGAAGGTGATTCTATTTCCTAATCAAGCCCTCTTCAGACAAAAGGTTTTCCCATGTCCCGTAATTTTTAGATAGTAGCTTCCTACTAAAACTAAAACTGGGCATACATTGAACGCATTTCAGTTCCCGATGCACACTTGAAATTTGCTTTGCGGGTGTCCCTAACGGCACCCTCGCGTCCAACATACTTTGATTATTCTGATCATTTATTCTGTACCCAGCTTTGGGTATTCTGACAGCCGCCAATGTTTTAGCCACCATTTAATAATTTATAAAATACGATTATATTACTATATTGGAAAGCACATGTCCGTACAGTGGTAGTTGTGTTCTCCCTTACAATGTGGCAACTAGAGGTCGTAAGGAAGGTTGGTAGGTAGTGGCCGGTCCCCTAGTACCTTGATGCCAGCAATGAGTTGTGGGGCACACAGCTTTTTCCACATGACACTTGGGTGGGGAGATCTAGTGCACATGTGCTGTGTAAAGCTCATTGGAGGTGCATGAATTTGAGGGTAGAAGGTGATCTCTTTGAAGGTGGACTGCAGGAACAAGGGAACTTTGGGCTGTGCAGCTACAGATCTCTGGGAAGTCCAACTTTAGGTGACCAGATTCAGATTGTACCAGAGTTCCTCTGATTTGAAGTGTTGTGCGTTTATTATAGTCAGTACTAAAAAATGTATGTTGTATTTACATAGTTAGGTCAGGTAAATGTGATTGAGTTTCAATCAGATAAAGATAACTACAAATGCAAGCAGTGTCTTGTGTGTTTTTCTAGCTAATCCACAGTGCCCAGGGAATCCTTAGGGCAGATAAAAAAAACAATAGTTTGCAAATTATAGTATTTAATGAAAAATACAACAAAATTGACCCATGCAATTTAAAATTAAGAGCAGCATGCTCTTTCATTCTCCTGACAAGGAAGCTTGTTGCTGGGTGAAAAGGCTGACTGATGATAGAACACTATAAAGGTACAGGAGCTGCCTGTTGGTTTTGGGGAACTGATTGGGGGAAACCAATGACCTGAGTTTAGTTAGTTGCTCGGACAAGCAGATGTTGTATCATGCTATGGACTTGCTGTACAAAACCCTACTGCATTGAAACTGTGTTTGCTTGCTGCCTTGCTGAATAAAAGTGAAATGCAAATCTGCTTGGACTATTCCTGGGTGCTCCTGTCTTCTGCAGATATTACCACTGCCAGTACTAGTAATATGTAGTGCTGTGTACATTATTGGCACTATATACATACCTAAAATAAGTCTGAGGTTTTAATACTACTTTAAAAAGTGTTAAAGTAATAATAAACCTTGTCAATTTATTTTTTGTTATCCCTGTACTATTTGAGCAATTCCCTTCACTTCCCCTACTTTTCTGTGCTATAGACCTAACATTAAGCAAAATCAAACTTTTCCAAATTGAGGTAAATCCAATCAGACAGCCGGTATCAAAACAAGTGATCCCTCTAGTCTTATTCTGGTGACAACTCAAATTTTGGATCTTCCCAGGACAAACACCAAGAATGAATCTCCCTAATGAAGATAGACAGCAATACACACCTGACAGAAGTTTTAACCCATTGCACACAGAGCTGAATATGTTAGGAGTGACTTATACATCACCTTCTATGGACAGCTGTTTAGAGTATCAATCAGAGAAAGAAATTCAGAAAGTAAACAGTCACTGCTATGTTATATTTTTTTTAAAAATGGTCTATGACACCAGTGTCATGGTTGTAACATGCATTAAATATTTATTTTTGAAGTAAACCTTTTATATAAACATAAAAAATTAAAATGTCAGTTTAAAAATGTATAAAAAAAAAAAAAAAATTGACCTAAAACCATAGTATTTAGCTTTAACCACTGTTCATAGCAATATACGTTCTGTCTTTTTTGCTCACTTTTCAGCAAAACTGGTGGTAAAGCCCAGTAAGGAAGCCCTTGTCTGCTTGCCTTGTCTTGTACATGGTCTGATCCTTATCAGGCAGAGAGCATCAATCATGCACTATTTTGATGGAATATTGCCAGTCGGGTTATAGCTGGGACATGTTTGATAATGCATTGCTGCACCCTGCCAATGATCATGATTTACATTGGCTGTAAAGAGTTAGTAAGGCTCAGTTGTATCCTATTACTCTTTAAATAATTGCCTGGTCTTTAGCAAATCTGCACACTTTCCATCATTTTTACTAAATATCAAGAAGAATAGAAGCTGGCATGCCTCGGATTATGACATCACCCAGATCACCCATAGACCAGGGAGGTAGAAGCTGTATATGGTTATAGGTTATGGGGAAGTAAAGAAGGCTTGCTTTAAACTGATACCAGATGGATATGTTTTAATAAGAAAGAAGCTGCTGCACTTTTGACTTTAACATTTTACATTCCAAGTGGTTTCAAAACACCTACAGTGAGTACAAGCTAACAGTGTGGTTGTTTGTGTTGGGAACAATCCAAGTGTAAAATGTATCATAGCCCAAAGCTTATACAACAGAGATCCATTGTTGTGTAGTCATGTGTTTGATTCTAATCTTGGTTCTTCTATGATGACATACTCTGACTCGGGCAAAAATGCAAAACAGCTTTTGTAGCACATGTTCCTATTATGTAGTTTGTGTACACAGGATGGTGTTGATTGGCCAAGTAGGGTAAATGCCAAATGAAAGTCAATTCTAAATATCTCACATTTCCTTTTTCTTTTTATTTATTAGCAGTGTTGTACAGTGTTAACCACTGATCAGTTTGACACACTGGGAAATGTCAGATACCAACAGTAGCTGCAGATCAGCAATGTGGCAGAGTTGCCAGAAAAGTTGGTATTTACATTCTTTTTTCAGAGACTGGTCACTTAAAGTTAAAAAAAGTTAGTTTTTGCTGAACTACTTTAGCACGGTGTCCTCAAACTCACCCCTCTGTAATACAAGACTGGTCATATTCCAGACTGAATAACATCCATCATCAACCCATTTCCTGTAATATGCAGGCATCAAGGACCTGTCCCCATGGTGGTACCTCATCTGGGCTCATAGGATAATGCTACAGAGAGTGCCCATATCTGGAGAGTGCTTGAGGAAGAAGAGGAGAACCAAGAAAATGGGATAGGGGGCAACCAGGATCTCCTTTCTGAAACTGCTAGTTGCCTGGCTATTATACTTAATGCAGAGTTATACCCAGAAATTAGTTTTTTACATCATTCAAGTCCTTTGCCTATATAGACTTACCTTTGAAGGAAAAAAAACATTATACTCACCCTAAGTCACTTGTTGCTAGGTGGTCCCTGTATTCTGCCCCTATTTGGTCCTAGGCTCTTTTTCACTTCCTGCTTCCCCTGGTCTCCTGGGAGATGTGACTCATCATTTCCCAGGAGTCAGTAGGCTCTGTACTGTAAAATTGTGTTATTTCCAGACAGGAAATGACACAATTTAAGGTGGGCCGAGATCGAAGAGTGCATGATGGTTGCCCACCATGCACTTCTTTCAGGAAGAGATGCCAGGAGACTAAGGATGGGCTTCAGGTGCCCTCACCTAAAATGGAAAAGTCCAGCAGTGAGAGAAACAAAATTGTGAGTAAAACATACATGGAATTACTAGGCGGTTTGAAAGTAAGGAAACAAAAGGTTACATCTATTTAGTATTAAAAGAGTGGATGCCAAAAAAAAAAAAAACTCTGGGTGGAACTCCGCTTTAAAGTAGGTCAGCAATGTCAGCCCCCTTATATCAATATTTTATATTCGTTAAACTCCATACACCAAACTTTGATATGCTCTAAGCTTGTACTTCTGCAAAGAAAACCTGTGCACAACCATTAAAAAGGGAGACCTGTAGGAGAAAATGGACGGAGGGGCTACATGACTAAGGGAGGAACAGGGGTCAGGTAACAGTCAGCCAGGTCAGTATTTGGGTCAGTGGTATAGTCTTACCTGATTGGAGATTCAGATTCATGGGCAGGGCTGTAGCAAGCAGGTCCTGGCAGTGGGGGTTAGTTTCGTTTAGAGTCAGCTTCAGCTTACACCCTGCGGAGAGAGAAGAGACAACATGAGCGATTTGGAGGCCCTGCTAGCACAGGTCAGGGCCGCAGCAGAAGACCGGGGCCCTCAGTGGCAACAACAGAGGCTGTCCGACATGCTGGGTGAGTCGGGAGATCCCTCACCTGAGCCTTCGCCTGTGGGAAGACGGGCTAGGAGGGTGCGCCCTCCTGAGCGCCTTAGTCCTTCACCTGCCCCCCGGTTCCAGCGTCAAAGTAGGAGCCCCAGGAGGGACCCTTCAGGGCGGGCTGCAGGGCTGGCTGCTTCAGGTCCCAGCGGTGGCCCTGGGAGGAATCCTCGTCGCCGACGGGAACCGGCGGGGGAGGGGGCGTCCAGGACACACGCTCCCCCCTCCCCCTCTCTGCATATTCCGGATCTGGCGGCTGCCCCCCCTGCTGAGGTGCCGAGTGGGGGGTCGGCTCGGCGTGGGAGAAGGTCCGGAAGAGGCAGCAGCGGGGGCTCCGGGCCCTCGGCTGCTTGTGGTGGGAAGGAGGCTGGTGAAAGTGCATCAGGCATGGTGCGGAGGATATCGCCCCCCCCTTCCCGACGCCGCCGTGGAGATCCGGAAGTGTCAGCTCTCTCTGGACGAGCGGTGCAGAGAGGAGTTCAGCCTGGCAGCCAGTGTAATACGAGCAGCAGGAGGGTTCAGGCGCCCTCTGCTGGCTCCAGGGAGGAATCACACCCTGTTCTCCATCAGGGACGTCGGTCACGGTCTGGTACAGGAGGCTCCGCCCCCCCTTAAAGAGACAGAGGACTCCTGCTGCAGCTGGGGGTTCTGGGGCACCCCGCAGTCTTTCCGGAGTGCTGGATACGGCTGGGGCGGATGGGGATGCGCCAGGGAGCCCTGAGCACGAGTCAGCAGAACGAGGGGCACAAGAGTCGCCGAGGCAACGGGATTCTTCTCCAGAGTCCGGTGAGGTCACCAGTGCGGGAGAAGACGGGCAGCCAGAAGAGGGACGCCCTGCATTGCGGAGCCAGCTGGGATCCGGACGAACGGCTGGTCGTGGGTTAGAGCAGCCAAGCTCCTGTTCATTTTGGAAACCGACGTGCCCTGCGTGAATCCAGACCCAATAAAATACATAAGCACAGACAAACGATCAGCCACGGAAAAACAACCACCCACCGAACTCACCAAAGCAGACCAATCCCTCCAGACCGACGAATAGGCCGCCCATGTCCCTTCGCTCACAGAACGGCGTAACAGCTCCCATGCTACTCCAACACCAGTCTCC
>BLSH010517727.1:541336-554675 GCA_018402905.1 Glandirana rugosa | reverse complement strand
AATGACTTGTTATCTTGGTAGATTTTTGATACTGTTCGATAACTCGAGGGAGTATGACGTGACTGAAAACTAAACGACGGTAACCTTCACAACAAAGGGTGTAAAGATTCACGTGGTCAGTAGTAAAAGATACAAAACCCTCAAAAACTATGGTATGTACCGTTCCTAAGTATAGTAAAAGACATCTGTGAAGTCACTTTAACCTCGACATAATTGAACACAACTCATTATTACTTCACGAAGGGAACCGATTAAGACCACACAAAAGTCTTGTCTTTTGGTGATCGAACGACTCTGAACCAAACCAATTTCCTTTTCCACGTACTGATTTCAATTATTTGGTTAATAAAATTGGCTGCTGTGGCCATTTAAACCCATGTCACGCAGTTTGTGTCTTTATTTATAATGGTAAGCACCCAGGTTGACGAATACTTTAGTCATGCACCTTTTCCTTTAACCAAACCAAGTCTCAGCAAGCTAGTGGTTTTCTGTTCTGAAAACACACCAGAATTAGCCAAGGGAAGCACTTCATTATTACTCAACACAAGTTAATACAGCTCCAATTTCACTGAAGTGTCTACAGAAAATGATATGAATCCTTGCCATGTATGGTATCAAAAACTCCCAAAACATAGAAAATGATGACTGGTGCACTTAGAAATGTGGGAAACAACACTTCCAATGGCAGCAAATCAAAAGTCAGTGCAGTATGAGGGAGCTCAATAGCTTGTCATAGTTTTTAGATGGTTCTATTGTTCAGTAATGTTCTGCCACATGAAAGCGCCTCAGCATTGGGAATAAAATGGACACAATTGAATTATACTTATTGGTTATATAGTGAACTTTCTGTGATTCTAGCTTGACTGCAGTTATGAAGTTCCTAATATTAGAGCATTACATAAAATATGATACAGATGTAGATTGTGTGAAATAAAGGCTTGGCTTGTAGAAGTAAAAAACTGGCTCCTTAGCTGTGGATATCTGTTGTCACTATTCATTCTTTCTTCCTTTTCTTTGCTGTTACTTCTCTAGCATACACCTCGTTCAGAGTAGGCTACTCGATAAATGTAGTTGAGCTCCTCTGTAAACAGTAGATCAGGGGTTGATTGCTTAGGGCTGTTCAGTGTTTCACAGGCTGCTGTTCTACTACCAAATCCCCCCCCCCCCGTCTTCTAGAGACATCTAGAAGTATAGTGGGAGGGAGAGCAGAACAAGCAGCCTGAATATTTATGGAGCTCCAGCCACTCCCTGGGGAGGTGTGCCCAGAAGGTGGAGGGAAAGTCCATAAGTAGTCTGAGGCCTGGCAGTATTCCTGGGTCCAGTCCTGCAGGAGCAGAGCTCTGTGCAGGGGTTCTGCCCCTGGGCCTACCGAAGAACCTTCGCTCAGAGACTGACTGGAGCCAGGAGGAGGTTGGTGGGAAGAATTCCAACCATCCTGTGAGCAAATGACCCCTCTTTACTGAGAAATGACAGTGGGGTGCTGTAATCTCCTAATGGAGTTCACATCACCATTAGTGCAAGGAGTCCTGTGGGATATTACTTTTGCAAGTCCAGTGCAGCCAGGAGTTGTGCCCTGAAAATGCAATAGAGCCTGATTTTTGTATATAGCAGCCAGAAGCCAAGCAGACCTCAAATGGTACAGTCCCCCATGTTTACATGGCAGCCTTGAATGGATGAGTTATGCATCAGCGGCCACACAAGCGCAGAATGACTGTCCCCTTGCTGCATGAATGACTTATTCATTCATGGCTGACATGTAAACATCAACTATGTGTAACTAGCTCTGCCCACCAATTATACACAATTATTTACATATCAGCAGTAGCCAATAACGGTGCCTTCCTCCTAGCAACGAAGCACATGAGGCAGCTTCTATCGCCTGCCTCTAACCCCTGCTGCATAGCACACTTTGTTGCTAGGAGGAAGGCAGCTCCAATGGATTATATTCACTCTGTACACTATGTGCAATCTTCTGTTACAAAATAAATGACCACTTTTGTCTTTGCAGGAATGCTCCCTTAGACACTACGTATTTGGGGAGAGTGCCAATAGTGTCAAGTGTTGAACAATGCCTGCAAGCTAAAGGTGAGTGGGTAGTGTCTGTGTCATGATGGTTCACAGAAAATGATCAACAGGGTGTGCAGGCCAGGTAGGGCAAAAAAAGCAATCCTGGACCTAAAAGGTATTTACCTTGCACTACAGGGGTACTGTGAGTTTCCACTTTGCATTCCTAAGACCTATAAAAAGCCTTTTAGAAGGCGCCAAGCAATATAACAGCTAGTGCTGTCATATTTATTCAAGGAATCTAGATTGGTGTTACAATCTTTTATTGCAATGCTGGCAATCTTTCTTACAGCTTCCAC
Source organism: Glandirana rugosa (assembly GCA_018402905.1). NCBI lineage: Eukaryota > Metazoa > Chordata > Amphibia > Anura > Ranidae > Glandirana > Glandirana rugosa. The sequence continues at coordinate 552,312 of BLSH010517727.1, read as the reverse complement.
CAAGGACACTAGGTATATGGAATTTTCATGTTCTTCCTATTTTTCACAGGTTTCCTCCCATAATCAGAAGACCGACAGGCCTATGTGATCCCCATGACTAAGCTCCGGGTGATACTCTTAGAGGCTACCCCATTGTTCTTTGAAGGCCTATGTGATTTGTTCATTAAACGCCTTTATATTTTTATTACCAATCTAATCACACTGAAATTAAGTCAGAATGGTCATCAGTGCTGCACTTTGCACTCCATCATCAAATGGGCTTATTAGTATTGTCAATGGCAAATCTATGTGGGTGTTGGTTTTCTAAATTCTGGAACTCCACAAAAAAATAATCATGTGAACTAAAATTTGCATTTTTGTCCTTATGGCAGCTTTTTCATATAGTTGTATGGCTTTATTCATTTAAAACAAAAATAAGTACAGCAGATCCCTGACATTGCCTGTTATAATTCCACCATAGATCTGTATAACCCACTAATCAGATGTCCAGCTCATGTCAAGCATACATTCAATAACATCACACACTGTTAAATGATTACTTTTAAAGCCCAACTCCAGGATAGAGTTCCCCAGCTTCCACCCGCACCTTCTAATCCCCCTGGCAGTACATTTGGAAGCACAACATTCTTAACCAGTACTTTAAGTATGCATCAACAGCTATAGAAAAGCACCCACTAGCACTAACTATACATGCTGACTGTGCATGCCCAACCCCATGCAGAGTAATAAAACACCCTTGCAGTGGGGGCCTCCCTGCACTGCAAAGGTTATTTGATTGCTACGTCTAAGGCTGCCAGAATAAGTAGAATCGCATACCTTATTCTCAGGACCAGCAGACTTCCTCAAGCAGTGTAACCAGTTCCCAGCAGCATCTTCTCCAATCTGCTCCCATCTCAGTGCAGGGATAATAGCCCTATATTGTACACTATGATTAAAGGGACCACCCACAGACCAAAGCAATATAGGGAGTAGAGCAGAGCACTGGAGCCAGCCAGTGCTGGGCTTTTCATCTCCATCTAGACTTAACATGCATTTGACCCTTGCAATGTAGGTAGACCCCCACCATGGGTCGATTTTTTTCTATTTCTTTGGGTTGGGCTTTACTCCCCAGTCCCCAACATATTATTACAATCAAATCTAAACCACATTGCTCTTCTTGGGGTGCCAAATGTGTGAGCAGCCAAAACTAAGGCAGAGAGGGACTTTGTTCTCCACATAATATACAGGTTTGTAAGATTTAGAGGCACAGAGGACTTTAGATAGACATAACAACTAAACGTAGCATAAAATAATTATATTTTATTACATAATTTATAAAATCATCATTGTACTAAACAAGAAATCATACTAAAATGAAAATGAATAGAGGAAAAGAACTCCTTCAAAATTGGAGCTATTTACTCATCAAAGTTTACATTATACCCCAGTAAAATGGGGGATCTGTAGTAGATGTTATCTAATACTTCTCAACATGTTTTGCGGGGTTGCCTTTGCTTACTACTGTAGAACACCAACACTGATGTTCTTACTAAACCCTCCTGACTTCCAACTAGAACTTTCCTCCTTCTCTGCTATAGGCCACCAAAGTCATAAAACCTTGGCCACACAGGACAGGACAACTGATCCGGCTACCATCAGATCAGTTGCATGTGGGGCCAGTGTTTCCATGTGTTTCTTCCTCTCTGGGTTTCCATCCCTCACCGAATCATCCGAAAGTTGGTTACAGTTCCCCACTGGGTCTGACAGTGACAGCCAGACATTACACTGCACAATGGTGTTTCCTGCTGACACTTGGGTGAAGTTATACCAGAGATAGGCTGCAGTGCATTCGGCGGCTATGGAGGACAGCTTCAGGATGCTTTTTTCATTTTAACCACGTGAGGGCAATTCTATTGTGTGTGTTTATGTTTGCTCAGTTAAAAGGTTTATTGCGTCAGGTTGTTCCCTTTCTTTTGTATTTCATATCTCTTTACCACAGCAGCCGGTTAGAGTTACCACAACCACTACATGGAGTATAGTATAAAGTAACCCCAGATCATCTGAACTGTCCCCCAGCAAGGTTGCAAGCATCTTGGCCTTTACTGGAAAGAAGGAATATCTTACTGGGCTTTGCTTGTCCCATAGCTTCATTTGCTGTATACTTGTAGCTTCACTGCTAAAATAGATATTGATGGCCAAGTCAGCAAAAATCAACTTCATCAACTTTTCATTTCAGCTGATCTGTCCCTGGTGGCAAGCCAAACATTTCCTAAGTACTGTCCATCTTATTTGGTCTCAATATTAGTAAACTAAATAGGTCATTCATTTTCCTTCCTAATTTACATCTGACAGTCCATCTTCCACTTCCACCACCACGCTGGTTCAATAGTGACTTTATTTTGCTAGCTAATTGGAACAATTCAATAATAAATATGACATCAGTTATTTTACTGTACGAAGATGGATTCATCGACCTACATTTAAAAACAAACCCAAGCACTTGAAACGTTATATTATTACTTGGACTGAAAATATTTCCGCAGGTGACAGTTAGGAAGGGTAGAAGGTTGGGTGACAGGAAGGGTAGAAGGGAAAGAGTCAGGGAGGCTGATCCTGGGCTGGAGCATCCCAATAGGTACACCCCGTTGTGTGATATTGTGGAAACCAGTCAGGAATCAGCATCGCTGGAGCAGAGTGGCGCCCCTAGCTGCCAGGGGAGTAACTCGTCCAGCGAGGGTGGGGATGAAGTCAGGCAAAAGGAAAGACAGATTGTGGTGGTAGGGGACTCAATTCTTAGAAACACAGAGAGGGCAATCTGTCACAAAGACCTGAAGCACCGAACTGTATGCTGTTTACCGGGCGCTCGGGTTCGGAACATCACGGATCGGGTGGACAGATTACTGGGAGGGGCTGGGGAAGACATGGCATGTTGCCACCAATGACAAAGTTAGAGGTAGGTGGAGTGTCCTAAAATAAGATTTCAGGGACCTAGGAGCAAAATTGAGGCTTAGGACCTCCAAGGTAGTATTCTCAGAAATACTACCAGTACCTCAAGCCACACCAGAGAGGCAGCGGGAGATTAGGGAAGTCAACAAGTGGCTGAGGAGCTGGTGTAAAAAGGAGGGTTTTGGGTTCCTGGGGAACTGGGCCGATTTCTCAATCGGTTATGAGCTCTATAGAAAGGATGGGCTGCACCTAAATGGGGAAGGTTCAGACCGGCTTGGAATAAGGATGGCCGAAAAGTTAGAGGGGCTTTTAAACCAGGCAATGGGGGGGAGGGTCCAGACTTAGTAATAGCCAGAGGGGAACAGAGTCCAGCGGGTAGTATTGGGGGAAGGAGTGGTAGGCCGAATAAAGAATTTAAACCCGAGGCAAGTAGTGTAACAAGTCCTACATGCAAACGAGGAATACCCAGCAAGGAAACAGTAGGTGTCCAGACAAAACTACGTGGCTTGTTCACTAATGCCAGGAGTCTGGCAGATAAGATGGGAGAACTAGAGTTGCTACTGTACGAGGAGGAATTAGATTTTGTGGGAATTTCGGAGACTTGGTTCAACAGCTCTCATGATTGGCTGGCTACCATTCAGGGGTATTCCCTATATCGCAGGGATAGGGAGGGCAAAAAAGAGGGAAGGGTGTGCCGGTATATAAAAAATGACATACAAATTAATGTGAGAGATAACATTACTAGTGGGTCTGGGGAGGAAATTGAAGCCTTATGGGTAGAGCTACAAAGGGAAGATACCAGGGGGAAAGTATTGCTGGGAATATGCTATAGGCCCCCTAATCAGAGGGAGGAGGGGGAGGCGGTCCTCCTATCGCAATATGGAATAGCGGCTAGGATGGGAAGTGTTATTATAATGGGGGATTTTAATTACCCAGATATTGACTGGGAGGAAGGTACTGCACGTTCAGCTAAGGCTCGCCATTTCCTAAATATCCTGCAGGACAATTTCATGGGTCAGATGGTAAATGTACCAACACGAGAAAAAGCATTACTGGACCTTCTGATTACTAACAACATAGACCTGATCACAGACGTGGAAGTAAGGGGCAATCTAGGAAATAGCAATCACAGGTCAATTAGTTTCAGTATAAATTACACAAATAGGAAACACAAGGGGAATACAAAGATACTGAATTTTAAAAGAGCCAACTTCCATAAAGTACGCTCCTTGCTGGAAGATGTTAACTGGGAAAAAATTCTAGGAACAATGAACGCGGAGGAAAAATGGGAGTGCTTCAAGAACATACTAAACAAAGGTATTAGCCAGTGTGTCCCAAAAGGAAATACATTTAAAAGAGCTAATCAAAGACCAGGATGACTTAACTCCGACATAAAGGCACACATAAAAGCAAAGGAGAAGGCCTTCAAAAAATACAAGACGGAGGGGTCTCGGTCAGATTTTCATATCTATAAAACACGCAATAAGGAATGCAAAGGTGCAATCAGAGCAGCTACGGTAGAACATGAAAGACATATAGCTGAGAGTAAAAGGAATCCCAAGAAATTATTTAAGTATATAAACAGCAAGAGAGGGAGGTCAGATCATATTGGCCCCATAAAGAATGAGGAAGGAAATCTGGTTACAAAGGATGGAGAAATGCCAAAGGTGTTAAATTCATTTTTCTCCTCAGTATTCACAAAGGAAACGGGGGGCTCAATTATTCAGAACTACAATGCTAATCCTCACGGCACATCACAGGAAGTACCCTCATGGCTGACTGAGGATAAAATCAGGAATAGGCGTGAAAAACTGAACACTAATAAGTTACCGGGCCCAGATGGCTTACACCCGAGGGTCCTTAAAGTTATTGCCAGACCCTTGTACCTAATCTTTAAGAGCAGTTTTCTGACTGGTATACCAGCTGACTGGAGGAAAGCCAATGTAGTACCAATATATAAAAAAGGACCAAGATATACCCCTGGGAACTACAGACCAGTTAGCTTAACATCAATAATTTTGAAGCTCTTGGAGGGAATAATAAGGGATTATATACAAGATTATTGTAACGAGAACGGTATCATTAGCAGTAATCAACATGGTTTCATGAAGAATCGCTCTTGCCAAACCAATCTATTAACCTTCCAGGAGGAAGTAAGCTGCCATCTAGATAAAGGAAGGCCTGTAGACGTGGTGTATCTGGATTTTGCAAAAGCATTTGATACAGTTCCACATAAACGTTTACTGTACAAACTAAGGTCCCTCAACATGGATCAAAGGGTGAGTACCTGGATTGAAAACTGGCTACACGGTCGAGTCCAGAGGGTGGTGATAAATGGGGAATACTCAGAATGGTCTGGTGTAGAAAGTGGGGTTCCCCAAGGTTCTGTCCTAGGACCAATCCTATTCAATTTATTCATAAACGATTTGGAGGACGGGGTGACCAGCTCAATCTCAATATTTGCGGATGATACAAAGCTAAGCAGGGCAATAGATTCTCCACAGGATGTGGAAACCTTGCAAAAAGATCTGAATAAATTAATGGGGTGGGCAGACAAGTGGCAAATGAGATTAAATATAGAAAAATGTAAGATAATGCATTTGGGTACCAAGAACATGAATGCAAACTACTCAATAGGGGGAGAGCCTCTGGGGGAATCTAGGATGGAAAAAGAACAGGCTCCGCAGTGGCATGCAATGCCAAGTTGCTGCAAGCAAAGCTAACAAAGTGTTGGCATGCATCAAGAAAGGGATCAACTCCAGGAATAAATCAATAATTCTCCCACTATACAAGTCTCTGGTGAGGCCACACCTGGAATATGCCGTCCAATTCTGGGCACCAGTCCTCAGGAAGGATGTCCTGGTATTGGAAAGGGTTCAGAGAAGGGCAACAAAGCTAATTAAGGGATTGGAGGACCTTAGTTATGAGGAAAGATTACAAGCACTGAACTTATTCTCTCTGGAGAAGAGACGCTTGAGAGGGGATATGATTTCAATGTACAAATACTGTACCGGTGACCTCACAATAGGGACAAAACTATTCAGCGCAAGGGAGTACACAAAGACACGCAGCCACTCACTAAAAATACAAGAAAGGCGGTTTAATCTTAAAATGCGTAGAGGTTTCTTTACGGGAAGAGCAGGAAGGATGTGGAATTCTCTTCCACAAGCAGTAGTTTCTGCTGGGAGTATAGATAAATTCAAAAAACTATTAGATGCACACCTAAGGGACCACAACATTGGGGGATATACAATGTAATACTGACATAAAAAACACACACATAGCTTGGGCTTGATGGACTTGTGTCTTTTTTCAACCTCATTGACTATGTAACTATGTAACTATGTAGGTCATGACAAGTCCTCCTGGGAGGTGGTTAGGAAATAAACAACCCCTCACTTTTCCAAAGATGGCTATTTCCAGAGCATTGAAGTTACGCAGGCTGTTCTTCTTTTGCGTGGTATGCTGTTTTCAAGAGCTCTCAGAAGAGCTTTCAGAATTATTATGGTCATTATTCCTGATTTGTATTTTATTTCCATTTGGATGAAAGAAATGGTTTCTTTAAAATATCTCTGGAGAATTACACTATGCAGAACAACTTCTGCTCTTTTGATATCATTGTTTTTTTTTCTCTATTTACTTTCAACCACTTGACTTTTATTACTGCACTTCTATATCCCAAAAGTCAACACTTTATCTTAATGTAACCGCCTCAATGGGTGCAAGTTGCAGCTGATCTCTAAGCCATTAAACAGAGGGGTTTCTGCACAGAATTATAGCAAATGACTCATTCTGAGCTTTAAATTGAGTGCGCCACATGGTTTGTGTTTGCTGGTGTTTTCAGTCATTCCTTGATCTGATAACTGCTTGAAAAATAAATCTTATTCGAATGGCTTTGTCATGCTGGTATGTAAGTAAGTGCTCTGATGTTCAGCTGACAGTATAATACAGAAACAAATGCATAACCATGATGCACCGTCTAGGAATATGAATGCAGTTGTTTTTGTACCTTGGCAATAATAGAGATAATACGCCTCCTGCTGAAATGTATATGGATATATTACAGCAAAGAAGATTATTCCTTAGTGCACATAATGTTTCAGTTTGGCAGTTTTCCAACGAAACAGAAATCGCCTGTCGTATTCTGACAACTCCATGTTGTAACACAGAGGGTCCTCTTGATGAGCTCTTTAGTTTTAGCATAAACAGGCATTTTAGTTTAGCTAATCATTACAGGCATCTGTTGAAATGGGGTTTTCCTGTTGTAACCAAGGGGACTGTAGGGTGATAACCTAAAGAGGGGTCAATAGTAAGCAGTTCTACGTGAACTGATTTTCATATCATGGCAAAAACAGTAGAAGCATTTACTTTTTATTTAGTATCTTTCAGAGACCCTCAAAGTGACACCAAACTTTGGTTCTATTCAAGTATACTGTATATTGAGAATTTATTCTCTCTTGAGAAGAGGAGATTAAGGGGAGGGGGGGGGATATGATCAACATGTACAAATACATAGTGAACTTGGTGTTGAGTTATTCACTTTAAGGTCATCACAAAGGACAAGGGGGCACTCTTTATGTCTAGAGTAAAAAAAGATTTCATCTCCAAATAAGCAAAGGTTTCTTCACAGTTAGAGCTGTGAAAATGTGGAATAAACTCCCTCCAGAGGTGGTTTTGGCCAGCACGGTAGATTGCTTTAAAAAAGGCCTGGATTCTTTCCTTAATGTAAATAATATAAGTGTGTACTAACATTTTTAGGTAAAGTTGATCCAGGGAGAATCCGATTGCCTCTCGGGGGATCAGGAAGGAATTTTTTCCCCTGCTATAGCAAATTTGATCATGCTTTGCTGGGGGGTTTTGCCTTTCTCTGGATCAACTGTGGGTGAAGGATTGTATATGGGATTGTATGGTTATATATAAGTTTTCTATTTTTTTTTTTTTTTTGGACTAGATGGACTTGTGTCTTTTGCAACCTGACTAACTATGTAACTATGTATATTATTAACCCAAAAAGCCCCTTCAATTGCTCTCGGGCATTTTTTGCTGGTCGACACTGTGCTACTTTAACTGGCAATTGCACAGTCATGCAACACTGTACTCAAATGAAGGGTATAGCTTTTTTAAAATTCTTTATTTGGAGGTATGCAGTAAAACATTACAGCATGACATGATAAACCACAGTTGATGATATCCATTAATAGAAATGTAAAAAAAATGAACAAAGAATTTATAGATATCAATAAACTATCAGAGAAGATTTCAGCACTTCAGAATATGTGGTCTATAAACTTCAAGCCGTAGCCTCTACAGCAAGTATATCCTACATTGTGATGGAAAACATATAGAACCCCCCCTTCTCCTTCCACTATCCAAGATAAAAAAAAAATTGCCTATAGTTCAGATTAGTCCTATAGTTAGCTTATAGTTGCCTACTTAAAGTATATATGCCCGCAGTTTAATACCTGGGAAAGGTGTACCTATTTTTGTTCTCGAAATCTTGGAGAGCATGCTATAGGGCTTATATAGCAATTCAGAAACCGAAAACAGGCTAACCTGGAGCCAGGCTTTTCCTTCTAATAGATGCATGGACACACCACGAGTCCAGAAGATATTGCCCAAGGGAGCTGAAGACCTCCAACGCGTGTCTGCACCAAATCTGAAAAAATCAACAAAACTAGCAAAAAATGAAGGAAAGTGCACAGTGGTAAGATAACAACACAGTGCAAAGCCCCATTGGCCCATTTCTAGGCCCATTAATAGTATTTGCACATGTCCTTTAGCAGTATGCAGCTAAGTTGTGTATGTGGGATCTGGGCTGTCAAATTATTTGACATCAGGGAGAATTTTTTGCCCCCCAGGGTTTTGTTTGCCTTCCTCTGGATCCACTTAGCAGTGATTCCTAAATCAGACTTGATAGAACCTCATATGCGGATAAATTACTCCAAATGACTGCACCTTATTTGGGGTTTCACAAAGGCTAAACTGGGAGCATTTGTGATTTATTATTAACACGTTGTAAATCATTTGAACTGTTTTGCTAATTGCTTAAAAAAAGGATATTCAGTAGGGATGCACCAATGCCATTTTTTTAACACCGAGTACAAGTCTTAAAGTACTCACCGATATCGATTACCAATACCTATTGCCTAGAAAGACTGGGTAGAGGGGTGGTAATAATACTAATACTTAAGTAAAAACAAAAAAAATAAAAGTATAAATAAATTAGAGTCAGTGAATAGGGCAGTAGAAGGGAATGTTTACTCTGGGATTTAAGGAGAAATAATTTCAAACAATACTTGAACATAGGGACAAGCAAAAACTGTCACAACCCCAAAGTTGTTTCAGTGATCAACAGGGGGACAAGGAGCAAGTGTAAAGACTTGGGCCTTATGCAATTGTCCAGTTCTTGTCAGCAAAGTGCTCAAGTGCTGACATGAACTGTCACCTGTCAGGGGCTGACAAAAAGGGAGACCACAAAACAAGGTTGATGCCCCAGTAAAAGGTGAATTACAGGGGGGTTGTGTGGCACAGGAAGAAAAAAGACACAGCAGCAAGCCAAGGGAAGGCCATGCTGGCATTAAGGGAGGAAAGTCTCCAGGCAGAAGGGACACTTTCTGCTCCTCTGATGGAAGGGGATGTGAAATTACATTTTGCTGGGAAAAGTTGTAAGCATGCGAGAAAGTCTCCGCTGATCTTTGCAGCCAGGTGGTTAGCTAAACAGTATGAACATTTGAAATTGCAAAACACATCCCTATAAGAATTTCAACCCTACAAACAGATTTTATGGGTTTAAAACAAAGTACAGGTTATTATAGAAACCACGGTAAAAGCTGGTATGTGTGATGTCTAGAGTTTGTCTTTAATCTAGCTAATTGTGAGAGTGTGTTTGTTGTGTGAAATACATGGAATATATGTTGTGTCATCGGATTTACCTGTCTGATGTTTGTTGTCTCAGCTGCTGACAGCCCACTGAAAACTGACCCCCTTCCTTCTAGCCAGGTCTGTGAGTGAACTGTATTGACATGCAAATTAACTGAGCCAAGATGAATCTTAAAAGATAAATATCTGTAATAGTGAATTGAGATGTGTATTCACTATAATGTTTTTGTTTTTTCAGAGAGACATTCTGAAGAGTTTCTTTTTGGTGAGGTATTATAATTGGTAAATAAATGGTACTGCTAAAAGGTTTTTTACAAGCTGCTTATTTTTTTCACCATGGTGAACAATACATTTTTTTGGAAATTAATGGTATACCATAAACTAAATACACATGGCAATAATTAAGTTGAGCTCGACATTTTTTTGGTATTTAAAAAAGAATGCACTGTTCTAAAACAAGAAAGACTTTCTTTATGGAATGTAATGTAATGTATGTTTGTGTGTTTCGTATGCTAATGCTTTGTTACAGGTAGTTCGCAAGACCGCACTCCAATATCCAAAAGAAAGGGTTACCATTTATTGTGAACCGAAAGATAAATCCAGGCAGACAAAACAAAAGCTGTATACACAGGTTAACGCGTTTCACGGGTATAGAACCCGCTTATTCATAACCTCTATCTGTGAGCAGTCGAGTGCAAATAAATATACTAATAACATGTGTTCATACTTTGTTGCTCATTAGTGATGTGTAGAAAAGCACCAAATCAATTCACCAGCTGATGTCCGACTCAGGTTAACCCTATATGGATAAACTCAGAGACGGATCACCTAAATGGGAAAAGAGTAAAACCTCCTAAATTAATGGTACACACACTGTGATATGATATAGATCGATCTCACGCGTGTGTGGACCATAATAACAAAAATTCAATATGCAGAATAAGCTAACATATAAAAAATGAATATAGAAAATAGGCAAACATCCTGCAGAACAATAATATTCATAACACAGTCCATGAACATTGAAACTAATAAAGTATAAATATAGACCAACATGTGCTGATAATTACAAACTGAACGACTATATCAATAGATGAAGAGGGAACATTAACATTATCAATCAAGACATATAAGAAGTATTCTCTTCATCAGATCAGGTCGCTTATGTTTGT
>BLSH010517727.1:531261-541326 GCA_018402905.1 Glandirana rugosa | reverse complement strand
TGTTTGACTTGGTGATATAGTTATCTACTTCTCCCTTGTAATTGTAATAGTTAGTTCTGTATATTCTTCATAAGAGAAGTAGTCTAGTCCAGCGAATACAAACAAATTTTCTTTTCCCATTGTGTGGTGACATCACCTTCGCCTGTACACGTCGGAATCTCTACCTGTGTCGCTATATATTATATGGAAACTGATGACTAAATTAACAATGTGTAGCGACACACAATGGGAAAAGAAAACCCCAAGAGAGAAGTTAACGGAAGTATTCTCTTCTTTTGGAAAAAAAAAAAAAAAAAGAAGTATTCTCTTCATCAGATCAGGTCGCTTATGTTTGTCTAAATATAGTATATCATGTCCGCAGGGCAGGTGTGTAGTTACGAAGCTAAAACACGGCAATTGAAGAGAGAACCCCAAAAGAAAAGGGTAACACACAGCGATGTGTAACAATTAAATCAGTAGTCAAAGGTATATTATATATCGCTGTGTCCATCTCTAAGGCTGCACATGTCCGCTTCCACTACAGTGGTGTGTTACCCTTTTCTTTTAAACAAACATAAGCGACCTGATCTGATGAAGAGAATACTTCTTATATGTCTTGATTGATAATGTTAATGTTCCCTCTTCATCTATTGATATAGTGGTTCAGTTTGTAATTATCAGCACATGTTGGTCTATATTTACACTTTATTAGTTTCAATGTTCATGGACCGTGTTATGAATATTATTGTTCTGCAGGATGTTTGCCTATTTTCTATATAATTTTTTTATATGTTAGCTTAGTCTGCATATTGAATTTTTGTTATTATGGTCCACACACGCGTGAGATCGATCTATATCATATCACAGCGTGTGTACCATTAATTTAGGAGGTTTTACTCTTTTCCCATTTAGGTGATCCGTCTCTGAGTTTATCCATATAGGGTTAACCTGAGTCAGACATCAGCTGGTGAATTGATTTGGTGCTTTTCTACACATCACTAATGAGCAACAAAGTATGAACACATGTTATTAGTATATTTATTTGCACTCGACTGCTCACAGATAGAGGTTATGAATAAGCGGGTTCTATACCCGTGAAACGCGTTAACCTGTGTATACAGCTTTTGTTTTGTCTGCCTGGATTTATCTTTCGGTTCACAATAAATGGTAACCCTTTCTTTTGGATATTGGAGTGCGGTCTTCTCTTTGCGAACTTCATGTTAACTGGACAGCGGTCTCCACACCAGCACCTATTTATCCGGGAATCTACTATTATCATACACCTGGAGCGGTTTTGCTTTCTCCTTTTGTTCACTTTGTTACAGGTACCTACCGATTGGTTTTTTTTTTTTTGGAGAAAAACTGAATGTTCATTACTAAATTTTATTGGTGTTTTATCCCTCAGATTCGATAATTGGGTTTCATGGCTCTCAGAACAAAAGGATATCATAGCCGCCGCAGACAACTTTATACAGAATTGTTTTTTTCTTTTTCTTGGTTTGTCTGGTTCCACATGTAAATGTTTTAGGTTTTCGTCACCATTTTTTAGTTGGTGCTTCTGTTTGTCAGTCCATTTGGCTGTGTTTGATCTACCTTGTGTGTGTGTTGTATGTGCTGGTCCGACGTGTGTGGAGCTCTGGTATGAATGAGTTTCTTTGCTCCACTGACTAGCATAACCAACTGGCTAAAGTCTGCAATTCCCTATTACCAGTGACAATATTATTGGTCATCTCCAGTCTTAGTTTTTTTTAAATTAAAAGTTGATTAAGACTGCAGTGGATAATTGTCACTCTAACACATGTATTAGACTAAGAAGTGTTAGAAATCTCTGTCAATGTTACTGCATTTATTAGTAAGAGTATTTTGGTATTGTCCAGGTTTTACATTTTGTCAATGTCATAGATCTGTTACAGATCTGTTTCCTCTATTCCCAAACATCAGTAGCCATGTTGATACTTGCAGTTCCATGGCTTTAACTTGTAAGGGTACTAGTTAAAACCCCCCTCCGAGTAATTCAATTAGTTACACACCCAGTCAGTCCGGTCTTTTCAAACCTGGCTCATTGCCTCAGGCTAATGTATGTTAATGTCCCTAACAGTCTATCTTTGTGTCCCCAAGTGTATTTCAAGCCTGTTTCCTGCCCAGTGTCACCGTGCAGCTCTATCTGCTCCTAGAGATTCCCGTTTGTCTGTTTTGACGTGGTTATTTATTACTAGTTGTCTAATGTGTCTTTTGTGTATCTGTCACTAATATCTGTGTGTTTCAAGGCACACCTGTCGGCTTGAATTGTACCCCCTACTGTTCAGTGATCCCAGCGCCTCGGTGCTGCAAGGCATTCTTCTTTGTCTGTTGGCCATCTGTGCCCAGTAACGGCAGTTCCTTGAGCTGGATACACATTATGCAATTTTTGTTGTTCAATTTCCTTTAAATTTACCTTCAGATATGTAGTATGAACACCTGCCTGATTGTATACAAGTTGAGAGTGTATAGGTCTGGCCTCGTATTGTATGATTTTCAGGTTCGTAGGAGAGTTGTACAGGAAGATTGGACAGGAGTTGTATGGTGTGTGGCCAGCTTTGGACTCTGTGCCTTGGCTGTTCTGAGGGCCCTCAATTTTGTTATATGTGTGGGCATGCTGTATTCTCCTCTGTGGGTACCCATAAGTGTCCTTCCTGTCCTAGACTCCTCCTGTACCCTAACTAGTAGTCTGTGTCCTGCATGCCAGTAAGACCAGTGCCCCAGTGCTGCACTATGCTTCTGTCATTCATGTGAGTCCTGTCTGAATAGTGTAGGCAGTTTATGTTGTATGGGTAAAGGATAGCATTGTCTGATTGCCAGATTGATAAATGGGTTAAAAGGTATGCAGTCTTTATAAAGAATCAAGTGTACATGTTGGAAGGGTGTTTTCAATCGGAGTATCAAATCCGCGTATTCGGACTATTTCCATACTTGAGTTAAAGAGAGCCTTAATGGAGACTGCCTTAGGAGGTGGGGGGCGGGGCACTGGACACCTTAAACACTATTGGAGCTATAGATACTCAGGAACACATTGGGTATTCTGGTGCTACATGTCGGTGGAGGGGTTAGGAAAACCAACTTGCTCTCTTCAGCACCCAGGTACAATGAGAGGTGTTCCAGGACCTCAGAGAAGTGATTGCCTCTTTCTCAGTGGAACAATTTACACTTTGCAAAGACAGGCAGGTGGGGGTAGTACCCACATTTACTATGAATCATATGGATTAGTGGATGACTCAGTACCATGGTTATCAAAACCTAACTTACACTGTTCTCATTCCTTATTGCTGGGACTGAACATTGTGCATACACCTCAGTCAATTTGGGTACTATCCTATCAGACTCTACTGTGTTACACCCTAGAGCCCATCTTGTTCTGATGGTTTATGAGTCTGGGCAACCTCAGATGATTGATACTGATGAGTACTGGAGAAAGGAAGGTGTTGTGCTGTGTCAATTGAAAAGGACTGAATCATGAGACAGCAATGCTAGCACAAGAAGGGGTCGTGTCTAATGGATGCCAAGGTATTGTCCCAACTGTCCTAAACAAAGTTGAAAATACTTGAGGCAAGGGTAAAGGTGCTGGTATTAAATGTCTAGTGATGCACTGTATTTAGCATCAGGTTAAATTGTACTCAGTGCAGTACATTGCCTTGGGGAGTTTATTGTACATCTTCTCTTGTCCTTGACATGAATATAGCAGGAACACCGGGACGTATTCCTATTACTCCTGAGAAAAGGCTTGATATCAAACCTGACACCCCCTTACACCTACTGAGACTTCCTTTGGGATTTGGGGAGGAGTTAAAAGTTTGGTAGTAGTTAGACTTTGGGCAACAGGATTTGGATAGCACCAACAGTTTGTGTAGGGCATTAATAGAAGGGCCCTGCTCCAGGGGTTTATAATCTAAGGGGAAGGGGTGTTATAAAGAGTAATAGTTGCAAGGGGAAATGATCTAATGCACCTGGCTGAGGTAACGTTTTAGGTGGAGGCGGGGTAGGCTTCCCTGAATAAATGAGTTTTCAGGGATCACCTAGGAGACAGGGTAGGAGCTAGAAAGACATACTGGGGTAAGGAGTTCCAGAGGTTCTGGAGCAGTCCTGATGTTGAGCATGGGAGGAGGTAACAAGGGAGCTGGAAATCAGGATGTCTTAGGAGGAGTGGAGTGGACGATTTGGGTGATGTCTTAAGATCAAAATAGATTAATCCAAATATCTCAAACTCCACCCCGTTGCTGTCCTGATGTGGGTAACTATTAAGAGACTGATGTAGAGTATTGTGCACATTTAGAGAACCAAAAGAGTATGGCTGAACTATGACAGTACCACATCCCTAGATACACATAGCAGCAAAAATTAGGAACAAGTGGGATTTTAAAGGTGCTGATGACCCCCTCGGAATGACCAAACAAATGCAGTTCATAGAAGCAAAAATACTTTATTAATACAATTTAAAAACGTGTTTGGAACTATATCCATTGAAAAAACTAGTGATTGTGTCTAACACTCGAACATAGTTAAAACACCCCCACAGCCACATGTTACCCCCCATGCATGGGATTGCATAGATGTACTTGGTACAATGATCAATAACAGCCCAATAGGGGGGAAGAAAAAAGTGATGTTGTTTCCAACCAAATGTGTTTCGCCTTGAAGGGCTTCTTTATATGTATACTTATAAGTGTATGTTCTTGTTTGCAGTCTCTCTGTGGTATTTCTGACAAGGCATTTCCAGCTTGCACTGGTTCCACCTTTTGGGCTCCCTGCTGGCTGCCAACTATGGGCCCGATCTGGCTCTCCCTGTATGCACGTTAACCCCAGTTTTTTGTGGGGGTTTTGTGTATCCATCCCCCTGCTCCCTCTGACAGCACCCCAAGGTCCGATACAATGTTATTAGTGAGTCAATATATTTATTCAACAAACTATTTATTATTGATTGTTGTCTGCAGAGTATTGTGGATCATGCATTGCATATATTATATACTATATGAATGTTTGTTTGATTTCTTAGTTGGTCTACACCTCCTGCATTTCCTGAATCCCCTAAAGAAGCCCTTCAAGGCGAAACACATTGGGTTGGAAACAACATCACTTTTTTCTTCCCCCCTATTGGACTGTTATTGATCATTGTATCAAGTCCATCTATGCAATCCCATGCAAATCGCCAAAACAGCGCACTGTATTTTGTAGAACTGCTGTCTCCTATAGCAACTGAAATGTCAATATAGGTCTGCACACGTAACTCACAGTATCCCGTTGTAGATCTTCACAATGAGCTCCCAGTCTCCCACTAGACTTCCAAGATCCCAGCCGCCACTGGATCCCCTGATCTTCCACAGCTAACCTGCTGTATACTCCTCAAGCTTCACCAAAGCTACCTGCTGGGTCCCTGACTTGACTCTGCTGAAGCTTTCCCACTTCTTCACCGTCCCCGGCTAGTGAAAAAGGCTGCTTTGGTACTTCTTCAGTCTTCCAATCACTAGCCTCTGATAACAGGAGTGGTTGTCCCTTGGTGGCAACTGTGTCCCCTTTATCTCTGACCTTGATCCTCACTTGCATCTGGTAACAGGAGTGGTCGTTCCATGTGACAACTGCTTCTCCTTCACCTCTGGCAACACTCGGTTCCTCGTCTGGCTGAACCTCTGCAACTTGGCTGGGCTACTGACCTGAAGCCCCAACCAGCGCTTCTTCTCACAATCCTGGATAGGCCTCGGACAGCCTAGCAGCCAGGTGCTATACAACACTCGTCCACCCAGACAGCCATCCAGGTAACAAAAACCTCCAATCACCTGACTCCTCCTGAATAAATAGGCTCTCCCAGCAGGGCTTGGGGCCAAAAAGACTGCTACCAATTGGCTGGGATAACCTATCCACTCCTACCCTGAATTCACTGTGCCCTTGTTATTCTAATGCCACCTTATGACAGAAGAGAGGTGCACCAGACTCAGGTTTAGGGCAAAAGTCAGTGGATCACCCTAACAATCAGCCAGGCTAGTTAGCACCTAGCAAACTAAATTTGTGAGCAGCTCTGTTTAGCACCAGGGTGCTACACAAACTTTGCACAAAAACAGTGATTTTTTTCATTCACATACATTGCAATACACGTTTAAATTGGCAACTGCGTTAAAGTAGTCCCTCTTTGGCCAGTCCCTACTCTGCACTGCAAAATGCAAATGCTCCAGTGGATTAACTTCCAATATGGGGTAGATTAGACAATAGTTGTACAGGTTCACATCTGCTCACTGACAAAGGTTGCCTCCTCATCCCTTTAATCCAGGACACATATTAATTACACAGGTTCTGTGGCTGATTAAGGTGGTAATTAAACTCACTTGGTGCCTTATCTGCATTAAATTAGCGCCAGAACTACTTAATATGTGTCCTGGATTAAAGGGATGGTGTGGCAACTCTATCACTGACCAGCACTGCAATAGATATAAGATATACCTCTGCTCAAATCACAATAGCTTATATATAAAACCCATCAGGTGCTAAAGAGGGGTGACAACATGTTAAAACTAAAAATTCTGGAATTCTGGGTGGACCATCTGCACACTGCTATACACCTTTTCTAGCAACCTTTGCACAAAAACACAGATTTTTTTTTGGTCACATACATTGCAATGCATGTTTAAGCTAGAAAACTGCATTGAGTAATTGTCAGGGCTGGGCTCAGCCCTCTCTTTTCAGAGCAAGCTGCTCAGCTGGGGGTTAATTGCCAGCTTTCACTCTGTCTTACCTGATGTCCATATCCTGCTCGTTAGCCTGACGTTCCCTTCTGGTTCCTGGATTCAAGACCCTGCTCGGCTGACTCTCTTGTGTTGGAATACTGCTATGCTACCCAGTCTCCAAAGGGAGGGGATCATGCTCTGCTTCAGTATTTCACAGTACATGTTGGCATTCATGGTTTCCTCAATGAACTGTATCTCCCCAGTGCCAGCAGCACTCATGCAGCCCCAGACCATGACACTTCCACCACCATGCTTGACTGTAGGCAAGACACACTTGTCTTTGTATTCCTCACCTGGTTGCCGCCACACACACTTGACCCCATCTGAATCAAATAAGTTTATCTTGGTCTCATCAGACCACAAGGCATTGTTCCAGTAATCCATGTCCTTAGTCTGCTTGTCTTCAGCAAACTGTTTGCTGGCTTTCTTGTGCATCATCTTTAGAAGAGGCTTCCTTCCTGGACAACAACCATGCAGACCAATTTGATGCAGTGTGCAGCGTATGGTCTGAGAACTGACAGGCTGACCCCCCCACCCCTTCAACCTCTGCAGCAATGATGGTAGCACTCATACGTCTATTTCCCAAAGACAACCTCTGGATATAACACTGAGCATGTGCACTCAGCTTCTTTGGTCGACTATGGTGAGGCCTGTTCTGAGTGGAACCTGTCCTGTTAAACCGCTGCATGGTTTTGGCCACCATGCTGCAGCTCTGTTTCAGGGTCTTCTTCAATCCTCTTATAGCCTAGGCCATCTTTATGTAGAGAAACATAGAAAAGTGACGGCAGAAAAAGACTGAGTAGTCCATCGTGTCAGCCCCTTTTATTTTTTTTGTTTTTTTATTTTTCTGTTTTTTTTTTGTTTTCACATTAACCTTGTCTGACCATAGATTTATGTTTATCCCAAGCATGTTTGAAGCCATTTACTGTTGACTGTCTCATAACCTCTGTTAGCAGTTTATTCCAATCATCAACCACCCTTTCAGTAAAATAATACTTTCCAAGATTAGTTGTGAACTTCCGCCCAGTTAGTTTGAGGTCATGTCCCCGTGTTCTTGATTTTGGTTTCATATTGAAAAGACTGCCCTCCTGAACCTTATTCACCCCCTTGATGTATTTAAAGGTTTCAATCATGTCTCCCCTCTCTCTTCTTTCCTCCAGACTGTACAGTTGCAAGAAAAAGTATGTGAACCCTTTGGAATGATATGGATTTCTGCACAAATTAGTCATAAAATGTGATCTGATCTTCATCTAAGTCACAACAATAGACAATCACAGTGTGCTTAAACTAATAACACACAATGAATTAAATGTTACCATGTTTTTATTGAACACACCGTGTGAACATTCACAGTGCAGGTGGAAAAAGTATGTGAACCCCTAGACTAATGACATCTCCAAGAGGTAATTGGAGTGAGGTGTCAGCCAACTGGAGTCCAATCAATGAGATTAGATTGGAGGTGTTGGCTACAGCTGCCCTGCCCTATAAAAAACACACATCAGTTCTGGGTTTGCTTTTCACAAGAAGCATTGCCTGATGTGAATGATGCCTCCCACAAAAGAGCTCTCAGAAGACCTACGATTAAGAATTGTTGACTTGCATAAAACTGGAAAGGGTTATAAAAGTATCTCCAAAAGCCTTGCTGTTCATCAGTCCATGGTAAGACAAATTGTCTATGAATGGAGAAAGTTCAGCACTGCTGCTACTCTCCCTAGGAGTGGCCGTCCTGTAAAGATGACTGCAAGAGCATAGCGCAGACTGCTCAATGAGGTGAAGAAGAATCCTAGAGTGTCAGCTAAAGACTTACAAAAGTCTCTGGTATATGCCAACATCCCTGTTAGTGAATCTAAGATACATAAAATGCTAAACAAGAATGGATTTCATGGGAGGATACCACAGAGGAAGCCACTGCTGTCCAAAAAAAAAACATTGCTGCACGTTTACAGTTTGCACAAGAGCACCTGGATGTTCCACAGCAGTACTGGCAAAATATTCTGTGCACAGATGAAACCAAAGTTGAGTTGTTTGGAAGAAACACACAACACTATGTGTGGAGAAAAAGAGGCACAGCACACCAACATCAAAACCTCATCCCAACTGTGAAGTATGGTGGTGGGGGCATCATGGTTTGGGGCTGCTTTGCTATGTCAGGGCCTGGATGGATTGCTTTCATCAAAGGAAAAATGAATTCCCAAGTTTATCAAGACATTTTGCAGGAGAACTTAAGGCCATCTGTCCAGCAGCTGAAGCTCAACAGAAGATAGGTGTTGCAACAGGACAACGACCCAAAGCATAGAAGTAAATCAACAACAGAATGGCTTAAACAGAAGACAATACGCCTTCTGGAGTAGCCCAGTCAGAGTCCTGACCTCAACCCTATTGAGATGCTGTGGCATGACCTCAAGAAAGCGATTCACACCAGACATCCCAAGAATATTGCTGAACTGAAACAGTTCTGTAAAGAGGAATGGTCAAGAATTACTCCTGACCGTTGTGCACGTCTGATCTGCAACTACAAGAAATGTTTGGTTGAAGTTATTGCTGCCAAAGGCGGTTCAACCAGTTATTAAATCCAAGGGTTCACATACTTTTTCCACCTGTACTGTGAACGTTTACATGGTGTGTTTAATAAAAACATGGTGGTAACATTTAAATCTTTGTGTGTTATTAGTTTAAGCAGACTACGATTGTCTATTGTTGTGACTTAGTTGAAGATCAAATCATATTTTATGACCAATTTGTGCAGAAATCCATATCATTCCAAAGGGTTCACATACTTTTTCTACCAACTGTACATATTAAGTTCCTGAAGTCGCTCTTGATATGTTTTATCCCCGAGACCTTTCACCATTTTTGTTACCCGTCTCTGAACTCGTTCTATCTTATCAATATTTTATTGTAAGTGAGTAGTGTTGAGCGAACCCGGACTGTAACGTTCGGGTCCGTACCGAACTTTCGGGTGTCTGTGGCACGGACCCGGACCCGGACATTTCAAAAATCGTTCGGGTTCGGTCCGGGGTTCTGCTATTTTACTCCACGTGTTGAGAAGCTGCAGGGCAGCCAATCAACAAGCGTTTCACTGGTTTGCCCTTAGAAGCCATCACAGCCATGCCTACTAATGGCATGGCTGTGATTGGCCAGTGCATCATGTGACCCAGCCTCTTTATAAGCTGGAGTCACAGTGCTGCAGTCACATGCTCCTTGGGTTAGTGTAGGGAAAGGTAGCTGACGGCGTGAGGGACAGATTTGAGACATTTTAAGACCTGATCCTGCATCCTGAGATAGATTACTTTACTACTGCTGTCTGTGCTGTTGCTCTGAGGACAGATAGCAGAAATTA
>BLSH010517727.1:518039-529489 GCA_018402905.1 Glandirana rugosa | reverse complement strand
TCGTGATGTCTTCTTTTTCTAAACCCCCACGAATAAAGTCTACTAACGTTTTACTTGTTTGTCACACTGGTCCGTCCCTCTTTTCGTTTATCTTAAGATCCTACATAGTCATCTCCCCAGTGGTCGTCCTTCTTCCTCCAAGACTAAGGAGATATATCTAGAAATCACTCTAGAGTGAATCTTATGACACAGGTCAAGACCTCTGGAGTGAATATCTCAACTCGCTTGTGGACCTTCAAGCCCAAGACGACCAGGCAGGCTTGAAGCCCTGTTTCAGGCCCAGGCCCAGGCCTTCCGTCCGGACCCGGACCCGGACTTTGTCCCGAAGTTCGGACGGACCAGCAGAACCCGAACTTCCAGGTGTTCGCTCAACTCTATAAGTGAGGTCTCCAGAACTGGACACAGTATTCTAAGTGAGATCTCACTAAAGATCTATATAGAGGAATCAGAACCTCCTTCTTCCTGCTGGTGACCCCTCTACTGATACATCCTAGAATTCTATTTGCTTTTCTCCCTGCCTGGTCACACTGTTTGTTCATTTTGCAATCATCTGAAATAAGCACCCCCAAATCTTTTTCTTCTGTAGTGCTGGCTAACACTGTACCCCCAATGTTGTACTCTCTAAGGGGATTCTTTTTCCCTACATGCATTATTTTACATTTATAAATATTGAACTGAAGTCTCCACTGCTTTGACCAATTTTCCAGCAATACCAAATCATGTTCCATATTAGACTCCTCCAGCGATATCAGCCCTATTACACACCTTTGTATCATCAGCAAAGAGACATACCTTGCCCAACAAACCTTTAGTTATATCACTTACATAAAGGTTAAATAGAACAGGACCCAGTACAGAGCCTTGTGGTACCCCACTAGTGACTGGCCTCTGTTCTGAGTGAACCCCATTTACATCCACACTCTGGGATGTATCCTTTAGCCAACTGCATATCCACTGAACCACCCAAGGGTTAAGTCCCAGCTTGTAGAGCAACAATTCTTTTTTTCAGATCCTCAGAAAGTTCTTTGTCATGAGGTGCCATGTTGAACTTCCAGTGACCAGTATGAGAGAGTGAGAGCGATAACACCAAATTTAACACACCTACTCCCCATTCACACCTGAGACCTTGTAACACTAACGATTCACATGACACCGGGGAGGGAAAATGGCTAATTGGGCCCAATTTGGACATTTTCACTTAGGGGTGTACTCAGTTATGCTATCTTTCCACTACCAGGAGATGTTTTAGACACTAATTACCCTTCAGGTTGGTACATGTTATAGAAAATGCACATATATATGCATATATATATACACACACACATACAGTCAGGTCCATAAATATTGGGACATCGACACAATTCTAATCTTTTTGGCTCTATACACCACCACAATGGATTTCAAATGAAACCAACACGATGTGCTTTAACTGCAGACTTACAGCTTTAATTTAAGGGTATTTACATCCAAATCAGGTGAACGGTGTAGGAATTACAACAGTTTGTATATGTGCCTCCCACTTTTTAAGGGACCAAAAGTAATGGGACAGATTAACAATCATAAATCAAACTTTCACTTTTTAATACTTGGTTGCAAATCCTTTGCAGTCAATTACAGCCTGAAGTCTGGAACGCATAGACATCATCAGACGCTGGGTTTCATCCCTGGTGATGCTCTGCCAGGCCTCTACTGCAACTGTCTTCAGTTCCTGCTTGTTCCTGGGGCATTTTCCCTTCAGTTTTTCAGCAAGTGAAATGCATGCTCAATCGGATTCAGGTCAGGTGATTGACTTGGTCATTGCATAAAACTCCACTTCTTTCCCTTAAAAAACTCTTTGGTTGCTTTCGCAGTATGCGTTGGGTCATTGTCCATCTGCACTGTGAAGTGCCATCCAATGAGTTCTGAAGCATTTGGCTAAATATGAGCAGATAATATTGCCCGAAACACTTCAGAATTCATCCTGCTGCTTTTGTCAGCAGTCACACCATCAATAAATACAAGAGAACCAGTTCCATTGGCAGCCATACATGCCCACGCCATGACACTACGACCACCATGCTTCACTGATGAGGTGGTATACTTTGGATCATGAGCAGTTCCTTTCCTTCTCCATACTCTTCTCTTCCCATCACTCCGGTACAAGTTGATCTTGGTCTCATCTGTCCATAGGATGTTGTTCCAGAACCGTGAAGGCTTTTTTAGATGTTGTTTGGCAAACTCTAATCTGGCCTTCCTGTTTTTGAGGCTCACCAATGGTTTACATCTTGTGGTGAACCATCTGTATTCACTCTGGTGAAGTCTTCTCTTGATTGTTGACTTTGACACACATACACCTAACTCCTGGAGAGTGTTCTTGATCTGGCCAACTCTTGTGAAGGGTGTTTTCTTCACCAGGGAAAGAATTCTTCGGTCATCCACCACAGTTGTTTACCGTGGTCTTCCGGGGGTTTTGGTGTTGCTGAGCTCACTGGTGCGATCTTTCTTTTTAAGGATGTTCCAAACAGTTGATTTGGCCACACCTAATGTTTTTGCTATCTCTCTGATGGGTTTGGGTTTTTTTTCAGCCTAATGATGCCTTGCTTCACTGATAGTGACAGCTCTTTGGATCTCATATTGAGAGTTGACAGCAACAGATTCCAAATGCAAATAACACACTTGAAATTAACTCTGGACCTTTTATCTGCTCCTTGTAAATGGAATAATGAGGGAATAACACACAACTGGCCATGGAACAGCTGAGCAGCCAATTGTCCAATTACTTTTGGTCCCTTAAAAAGTGGGAAGCACATATACAAACTGTTGTAATTCCTACACCGTTCACCTGATTTGGATGTAAATGCCCTCAAATTTAAGCTGAAAGTCTGCAGTTAAAGCACATCTTGTTCGTTTCATTTCAAATCCATTGTGGTGGTGTATAGAGCCAAAAAGATTAGAATTGTGTTGATGTCCCAATATTTATGGACCTGACTGTACGTAGTGACATGGACGCCGCGATACCCCAGATGATGACTGTTAAGTTGAAACATGTCAAGTCGCACAGTCTAGATGTTGCTACGATCTGCATTGATGAATTTATAGCGCTTTTTATATCCGGAAATGTGAGTTTTGTTCTATATTTTAATAAACAAATCATTGGAATGGTTTTACGCTATGTGGAGCATTTCTTCTTCTTTCCTTGATATACCGGATCTTTGGAGTGCCATACAATCAGCCACTTATTGATCTGTCATGGTTCTGAAGTGGGAGGAACAACCGTTTGGTGTACTACACCCTATGAAACTACAGTTGGCAAGGAGTGACTCTGTATGGTGGAGGTTTTCCTTGGTGACACTGGATTGGTTTTTTCTTCGTTTGGGTGTTACACCCCCTGTCTTGTTTTGACTCAGCAGACAATAGTCCGTCTGTGTCCAATTTATTCGGAAAGCCTCTACATGAACCAGTGAAGGGAGTAGTGAGCACAGGGTGTCTTTCTGGAGAATTTGCCTTATTTTACTTCATAAGATGGACTTTTTCATTCATTGCACATTCACTTTTGCATTTTTTTACTTTTTGACCTTTGCACTTTATTATTAGCAAGTTGCACTTTATATCCTACTGTATGGATATTTGACACTATGAGGTAGATTTACTAAAACTGGTGCACTTAGAATCTGGTGCAGCTGTGCATGGTGGCTAATCAGCTTTTAACTTCAGCTTGTTCAATTATGCTTTGGCAATAAAACCTGGAAGCTGATTGGTTTCTATGTGGAGTTACACCAGATTTTGTACCCTCAGGTTTTAGTAAATAACCCACTGCCCTTATTTGTGATATACTATATAAGATTATCAGCACTTTATTAATATTGTACGGACATTTATGTATGTCCCTTCATTGAGACATCGATGCATGTCCCCTCACACAGAGGAATTGCACATTTATTATTATTTACTGATGTTTTGAAGTTTTAGCGCTGCACTATTATTTAATATTTTTGTTGTTTATCTGGTCAATTTTTGTGCTGGCGGCTTGAACACAAGTAGATTTGAGCAGTATTTGATCCACGCAGGCTTGAAATGTGATATCTATGACAGATGAGGTAATTTCACCCTGGCCCGTTCAGAAGAATATTTACTCAGCCATAACTTACATGTTAGAAGATCCAGAGATGTTTGTTTTCTCACAGAATGGTTTAATGCAGAGTTAAGGCAGGTAAAAGACAATAGTTCTCACAGCGTAAGAAGCAGTGTGGTGAGTACAGGAGAAGTTACACAAAATGGCCCCTAACGAGGGGAGAGTAGGAGGGGTTACAGCACGACAAAGCGGGAGAGAGATGTCTTAAAGAGGAAACAACATTTAAAGCGGCAACTACAAATATACAAAAGTGGGTCCAGTCATGGGACATGACACTGACCAAAATGTTGTTACTTGGCCCTGTGATGTGTGGTTACACCCTTGCTTAGCACATACAAATACCTGACAAGGGTTTTATTCATTCCCTACTCCATTCAAAACAAAAGGAAATGTTTTGGCTTTAGGTACAGACATAAGATGTGAACAGAGATTAGGCAGATAAACACAACTATATTATTCTATGGCTACTAGAATGACAAAAGTAGGACTATCCGTGTTATGTCACTGTTTAGTACACCTGCCAAGACTAAATAATGTTTCCCAGTAATGTCCTGTTTATGTGGGAAATGTATGAGTAGCTAGTATGTTACTTGAAAAACCACATTGTTTCCGTTTTACTGTAAACTTAGTGCTCCTGTCACATCATTTGTACGTTTTGTGGTTCAGTTTCAGAATTAATTCATTTAAAATGATTCTGAAAAAAAACTTTAAGGGCAACTCCACGTTCATGGGAGAAATAGCAAGTAAAACATAATATAATATATCATATTCAATTACTACACAAGTCATATTATAATTTATTGCTTTTAAAAATGGCCTTTCCTTTTCAAACTGCAGCTCTGTCATTTTCTGAAAAATTCAATGCAATATGGTGACTGGGAGGCGTTCTGTACAAGGTTGGTGTACGAAACGCCACCAGAATTGTAATTTACTACTTGTGTCATTGGCTCACTGATTTTCCTAGAAGTTGGCACCAAGATACAAGTCAGATTTTAGGCAACCTCTGCAACAAAAAACATTTTTGGTGAGATACTCCAAAAGGGTTCATTTTACTTCTATAGGAATGCAGGCACTGAAACATTCCTCATTAGAACACTGCAAGTGCATCAGCTGGTTGATAATGAAAAAAAAAAATCACTCCTTTTCAGATTCACATTGCACATTGACATAACAAAACAAATAGCTTTTTCTTCACAGCAGAAACAGGTAGGAATCTGCAACAAGGTTTGTAAAAACCCTTGTTATACACATTGATCACCCAGAGAGGATTGTGGGTTTTTTTTCTCAACAAAAGCGGAACTACGCTTTAATTTTCAACTATGACCAGCATTACTAATGTTCATGAAATGGGTAGTCCACCCAAAAATATTTATTTTAGTTGGGTGAAGCTGTGTCAGCCTCTGTATCCTTATATGTTTTGTATAGAGCAAGAACTCTATTTCATTAATCCCATTTCTGTTCCTGTTCATCTGGGAACATTAGGTGTTCCCTCCCACCTTTTCCAAGAAAAATACAATCAAAAGCGGTATCATGACATAAACTAAAGACATAAGTTCATGAGCATGTATGTACACATGGTGTATGGTGTCAGCCACTAAGAATAAGGTACAACGTGGAAATACAGGGCCGGTGCTAGACTATTTTGCACCCCAGGCAAGATCAACTACTTGAACCCCCACCCCCCCAAAAAAAACTTCAAGTATTTTAAAAACAGTAGAAAATATTAAAAACAACAATACATGAAACTGAAAACTGCTAAATTTGTCCAGCTAACAGCATCCAGTCCTGCAGCGTGCAGCGGTATGCAGAACATCGGCGCAGTGTGTAAAGCACATCAGCAGCAGTGGGAAGCAGGCCCAGGCTGGGACAAAAAATAGGCATGAGCATTTTAGACTGAGCATCCCATTTTTTAAAACATTTTTTAGACCAAATTACAAATAATGACAACTACTGGTTTCTCAATGTCTTTTAGTTATATTTAGCCTGCTTCACTTCATTGATGTCAGTAGTTATTCATTTTTGTTATTTTATATTTTTAATTATTTAAAACATTTTATTTATTTATTTTTTACAATTTTATTTTTTATTATTTTTTTAGGACCCACATTGGGGCACTTTGATGAGATATCAGGGGTCTAAACAGACCACTAATGTTTCTCCTTTGAGACAGAGAAAGGAGATTTAGGAGCCTCAGCAGCATAGAATGAATGAACAGGAATAACTCTGTACAGAGGCTTCCCATTCATTCATAAACTAAGGCATAGTAAACACAGTTTACTATACTCATAGGCGTGCACTCATAGGGTGACAGGTGTGCCTGGGCACACCCTAATCACCCTGTACTGTGCAGATTACCCCTGTTGCCTGGCTGCAGAGAAAGGGACAGGGGAATCTGTCCTCAGTCCCTTTCTCTGTCTCAAAATATGTAATCAAAGGCCCCCAGCAGGGCTCCAAAATAAAATTGTAAAAAAAATAAAATAAAATATAATATTGTAAAAAATAATAAAAAACAATTGTAAAAAAATTAATAAAATAAAAATAAACTACTGACACAGATCTCTGCCCTTCTGACATATATATACACACACACACTCGTGTTTGTTTGTGCTTTGTGGTGCACACCCTAATGCAATAGGCTGTGCACACCTATGGCTATACCTAAGTTATCAATGAAAAAAAAAAAAAAACAGAGTCAGAGATCAGTACCGATCATTGACTGTCATTTCAAACAAGGAAGGGGTAAATTACACATTTACCAGCCCCCTTCCCTGCTCTCTATCCTGACAGATCCCCTGCAGCAGCCGGCAGGAGAGGAGATGAGTGAAGCCGGAAAGCTGCAGGGGGGAAGAGGGGGGGGCTGGGAGAGAGGAAGCAGTGGGGCCAGGAGAGATCAAAACGGGGTCAGGAGAGATCAAACTGGAGCTGACAGAGATTTAAGCGGGGCCGTGAGAGATCAAAGCGGGGGTGGGAGAGATCAAAGTGGAGCCGGGAGAGATCAAAGCGGGGCCGGAAGAGATCAAAGCGGGGTCAGGAGAGAACAAAGTGGGGCCGGAAGAGATCAAAGAGGGGCCGGAAGAGATCAAAGCGGGGCCAGAAGAGATCAAAGTGGGGCCGGAAGATTTCAAAGCGAGGGCAGGAGAGAACAAAGTGGGGCCGAGAGAGACCAAAGCGGGGCTGGGACAGATCAAAATGGGGCCAGGAGAGATCAAAACAGGGCTGGGGGAGAGGGCAACAGGGCCAGGAGAGATCAAAGTGGAGCCGGGAGAGATCAAAGCGGGGGTCGGTAGAGATTAAAGCAGGGTCGGAAGAGATCAAAGCGGGGCTGGGAGAGATCAAAGCGGGACCGGGAGAGATCAAAGCGAAGCCAAGAGAGGTCAAATCGGGGCTGGGAGAGAAGTCAGCAGGGTCAGGAGACAGGAAACAGCAGGGCCGGGAGATCACAGAGGGGCAGCAGGACCTGGATAGGAGGGGTGGCATATAAAGAAACCAATCCCCTCCATTTCCCTTCTGCAGCTGCTGAATGCCTATGGGAAGGAGAGGAGGAGAAGCCAGCATTCAGGAGCTGCAGAGGATTTGTTTCTGCACATGCTGCTCTTAGGACATGCCGTGGCCCTAGGCTACTGTCCAGTTCGCCTAGTGGTAGCACCGGCGCTGTGGAAATATGACAATCGCATCAAAAAAGATCTCAGCTGAATTGCGAGTTAACCAAGAAATAACTCTCTTCCTGGTTACAAGAGACTCTGAGAGCTCTTGAGTCTACTGGGTAGGCAGGTGGGAAATAGAGATAAATAGAATGGGTCCATAAACCAGCATCACTTGGAGTGAGGGAAAGTAGACAGGTGTTCTGAACCTCAGACACAAAGATTTCTCCAATACAGTTCCAGAGTGATAAAATAAACTGTAAATTGATTTAAAGTGGTTGTAAATCCTTGCATGTACCCAGTGAAGTGACTGGCCTCAGGCAATACACAGAGATGAAACATATCCTCCTACATAAGCTGTCCCTTTTTGTCTGCAGTCTTTACTTCTCTACAGCCATTCAAAGTCCAGAATGTATAAAGCTTGTCTGAGCTGTCAGAAAACAGGAGGCAGAGAGTTACATTCTGCAGAGCTTAGTGAGGACAGCTCTGAGAGCTGATTGGCGGGAAGGGGTTGTCAATCAGCTGGAGGTCCCTCCCTTGTCACCTTTTTTCTCTTGGTGTCAGGAAAACTTGTCAGAAGGGATTCATGCTAATAGCAGAGGATTTAGGCAGGAGACAGAAATGACATGTAGTGCTTTTAATTGAGACATGTACACACTATAGAGGGATATGCTTTGTTCATATTTAATGTCTGAGGTTTACAGCCACTTTAACTTCCCAACGTCCTAAACCTAAAACCGAAATTTTTAAATTTGGGTGGAAAGGCCTTTTAAAAAAGGAATTCTTCCCAATACTGAATATTCAACCTTAGGTTGACTTCGCTGAATAAAACCTGCTTTCCCTTCTTCTTGTTAAAAAAGTCCAACCAAAGATGTGATGAAAGAAGCCGCATCCGCTCAGGTAAGCGATTAAAATCTTACTAACAGCAAATAAATACTAACGCAAGTGCGGCGTTGCACCGATTAGGACGCATGCCAAATCGTGTCAATGTGAACCAGGACTAAATCTGTGTTAGTGAGCACTTCTCCTTTGCTGAGATAATTCACCCACCTCACAGGTGTAGCATACCAAGATGCTGATTAGACAGAAGGATTATTGCACAGGTGTGCCTTAGGCTGGCCACAATAAAAGGCCACTCTAAAAATGTGCAGTTTTACTGTATTGGGGGGGTCCGAAAACCAGTCAGTATCTGGTGGGACCACCATTTGCCTTACACAGTGCAGCACATCTCCTTCGCATAGAGTTGATCACGTTGTTGATCGTGGCCTGTGGAATGTTGGTCCATTCCTCTTCAATGGCTGTGCGAAGTTGCTGGCTATTGGCAGGAACTGGAACACAATGTTATGTTCGCTAATCCAGAGCATCCCAAACATGCTCAATGGGTGACATGTCCGGTGAATATGCTGACCATGCAAGTACTGAGATGTTTTCATGCTGCAACATGAGGTGATAGTCGTGGATGAATGGCACAACAAATAGGCCTCAGAATCTCATCACGGTATCTCTGTGCATTCAAAATGCCACCAATAAAATGCACCTGTGTTTGTTGTCCATAGCATACACCTGCCCATACCATAACCCCACTGCCACCATGAGCCACTCAATCCACAGTGTTGACATCAGCAAACCGCTCACCCACACAACGCCATACACGCTGTCTGCCATCTGCCCTGTACAGTGACAACCGGGATACATCCTTGAAGAGAACACCTCTCCAAAGTGCCATGCCATGGAATGTGAGCATTTGCCCACTCAAGTCGGTTACGACAACGAATTGCAGTCAGGTCGAGACCCCGATGAGGACGACGAGCATGCAGATCAGCTTCCCTGAGATGGTTTCTGAGTTTTTGCAGAAACTCTTTGGTTATGCAAACCGGTTGTTGCAGCAGCTGTCCGGGTGGCTGGTCTCAGACGATCTTGGAGGTTTAGATGTTGGATGTGGAGGTCCTGGCCTGTTGTGGTTACACGTGGTCTGCGGTTGTGAGGCCGGTTGGATGTACTGCCAAATTCTCTGAAACACCTTTGGAGATGGCTTATGGTAGAGAAACAAACATTCAATTCAAGGGCAACAGCTCTGGTGGACATTCCTGCAGTCAGCATGCCAATTGCATGCTCCTTCAAAACGTGCGACACCTGTGACATTGTGCTGTGTGATAAAACTGCACATTTTAGAGCGGCCTTTTATTGTGGCCAGCCTAAGGCACATTTGTGCCATAATCATGCTGTCTAAGCAGCATCTTCATATGCCACACCTGTGAGATGGGTGGATTATCTCGTCAAAGGAGACGCACTCACTAACACAGATTTAGACAGATTTGTGATCAATATTTGAGAAAAATAGGCCTTTTGTGTACATAGATTGGTAGAATCATAGATCTTGGAGTTCAGCTCATGATAAATATGGGCAAACACAAAAGTGTTGCGTTTATAATTTTGCTCAATGTAAATCCTGTATAATAATCGTAATAAACATAAAACTCCACATAGTGTATATGCCACATCTGTGAGGTGAATGGATTATCTCAATATAAGATATTTCTCTTATCTCCTCATCCCCCTATGTCTGCAATGTTTATCTGAGCCCATCAGACCAGTGTTTGTTATGTCTTTATCTGTTAAGGAAGCACAGAAACAGGGAAGCACCAATTCATATTTTTCCCAGGAATTGTAAAATCAAAACTTCTTCCTTGTTCCACAGGAATAGCGTGAGCTGATAATCTATGTGTATGCGGGCACTATTTATATTCTGCTGGCCAAAGACCAATGCTCCCAGTGCAAATCCTGTTTTTATGTCTGTGTTCTTCCAAATAGTCACTTTTTACATTAGATGTGAGATTTTTGTGTACAGTATCTAACAAAAGTGAGTACACCCCTCACATTTTTGTAAATATTTCATTATATCTTTTCATGTGACAACACTGAAGAAATTACCCTTTGCTACAATGTAAAGTAGTGAGTGTACAGCTTGTATAACAGTGTAAATTTGCTGTCCAGCCAATATAACTCAACACACAGCCAT
Organism: Glandirana rugosa; assembly: GCA_018402905.1. Classification (NCBI taxonomy): domain Eukaryota; kingdom Metazoa; phylum Chordata; class Amphibia; order Anura; family Ranidae; genus Glandirana; species Glandirana rugosa. The sequence goes on along the minus strand of BLSH010517727.1, from coordinate 518,718 downwards.
TCATGTCTAAACCGCTGGCAACAAAAGTGAGTACACCCCTAAGTGATAATGTCCAAATTGGGCCCAAAGTGTCATTATTTTGTGTGGCCACCATTATTTTCCAGCACTGCCTTAACTCTCCTGGGCATGGAGTTCACCAGAGCTTCACAGGTTGCCACTGGAGTCCTCTTCCACTCCTCCACGACGACATCACAGAGCTGGTGGATGTTAGAGACCTTGCGCTGCTCCACCTTCCGTTTGAGGATACCCCACAGATGCTCAATAGGGTTTAGGTCTGGAGATATGCTTGGCCAGTCCATCACCTTTACCCTCAGCTCCTTTAGCAAGGCAGTGGCCGTCTTGGAGGTGTGTTTGGGAGAACGGATGTCAGTTCGTACCAGTACCGTCACAGCACCAGACCCCGACGTACTCACGACGGCCGTGTCCCCCTCGATGTCAAGTAACTCCCTTGGTACTTACGGTTGTACATGACACTGTATGACTTCGTCTCGTACTAGGGGAGGGAAGCCTCTGACCCGACGTCCCGTCATAAGGTTGTCTTGCTAGGGTTTGTGTGGAGGTTCTGCCGGTGACGGAACGATTTCCTCGACTCCCATTTCCACTACCTGACCGGTTCGTATAGAGGTCTGGATTTGGGATAACTCGTAGACACCCCGTAGGAGTTTGCCTTCCACCTCGT
>BLSH010517727.1:480764-496775 GCA_018402905.1 Glandirana rugosa | reverse complement strand
TTTTCTGTTACACGTCTTTTCCCATGCCCTTCCAGTGAATCAGCTGCATTTTTCAATTTTGTTTGAGCAGCATGTGCCATGCTGGGTACAAACAGTAAAGCTGGCCATTGATGGATAGTTTTTTTTTTTTTGTTTTTTTTTTTATCAGCCCACCGGCTGATCAAAAAATAAGAAAAAAACGCAGGAATTCCCCCATCCATGCAATCGAGGTGGATGAAGGAATCCTCCCCACTACGCTATTGTATTCTAACAGCTGAGACTCCTCAACTGTCAGAATACACTGATCAGTTTTCTGCGCTAATCGAGTGGAAATTTTCCAGGATTCCCATTCAAGAGAAGCCGATTATAAGTCGACTTCTCTGTAGCAGTAATAGCCATAGATGGATCAAAACTCAGCCCGTCCCTTCTGAATCTGACAAATTTCGATCTATCTATGGCCAACTTTAGTTTTTTGATTTTTTTTTTTGTTCACCAGTGGGGTGAATTGGCTGCAGCTGCTGATCGAAGGAGGTTTTCCAGCAGGGCTGTCGACAAAAGCCAATTTAACGATCAGCTTCTGTTGAAATGAGAGGGCTACACACAGACCAGAATTTGGCTGGTTCCTGCTGAACCAGTCAATTTTTGATCCATGTGTACCCACATTTAGGCCCCTTGCACATGGTACTGTCTAGGTTCAGTGTGCACCTCCTGGCATTTTAGTGCACCTGGGAGGGACAGGTGCAGCATCTTGCCCTGCTGCCTGTCAAAGTCTATGAGCAGGCTGTGGCTTGATTTTTTTGGAGGGGGATTTGTGCTGGGGGTATATGGGGAGAAAGGGTTTGGGATGGAGGTAAGATTTGTGCTGGGAAGGAGGGAATTTCAGTTAGGGGGTGGATTTGTACTTGGAGGAGAGGGAATATATGCTTAGGGGGTAAGCATGCAGATTAGTGCTCAATTTTTTGGGGGTGGGGGACACAAAATGGTCATACATCTTGGGGGGGGGGCACAATTTGGCATGTTAGCCCTGGGCTCTAGTTGACCTTGTCCTGGAACTGATGGGGCAGATAGACACAAGTTATAGGAAAGCTACAATGTTCAGGTCTAGGGAAGAGAGACCTACCTTTGTAATTTCCTTAATATATTTATCCAAGGAAAAGCCCAATGAGGCATTCTGCCATCAAAAGGTAACCTCTCAAGGCATTTCATGCAAGGTAATTCCAGCAATTAAGCCTTGGAATCCTGTGCATTGGACTGTGGACAGACTGATCCATAAGGATTGAACTGGAGTTCCAAATCATATGCTTAGTTTAGATAGCAATGGTCTGATAGACTGGTATACACACAACAGTCGGTTGCATGATGGGGCCTGCCAAGGCAAAGATAGCTTTATGGAAGACGTCCAACCTTTTATCTCCTGGATTTTTGAACATGGAGCTATCCTCCATGGGGGTTGTAAGGGCTTTGTTAAGATAAGAAATGAAAAAGCTGCATTCTGCTGTTCTAGAAGTAGACACAAACACAGTCGCTTTCCGTGTGGTTGAAAAAGAATGAAATCATATAAATGAGATTGGGATCTGATGGCCATGGAGAAGTGGCCTTCGTAAAAAATTCCTCAAAAAGTGGTTCTACTGACACGACTTGACTTACTCGGAGGAGTATCAATCCCTATTGGGTTGAATCGACATCCTGTGGCATTTGGAGGTCACTTTACTGGTTCTGCGGAATGGGGGAAAATGGAGGAATGGATGATGGCTCTTTCCCTTTTTTCTCCCACTTTTCTCTCTCCCTTCTACCCCCACCCCCCCTCCTCCGCAACCCCCCCCCCCCCCATTCTGTTCTGCCTTCCTCACTTTCTCCTCCTTACTTGAATTTAATATGAAAAACACAGGGTACAGAGGTGGCCGGCCATTTAGTCCCTAGGGGTCATTTTGCATATACTATTTGCTTGCTGCTTTGATAGGCATTGTGTTGAATCCCACCTTACAAATGTTGTAATATGGCTCCTTCTTGATGAACCCTTGGATGGACATGCTGTCACCTCTGATGTATATGCTATGCGTTCTCTGTATTGTTACCTTGTGACAAAAATAAAGTATTGCAAAAAAAAAGATAAGAAATGGCTGTGTCCACCAAAAGAATTGCTCATTTTGTATCCACCTGATCTGATGCCCCAGAAGGTGAGAATCTTCCTCAACCAACACATCTTTCTCTTGCACTGTGACACTGTCTAGGCCCTAGGGCAAAGTCAAAGGCTGACTCAAGAGGGGAGGCTGAAGGGGCACGGCCGTGACCGCTGCTGTCAAGGTTCTCAACAAGGCCAGATATTCTGCCTATGAATTTTGACATTGTGGCAGAAAATTCCTCTAGCTAACAGACTGGTTGGAGACTGTACTGTCCACTGTTAACTCATTCCTGTTGTAGCCATGTGCTCCCTCAAGAGTTGCTGATAGTTGTGGTCCACCTGCCCGCTGCCCTCAATCACACGATTTCCATACACCCGGAGTCACTGAACCGGCCAGTACTTTGTTTTGTTGTTTTATTTAGGGGTTGAACTTGGATAGGGATTAGGGATGACTGTGGGATGCCCAGTGATTGAACATGGGACCTTACTATATACACCTCTGGTATATACACTTCTCCCACACTACTTGCTGACCTTTACTCTTCTCCTTTCCTCTCTCCAGCACTCACTTGCTGACCATTACACTACTTTCTCCCTGGTCCGAAATTAAATTTATCAGACCTCCATGACACTTCCTCTTCACCACAGCTAGCACATGGTGAGGCCTAATGCAGCTGCTAGTAAGGCCTCAGGGCCACCCTGTGTGGGTAAAAGTCGCAGGTTTCCATCTGTGAAACCATGGACCCTCCCTTGTATAACTAAGTACGTGGTGCTAGCTGGGCCTTGGATGAACTACAACTCCCAGCCCATCCATCTTCCAGACCCATCCGGCCTGTTCTGCGGTCTAATGGCTCTCCTTCCCCTTGGTTGGCTCCTCCCAGCTTCTACAGACCGCTTGCTCTCCTCTCAGACTGTCTCAGCCTTCTCATCCAACTTCAAGGGGCCGCCACTCATTGACTATTTTGTGGATCCTTTAAAGAGTCTTTTTCCATGTAGACCTCAGCTGCTCTCCTGCTTCCTTGTGCCACCCCAGGAGCCGACTCCCGCTCCTGGCTGCACCCAAGCCCCAGCCCTCAGGTTCACCCCCCCCCCCAGACTGGGGGCTCCCCTCCTGGGTGAGGCCTGCTCCGCAGCTCCAGCTACATCCTCATCTCTTCCACCCAAACTCTCCTGACACCTGCTGGCAGATCGCTGTATTTAAGGAGGCTTGCCCCCTGCCAACCCAGACTGTGGATTGGTCAGGGCTCCTTGTGCCATACAACAAGGAAGAAGTGACACCTCCTCATCCACCCCCCTTCTAGAGCTTTCCCAGCTCAAAGGGAGGAAATCTCCAAGGGGTGTCCCTTCTCTTCATCTCCAGACCCTCCCCTGAGCCAGAAGCATTGAAAGCTGTAAACTGCAAGTGTTAGGGAAAGATTTTTTACAGTTTACTGGGGAATGTGTATATTATTTTGCTTAATGTATTATACTAAAAAAAACTCTGAGGGTTTAATACTAATTTATTGTTTTTTATTGAACACACGCATAGGTGTTTTATCTGCCTGGAGTTTGGTTTTAAGTTTGGAGTTCTTCAAGTAACTGCAGCCTATCCCTGAGTAGAAAGTACATTCTTTGTATTCTGAGATGTGTTTGAAGTTATTGTAGTGTAGAGCTTGTACAATGGGTCTTTAGTCTCACTAATAGTGTGAACACTGACTAACTCCACTTAACACCAGACTTATATTGTATTCTACTTTACACTATTTTCTGTTACACGTCTTTTCCCATGCCCTTCCAGTGAATCAGCTGCATTTTTCAATTTTGTTTGAGCAGCATGTGCCATGCTGGGTACAAACAGTAAAGCTGGCCATTGATGGATAGTTTTTTTTTTTTTGTTTTTTTTTTTATCAGCCCACCGGCTGATCAAAAAATAAGAAAAAAACGCAGGAATTCCCCCATCCATGCAATCGAGGTGGATGAAGGAATCCTCCCCACTACGCTATTGTATTCTAACAGCTGAGACTCCTCAACTGTCAGAATACACTGATCAGTTTTCTGCGCTAATCGAGTGGAAATTTTCCAGGATTCCCATTCAAGAGAAGCCGATTATAAGTCGACTTCTCTGTAGCAGTAATAGCCATAGATGGATCAAAACTCAGCCCGTCCCTTCTGAATCTGACAAATTTCGATCTATCTATGGCCAACTTTAGTTTTTTGATTTTTTTTTTGTTCACCAGTGGGGTGAATTGGCTGCAGCTGCTGATCGAAGGAGGTTTTCCAGCAGGGCTGTCGACAAAAGCCAATTTAACGATCAGCTTCTGTTGAAATGAGAGGGCTACACACAGACCAGAATTTGGCTGGTTCCTGCTGAACCAGTCAATTTTTGATCCATGTGTACCCACATTTAGGCCCCTTGCACATGGTACTGTCTAGGTTCAGTGTGCACCTCCTGGCATTTTAGTGCACCTGGGAGGGACAGGTGCAGCATCTTGCCCTGCTGCCTGTCAAAGTCTATGAGCAGGCTGTGGCTTGATAGGGCTGAAAGCTGTACCTAAGTGGTACTTGCGTTTATGGCCCTATGTGTTCAGAAAGACCTGCGTTCCCAATCTTTGTCCCTGGATACACTGCACCTACACAGCCCCATGTGGAAGAGGCCAAGTTTCAGTCCATCCTAAACTGATATTTAGTTTTTTTGGTACAGGCAAAGAGCTGAACCACCCATTGGTATCTTGTATCTTGAAAGTCTACCTCAGACAGGTGTTTCTGTTATTGGCGATGTGTGATGTGTATTTTTTCTTGAATGGTGCTGTTCTTCATATATTTCTTCCAGATCTGTGCAGTGATCCAGTGTGAAATTTTACCTCTTTGCAGAGCTTCCTGTAATAAAGACCGGTCACTGCTGCTCTCTCCTTGTGCAGGGTGACTGGTCTTGTCTCCGCCCCCTCCTGTAGTTTTCTGCAAGCAGCTTGTAGTGGGTGGAGTCTGTTGGGTCCCTCCTACAGTTCTGCTTTCTGAACAAGCTATGTACAGCACAATGATGACATCAATGCTAATTTTACAAGATAATATCTGGGTTTGTAAAGGTATTAGGTTCACACAAAGTGGATTTATATCCTTTGTGGTTACTGATGAATGTATTCAAAATTAAAGTTTTTTTGCCTGGAATTCAGCTTAAAAACCTGTCTTCCTCAGTGGTATAAGAAGCTAGTGTTTGACTCAACTCATTAATATCCTCCAAAAATTTCAAGGGTAACTAAAGTTCCGCTGTAACTTACTGCAAGCAGGCAGGTTTTTTATTGCAGAAGAGACATGCAGTGTCTTTTCTGCAATACAATACACACACCTGTCTATTCACAGCATTCTTCGCAATGTAAACTGTATTGTGCATGCGCAGCTTAACTTACAGCACTCACCTGTGTGCCGGGATAACTGCATGCACAGGAGTGACATCTTCCTGCACTGGCCAATGAAGATGGGCGAAAACCAACACACAGAAAAACATGCCGGCATCGGCAAGGGACGGGACTGTAAAAGCTCCCTTTAGTTACACTTTAAAGCCCAGCTCCAGGGCATTGTGCAACAATTGGCCATATATTATGCTATTTTCTTTCCTTCAATCATGGGTGGAAGGGAGGGAAATTGCTGGATTCCCCATCAACGCAGTCACTGTTGATGATGGAATCCCTCCCATAGCACTATTGTATTCTGCCAGCAGGGAGCCTTCCCCACCAGCAGAATACAATGATCACTGCTAGCTGCTAAAGCCACTGGCAATGATCAGGCAAAAAAAACCTGACAGGTTGGCTGTACTGAGATCGATCATTAGATTTAGTACATCAAGACAGTTTATTCAAGTTCAGTCATCTGTTCCCGTAAAGGTACCCCATGCGTAATGCAGCGACCCTATCTCAAGTGCCTAGCATTGCCCTGATGAACCCACCTCAGGGTAGGCCTCTCATGTGCACCCTTGCTTGGCGCCCAATGAGGAGGGGAACATGGAGGTCATGACAACCACTCCAGGACCCCTACCCTTACACAGAGCTCCCTCTTCTGGCCAATATACACATTTCTTTATTTTAATACAACTGCAAAAATATTGAAGTAAATTGTGAAGACCACTTCATTACTTAAATTACTATATACACTGCACTGTAAATAAAAAAAAAAAATGGAACATACTGAAAACCACTAAACCTTGCCTCTAACATCTGCAAACTAAAGTAACAGTATGCTCTTTGGAAGAGTAACCGTGCTGCAGAGGAAAGCTGTCCCACAGAGCCCAGATCACATTCCTATTTCATAAAACCCCCCAGACTAAAGATTAAAATGTTCAGATCAAAGCAAGCTTTAAAGATCTTAAGAATGCCAGAACTTCTGGTAGAATAACCTAGTTATATACAGATGTTCTTTGTAGATAGGGTATATGGTATGGCATTAGGAGGAAAGGGACACACAAATAAATACACACTTTGTCTATCTAGTTGCTGCAAATACATCTTTCTTCTTAGGAAGCTATATTTATCCTCATATAAGTATGTATTTTAGTAATTAAATACAAATCAAATAAATTAATTTAAGGGGAACCTGTCATGAGATAAATATATAGGCTGAGGACCATCTACTACCGGGGAATGCTTTAACCACTTGCCATCTGGGCCATTTCTGAGATTTCGCTCCTACATGTAAAAATCTACTTTTTTTTCTAGAAAACAAACATCATATACTTTTTTTTTAGCAGAGACCCTATAGAATGAAATGGTGGGTGTTGAATTTTTTTTTATGTCGCACGGTATTTGCACAGTGGTTTTTCAAACGCAATTTTTTTGGAAAAAAACACTTTCATGAATTAAAAAAAACAAAACCCTAACACTAGCCCCATTGTTTTGTATAATGTAAAAGATAATGTTACGCCGAGTAAATAGAAACCTAATATGTCTTGCTTTAAACTTGCGTCTGCCCATGGAATGGCGGCAAACTACGGTGCTTAAGATTCTCCATAGGCAACGTTTTAAATGCCTTTAAGGGTTACCAGTTTTGAATTGCACAGGAGGTCTGGTGCTAAAATTAATGCTCTCGATCTGACTTTCGCAACAATACCTCACATGTGTGGTTTGAGCCTTATTTACATATGTGTGCGGGAGTAACGCATGCATTTACATTTGCGCGTAAGCACGGTGGGACGGGGTACTTTAAAAAAGTATATTATTATTTATTTATTTTATACAAAAATATTTTTTTCTGCAATTTTTTATTTTTTGTACTAACTTTGTAGCTATCACAAGGGATGAACAACATCCCTTGTGATAGCATGTGCCGTGACAGGTCCTCTTTATGGAGAGAGTTGGGGTCTATTAGACACCAAATCTCTCCTCGGGCGTCCCATCCAGCCGATCAGATACAGATCAGTCTGATCGGCTGCTTACCTGGCTGCTGGTGGGCAGGTAAACAAAGGAGCAGAACAGGAAGTGACAAACTAATCATCCCTCCCAGTTTCCAGGGTTAGAACAGAGGAAAACAATGTCAGTTCCTGTCTCTCTGTACAGGTCAGCCATTGCCACTGGCCGCATCACTCCCAGCCTCCGCGATGGGACCAGAGAGCCCGGGAGAGGCAGTGGAAGAGGGGATGGGACCCCTTTCCGTCACCCACAGAAGTGATTGAGGGTCTAACTAGCCACTCAGATGACTTCTGCCTTGCTCAGAATCACAGGCTGAAAAGATTGATGCCAGGATGATGCCTGTAATTGCAGGCATCCTACTAGTATAACCACTGCAACCCAAGGACGTCCATTTACGTACCTTGGGTGGCAAGTGGTTAAAGAGGAACTTCACCCCCTTCCCCCACAATTTTATTGTTTAACCTCCTCATACTTGTTGTGCAGCATTCATCCTCAATTCACATACTCACCTGCAAAGTGGATCCAGCATTAGTGCAATCCGTTGGTCAAGTGTCACAGCCTAGGTCCTGCACCACCATCTTGGTAGAGCTCGAACATTCTGAAGATTGGGTAAGTAGAATTGCATTTACTGATACCCTAGACCAGTGATGGCGAACCTTGGCACCCCATATGTTTTGGAACTACATTTCCCATGATGCTCAAATACACTGCAGAGTGCATGAGCATCACGGGAAATGTAATTCCAAAACATCTGGGGTGCCAAGGTTCACCATCACTGCCCTAGACCTATACGAGCATTTAACCCTTGCAAGGCGGCATTTTTTCTTTTTCTGGAGATGGGCTTTAATGGTTCAGATGTGCAATACCCATCAAAGTTAAGTTAAAGTGTATGCAAACCCTAAAGCTGGTTATATAGGTGGATCATTTTTTTTTCAATAAGCCAGCAGTTGACCAAATAATAAATAAATGGATTTCTCCATCATCCACACAAGCAAGATAGATAGAGGAATACTTCCCGCTGTGCTATTTTATTCTGACATTGAGACCCCTCCTCTGTCAGAATACATTGATAGAGAATTGGCTGCAGCGTGGATCGAAGGAAAATTTTCCAACAAGCCGGTTCAAGGGAAGTCAATCATTACATCCACTTCTCTGGAGCAGGAACTGCCATAGATGGATCGAAATTCATCCAGGCCCTACTGAACCAGCTGAATTTTAGCAAGCCTTACAATGGACTTCTCATTTCGTTCCTTTTTTGACTGTTAATTGTTCACTTGAAAGAGACTAGTGTTCATTTTGGCATCCAATTTTGATTTAGTTTTAGTCATAGTCTTTTGACTAAAATTACATTTTAGTTTTAATCATCAGAATTGTATTGTGTTTTAGTTTTAGTCGTATTTAGTCAACTAAAATCTGTAGTACATTTTAGTATGGTTACTTTCAGTACACTGAGTCACTACTCCCAAATCCCTGTGAACCCATGGTATGTATGTGAGCCGCTCAGGCTGCTAGGAAGTGTAGTCCTGTGCCTGCTGGTGTGAGTGCTGCCTGGGAAGGAGCCTGCCCACCCTTCAGACAATGACAGATAAGAGCAGAAGATCCGGGAGCCGCACATCAGAACAAGGCCTGCTGTGTGTAGACAGGTACTCTTACCCCCAAATAACTTCCAGTATTCCAAGTCACCCTCAATACTTCGGGTTACTCCCAGTATTCCAAAATCACTCCAAATTACTACAAGGTCACTCCCTGCTATTACAAGTTACTACAAAATTTCTCCCAGTACTCCGCGTTAATATAAAAATGTCTCCCAATACTCTGAGGTATTACAAAAATGTGTCCCAGTGTTCCAAGCTATTACAAAAATTTCTCCCAGTACTCCAAGTTGTTGCAAAATTTATCCAAGTTATTACAAAAATGTACTCCCATTACTCCAAGTTACTTCAATATTACTTACAGTTTTCCAAACTACTACAATATTACTCCCAGTACTCAAAGTTACTACAGGTATTAATCCCAGTACTCCAAGTTACTACAGGTATTACTCCCAGTACTCCACTTTACTACAGGTATTACTCCTAGTACTACAGGTATTACCCCAGTAATTTATTTATTTGCTTATTTGTTTTCTAGCTATGTAATTTATTTATCTAATATATCTATCAAGAGTAGAGCTGACCATAGACAATTCGAAGCTCAGCGGATTGAGCAGGGACCGGCTGAGATTCAAACCCTCAATAGGCAGGCTGATTGTGCCGCTAGTAACGATCACTGTTTTCTGCCGGCAGGGACAGGAGGGATTCCCCCATCAACACTGACTGTGTTGATGGGGTAATCAGAGAAAATTGAGTACTGTCCGTGATACTTTTTTTATTTGCACTAACATAAAATTTTTCAGGACAAGCGTTCGGGGTATCTGCCCTTCAAGGTCCAAGCAGTACTGCTTGGTCCTTGAAGAAGGGGAGATACCCCGAAAGCTTGTCCTGAAAAATTTTATGTTACTGCAAATAAAAAAAGTATCACGGACATTACTCAATTTTCTCTGCCACTATTGCACTAATACGGCTACAATCACCAAAAAAAAAAGACCAAAAATTTTGAAGAAAAACTATATTTTCTAACTTATCCAATAAAATCAAATTTCTTTATAAATTTAGGCCAAAATGTATTCTGCTACATGTATTTGGTAAAAAAAATTCTAATAAGTGTATATTAATTGTTTTTTGTTAACGTTGAACCAGGGAATATCCGATTGCCTTTCGGGGGATCAGGAAGGATTTTTTTCCCCTGCATTTTTGGCTTCCTCTGGATCAACTGTGGGTGAAGTATTGTGTGTATGGGATTGTATGATTTTTAAAAAAAAAAACATTTTATTAGTTGAACTAGATGGACTTGTGTCTTTTTTCAGCATGACTAACGATATAACTATATAGCTATGTAAAGTTATAGCGTCTACAAACTATGGTATATATCATGGAATTTACACAGCTTTTACATTCTGTCTATCACATTTCTTGAGGTGCTAAAATGCCAAGATAGTATAAACAACTCTCAAGTGGCCCCTATTTGGAAAGTAGACACCAAAGGTATTTGCTGAGAGGCATGTCGAGTCCCTTAAAGGATTTTTTTTCTTGACAAGAAAAATTCTGACAAAGTTGTTACTTTGATGAGATATTTCTCACACATGGCCTGAGTATGGAATTACACCCCAAAACACCTTCTGCTACTTTTTTGGAACCTAGCCACATACAGGAGCCCAAAATCCAATGATCACATTCCGGCTTTCAAAGGGCGTAACTTCTTCATTTCACTTTCTGACCACCTATCTCAGTTTTGGAGTCCCTGAAATGTCAGGATAGTACAAAACACTTCCCAAATTACTCCTTTTTGGAAAGTAGACACCCCATGGAATTTGATAGGAGCAGGGGCGTAACGATAGGGGTTGCAGGGGTTGCAATTGCAACCGGGCTCCATGGTCCAGGGGCCCATGTGCCTCCCTTGTACACCTGAATAGGAGGGATGGCGGGGGTGGCATTTAGAGGACCCAATCTCCTCCATTTTCCTCTATCCAGTTTACTTGTCTTCTGCTGTTCCTAGGGTCAATGTGTGCTTCCCTGGTCCCCCTGGGGCCTGCTGCAGAACTTGTGAAAGGGCCCCACTGCAGTACCGTAATAAAGGGACCCACGATAGGAGTAAAGGGCCCCAGGATGAGTGGGAAGAGGGAAGGGCCCTGGCCAGGGGTCAGGGGGCCCTTCATAATTTCTTGCACTGGGGCCCTGAAGGTTCTAGTTACGCCTCCGGATAGGAGGCATGGTGAGTATTTTGCAGATTTCATTTTTTGTCACAAGGTTTTGAAAAACAAAAAAAGAAGATAAAAAAATAAGTTTATTTTCCTTCATTTTCCAAAATCTTCTGACAACAAATGAGATCTTCAAAATACTGACGATGCCTCCTAGCAAACAACTTGGAGTATCTACTTTTTAAAAATGGGTCATTTGTTTTGTACTATACTGGCATTTCAGGGCCTCTGAAACTGTGAGACATAGTCAGGAAGTGAAATGAGGAAGTTATACCCTTTGAAGGCCTGAAGGTGGTCAATGGATTTGGGGCACCCGTATGTGGCTATGTTCCCAAAAAGTTTCTCACATGTGGTATCACCCCCATCCCCCTGTGCTCGCGTGCGGAGAGGAATGCATACATAGGTCACACATGCATGTGTAAACTGTGTTCGCACCACACATGTGGGGTATCACCCAGAACGTTATAGTGAGAACAACAATTCTAGCTGTAGACCTAGATACATAACTCTAAACTGGTAACCTGTAAAAAAAATTTTTAAAGGGTTGCCTATGGAGATTTTTAGGTATCTTAGCTTTTTGCCATTCCCCGAGCGTGCACAATTTTAAAGTGTGACATGTTAGGTATCTATTTACTTGGCATAACATCATCTTTTTTATCATACCAAAAAATTGGGTTATATATTGTGTTTTTTGGATTAAAATTAATTAAAGTGTATTTTTTCTCAAACAAATTGTGTTTGAAAAACCATTGCGCAAATACTGTGTGACATAAAAAATTGCAAGGGCCACCATTTTATTCTCTGCTAAAAAAATATATAATGTTTATAGGTTCTAAGTCATTTTCTAGCAAAAAAATACAGGTTTTTACATGTAGAACAGAAGTGTCAGAATAGGCCTGGTCTTCAAGTGGTAAAGTGACAACATTTTTTTTTCTCATTTTTAAAAAACATGTGGCAAAAAATAAAATCTTCCATGGGCTCCACTTGCCTCTCAGCAAATACCTTGGGGTGTCTACTTTCCAAAAAGGGGTCATTTGGGGGGTGTTTGAACTGTCCTGGCATTTCATGCCCAACATTAGAAACTTCCGCCACACATCCACCCACTTTTCTTTTTACATGTAATTTCCTTTTTTTGTGCAGCCTGTGGGATGAATGAAAAAAAAAAGAACCTAACAGATTCCTTCACACACATCGATTAATGTAGATATAGAAATCTCTGCCAGAAAAAAACGTGACAAAATGATATGCCAAAGCATAGAAGCGATCTGCCCACTGACCACCCCAGGCCCTTCATGTTTGGGCATACACATTTTACTTGGCCACCGGAAGGTTTTACCCCCTTCATGACTAATCCATTATTTGCTATTTAGCACACAGGGCCGGCTCTACCACTAGGCAGAGTAGGCGGCCGCCTAGGGCGCACTGCCGCCTAGGGGCGCCCGGTCACTGTTGATCTGTCACTGGCTGCTCTGCATTGATTCATGTAAAAACTGACACTGTGTGACTGAGATAATGAGATTGTATTATCACATGCCATTTGCAAATGTATATAGAAATAGTGACTGATTTGCCAAATACTCCCCCTCGGCCCCCACCCCCCGTGAGGCTGTATTTGATGGGCACAGGTTAAGCTGTATTTAATGGGCACAGATTAAGCTGTATTTGATGGGCACAGGTGAAGCTGTATTGATTGGCACAGGTGAAGCTGTATTGATTGGCACAGGTGAAGCTGTACTGATTGGCACTGGTGAGGCTGCATTTGATGGGCACTGGTGAGGCTGCATTTGATGGGCACTGGTGAGGCTGCATTTGTTGGGCACTGGTGAGGCTGCTATTCATTGGCACTGATCAGGCTGGGCAGAGAAAAGGGGGTGGAGTCAGGGGTGGAGCCAATGGGGGGCAGCAAAATGGGGTTTCGCCTAGGGCGTCAAAAATCCTTGCACCAGTCCTGTTAGCACAGTGTTACTTTAACTGGTAATTCCAACATCATACAATGTTGCACCCAAATGAAATTTATATATTTTTTTCACACAAATAGAGCTTTCTTTTAGTGGTATTTGATCACCCCTTTTTTAATTATATAAATGAAAAAGGACCATTTTGAAAAAAAAACCAATATTTTTTTACTTTCTGTTATAAAACATATCCAATAAAAAAAAAAAAAAAACAAATTTCCTCATAAAGATAGGCCAAAATGTATTCTGCTACATGTCTTTGGTTAAAAAAATCCCAATACGTGTATATAATTTGATTTGCGTGAAATTTATAGTGTTGATACTGGAATTTTTATTTATTTATCTTTTTATACAAAAATGGCATTGACTTATAAAGGGACTGTGATACTAGCTGACTGACACTGAAATCACCGATGACACTAATACAGTAATTGGTGATAATACTATACACTGTCACTGTACTAATGACACTGGCTGGGAAAGGGTTAACATCTCGGGGTAATCAAGGGGTTAAGTGTGTGCCTAACAAGTGTTAGGCCCCTTTCACTCTTGTGCGCCTTGTCCTGCAACTTGGAACTGCAAAGTCGCATGACAAGTCGTGCCCTATGATTTCCAATGAGTACCATTCATATCTGTGCGACTTCAAGTCGCAGCAACTTCAAAGTGGTCTCTGTACTACTTTGATGTGGCTTGAGGTCCATAGACCTTAAGATTACACAGGCATTGCCTCAAGTCACATCAAAGTCGCGGCTAAATGGACTTTCAGGTGTAAAAGGGGCCTTAATGTGTATATTATGTGCTGTTTTTTACTAAATATCTGTTCTCTCTGTACAAAGCCCTGCTTGTTTGTCAACACAGGGCTCTGGGCTGTGATTGGACTGTTGGCTGTTGACAAAATCCCACTGATAAAATCTAGAAGAAGGGAGCGATGTACAGGTATGTCGCTGTGCCAGTACAAGCTGCCTGCCCACAGAAAAATACAGGCGGGCAGCCGGGAAGTGGTTCATTTTTGTTGTTTGTTTTTTGTGTGTTTTTTTTATATATATTCTATCTCTATTTTTTTTTTTTTGTAAATTACATTTTATTGCGATTTTGTAAACAGTGTATACAACAGAAAACAGCATGCAGCAGAAACAATTAGTCCCGTCACAATAAAAAACAGAAACAAAACACAATACAAAAGGAAATACAGTTGTCCCTAATCTATGTTTTTTAACCTTTTTCTGTCAAGGCCCTTTGTTGCGCGTTCCTGCGCATCACATTTTTTAATGGGCTGCTCTAGGCAGTAAAGACACACACAGCACCAAAACTTATGGTATTGTGGTACCATCCATTTTAGCAGGCAGGCGCAAATGTATGTCCATTTGCTAGATGCATGGGGGTGTCATTAAGAATTAATGATACCCATGCTCATATGCAAAACGAGAATCCCCCCCTGCACAAAATCCCCCCTCCCGAGTCCTCCCTTCTAGCACAACCCCCAAATCCCCCCTCCTAGCACAATCCCCCCTCTTAGCACAAATCCCCCCAGAACACCCCCCCCCCAAATCTCCCCTCCTTAACAACCCCCCCCCCTCAAATCCCCCCTCCTAGCACAAATTCTGGTAGTAATGTGCATGTGAGGGTTTGTGTGTATGCATTTTCTCTTGCTTGCATTATAGTATGACATACGTTTCTTCTAAATCAGTCTATGTGGTGGAATAGTACAGTCTTGGTCCTTGAGGATATCTTGCTATTTCAAGACCACATGTAAGTGGTTTTTAGTTTTCTATGTAATTAATTGATTTAAGGACATACACATGGGTATTGGTGGCATGTACTATAATGGACCTTGGTCCCCTCTGTTGCCTCCCATAGCCCTGTTTTGCACCCCCATATCTGCCATGGGACTGGCCTGCTGCTGGATCTGCTGGTCTCCCCTGGCTTTAGATTGTGGTCTATATCTTTATATTGTACTCAGTAAATGTATAAGCAATTCTCTACTAGCATATTTTGTTATATATTTGTGTTTAATGTTTGTAACCTTTATTCTGCTTAGATACATTACAAGGAAGCGACATAATGTTGCAAAACATGTAACGCTATTATCCTTGGAAGGTGATCGCCTATCTGGTGGAGTCATAGAGCATACGTTAGAGCTACACGATTCTGGCCAAAATGAGAATCACAATTTTTTTGCTTAGAATAAAGATCACGATTCTCTCACGATTCTTGCAGCGTAATATATTAAATATACAAAAAAATTGGGCTAACAGCACTGTTTAGTTTTTTGAAAGGGTAATTTTTCAAAAAAAAATTGCCTTTAAAAGTCCGCTGCGCAAACAGCGTGTGACATAAAATATTGCAACCACCGCCATCTTATTCTCTAGCCACTTCAGCCCCGGAAGGATTTCCAGCTTTAGGACCGGAGCCCTTTTTGCGATTCGGCACTGCGTCGCTTTAACTGACAATTGCGCGGTCGTGCGGCGTTGTACCCACGTCGCCTGAAAATTTCCGTTAAAAAAAAACTTTTTAATGGGAAAGTTTTTTGATTTGTCACGACAATCGGGTTAAAAAAACATATAAATTATATAATGCGACGTTCTTAGCACTCTCTTAGCACTAGAAATAAGATTCGTTTTTTTAACACTAAGAGTAAAACCGGTCTTAGCACATCGAGATTGCATACGAGATACTGAGGTGGTCTATCCGCTAGTGGAAGGTTCCTATTATCGCAATGTACAAAACGTTGTAATACAGCGAAGGAACATTACATAGATTCGTCTTATTTCCAATGTTTGTAAT
>BLSH010517727.1:452188-480519 GCA_018402905.1 Glandirana rugosa | reverse complement strand
GGGGGCATCGCGGGTGGCCGGCGGCAATCGAAGCCGCCGCACCCGCTCCCTGGCCCCCCCCCCGAAACACAGTGAGCGCGCGCGCGCTCACAGTGGCTCTGTATCGCGGCCGCCGTCGTATGACGGCATTTTGCGTTACAGAGCCACATTGTCGCCGTCAATTGCCGATCAGCGGTCGGCAAGCGGCTAGGGTCTCTGCTAAAAAAAACTATATAATGTTTGGGGGTTCTAAGTCATTTTCTAGCACAAAATAATGGATTTTTATTTGTAAACAGCAAGTGTCAGGAAAGATTTAGTCTTTAAATGGTTAAACCAAACATCTATACAAGGGGAGTTCATTCAGAGTTCATTCCTTTGAAGTAAATTACTTTGTATCTCTTTTAGCGGCTTTTATCAATGGTGATTTAGAACTTGGCTCTCTGCCCAGACTTGGAAGTCTCCTCTGAGACTGAAGTCGCTCCAGACTTAGAAAAGACTTCAGGCGACTTGCATTGACTTTTATTAATGTTAAGTCGCGCCGCAAGTCGGACCCCATTAACTGCACTGAAAATCACAGTAATGCCCAATGGAGATTGCAGGGGAGGTAGATAGAGATCGCGATTTTAATACGATTAATCGTGCAGCTCTAGCATATGTTGCTCAAATCGTCATACAGCTCCTACACATGGTCATACCAGGGGGGAATACTCCTGGTCCAAATCTTTAGAGTACATAGTTTTTTTGATGAATTTTATGATAAATTGATGATTATGATGAAGCTTTTTATGGATTATGAATAAACAATTGTTAATTTTAACCTATTTGGAGTTTATGTGCCTAAAAGTCCAGACTATTTAATTTTGTCTATCTATCTATCTGTTTATCTATCTATCTATCTATCTATTTATCTATAGAAGAAAAAGTGCGTGATGTCAGAAAAAGACCAAGTGGTCTATTGAATCTGCCATTTATTTATGGTATTTTTTCTCCCTTCCTCACCAAAACACTCAGGTCAGTGCTCCCATAATCATTCACATGGGGGGCGGGATCTTGGGACCCCCTTGCTAAAGGGAGTTTCCAGATTCCGATAAGCCCCCCGCCTGCAGACCCCCACAACCACTGCCCAGGGTTGTGGTGAAAAGGCCCTTGCTTGCCCCTGCCCCAAAGCAATTGGTGCCTTATCTGCATTAAATCAGCCTCAAAACTTGTGTAATTCAAATGCGCTCGGGTTTAAAGGGATGAGGTGGCAACCCTAGAGTTGCCACCTCATCCCTTTAAACCCGAACACATATGAATTACACAGATTCTGAGGCTAATTTAATGCAGATAAGGAACCAAGTGAGGTTAATTACCACCTTAATCAGCCACAGAACCTGTGTAATTAATATGTGTTCGGGTTTAAAGGGATGAGGTGGCAACCCTAGGCAACCCTAATAGGCTGTCTCTTGTTAGTTTATATTTTTTATCAGGAGGTTAAAATATAACAAATATATATATATAAGAAATAAACATATCTGTTTTAATTAACTAATGTTCCCTAGCTGCTGGAAATAAAATAATTAAGTATACAATGCAAAACAAAGATATGTAACTAACTCATTAGTGTTTGCACTATAGCCTAGACTTAACAAAGGATGTATAGATCTACCACTCCTTAACAGGTGTGCCAGTACTTAGAAAGCACTGCTAGATTAAGAGCAGTAGATGACAGTATTCATGATAGAGCTATTATTATTAAGCTAGAATTTAGTGTCACTCCTTACAATTGTTCAGTGCTGAGTTATTCTTGGAGCTTTAATTATAGAAGCAAAACATAGAAAATGGCAATAACTAAAAAAATCAAGCAAAACACACAAATTGGTATTAATAAATAAAAAAAAGTATGTAGTGACTAGTGATATACTTATTTATGCATTTTTATTCCATCCTAGGGGATGTATTTAATAAAATAATTGCAATACTTTTCTGGTAGTATAGGTCCCGCCAAAAATTTGTGAAAGCCTTGCTTTTAAAAATTTTTTAGTGCTTTTTACATTTTGCAGATTTGCACTACATAACATGTTCCATAGGAAAACATGTTAAATGGACTGTAATGCAAAATGCAAAAAGCACTAAAAATGTATAGGTGTGAATCCAGCCTAAATATTTTCCCCCTGATCCTCCAATTAAAAGTTTCAAAAGAAAATCAAACTTTAGATGCTGACAGGTATTCTTTACTACCTGTCCGCCTTTTAATTTTTAGCCGTTTTTTTCATATGTGTTTTAAAGTACAGTTGCCCTTGATTACTCCATATCATTTATTTGATCTTTTTAACCGCTTGCCGACGGCTGATCGGCAAATGACGGCGACAGAGTGGCTCTGTAACGCGAAACGCCGTCATACGACGGCGGGCGCGATACAGAGCCTAGTGAGCGCGCGCGCGCCGCCAGAGGCGCGCGCGTGCGATCACTGTGTTCAGGGGGGGCCAGGGAGCGGGTGCGGCGGCTTCGATTGCCGCCGGCTACCCGCGATGCCCCCCCCGGAGTGAAGGAACGGAGGTCCGTGTAAGTAAACACGGACCTCCGTTCTGTGTGAGGGGGAAGGGCTGTGATCACAGCCTTCCTGTACATGAAGGCTGTGACCACTTCCCTTCCCCAGCTAGGGCAGTCCCCCCACAGTTAGGACACGCCCAGGGAACATAGTTAACCCTTAGAGCGCCCCCTGCAGATTAACCCCTTCACTGCCAATGACATTTACACAGTAATCAGTGCATTTTTATAGCACTGATCGCTGTATAAATGCCAATGGTCCCAAAAAAGTGTCAAAACGTTCCGACATGTCCGCCCCAATATCGCAGTACCGCTAAAAATCACAGATCGCCGCCATTACTAGTAAAAAATAAAAAAAAAATAAAAACCCCAAAAATGAATTCTCATCATCCGTAAACGCGACCACTTTTGCGCAAACCAATCAATAAACGCCGATTGCGATTTTTTTTTTATCGCAAATATGAGGAAGAATATAAATTGGCCAAAAACAGTGAAAAAAAATGTTTTTTTATATTTTTTTTTTTGGATTTGTATTTTAGCAAAAAGTAAGAAATTTGGGTTTTTTTTGCAAAATTGTCGCTCTTCTTTTGTTTATAGCGGCGATCAGAAATGACGCAGAGGGGATCAAATACCACCAAAAGAAAGCTCTATTTGTGGGAAAAAAGGACGCAAATTTAGTTTGGGTACAACGTCGCACGGCCGCGCAATTGTCAGTTAAAGCGACGCAGCGCCGAATCGCAAAAAGGGCTCCGGTCCTAAAGCTGGAAATCCTTCCGGGGCTGAAGTGGTTAAAATGTATTGTTTTAGGCAAGTCTGAAAACCTGTCACAATCATTGCCCACTAATAAAAGAAGTACAAATTATTTGCCAAAAGCACTCATCCAGTGACACTACTCTCTCCATAGCACTATGCTACCTCCCCACTCCACCTTATCTATGGCTAAAGCTTCATACACATGCGTGGTCTATTACAACCGCACGTCCAGCTTTTGTCCAAATTGGCTGTCTGTGGTTTTGTCTAGCGTACTGATGGTAGTCAAGTAATCATCCAACAAAGCCGAACGTAGTGGCGTGTTACCAGCGTATAAAGAGGATTATGCTACCTCCCCACTCCACCTTATCTATGCCTAAAGCCTCATACACATGCGCGGATTATTGTACAACCGCACGTCCAACTTTTGTCAAAATTGGCTGTCTGTGGTTTTGTCTAGCGTACTGATGGTAGTCAAGTAATCATCCAACAAAGCCAAACGTAGTGACGTGTTACGAGCGTATAAAGAGGAAGTTCAGGTGAATGTGATTTGTGAATTACAAACGCAGGTTTACCCGACCGAACACTTCCTGGATTCCGAGCATGCGAGTTTGTACTCACAACTTTTGTTGGTCCAACTTCTGTACACACAAGCCGAAAATTGGCCAACGCCTTGTTGGCCAACAAAAGTTTTCTAGTCTTCTCAGACAACTTCTGTTGGACGATAATTGGAAATTGGCTGTTGAATCGTGCCTACTAAGGGTCAGATTATCGGACAACAGGCTGTTGTACGACCGTTGTTGGCCGATAATCGTACCGTGTGTCCTGGCCTTTTCACTCCTAACCTGCTCTTTCTTCCTTTTCTGTAGTGTTGTTCATCTTCTCGTTCTCTAACCATAGTGCTGCTCATCTCCTCTACCCCCTATCTCCATAATGTTGCTCATCTCCTCACACTTCTGCCTTCATAGTGTTATTTTTTTCCTTCACATCCCCTCTCAATACCACCGCTTATCTCTTAGAACTCCTCTCTCCATAAGAGCCCTCACTTTCCCACCCCCTTTTCCATAGCGTTGTTCATCACATCCATCTATCCAACTCCCCTCTGTAAGAGTGAGTTAGTGCACCTTTTAGCATACTAACACTAGGGTTGCCACATCATCCCTTTAATCCAGGACACATATGAATTACACAGGTTGTTCTGTGGCTAATTTAATGCAGATAAGGCACCAAGTGAGTTTAATCACCACCTTAATCAGCCACAGAACCTGTGTAATTAATATGTGTCCTGGATTAAAGGGATGATGTGGCAACTCACACCCCTCTCCATAGTGTCATACATCTCCCAAGCCTCCCTTCTCCATAGTGTATTTCCTTCTTCTGCCTCTCCTCTCAATAGCGTTGTTGATTTCCTCTAACTCCCCTCTTCATAGTGTTGGTTTACTCTGCCTCCCCTCTCCATAGTATTGTTACTCTTTTTCACCTCCCCTCTCCATAGTATTGTTACTCTTTTTCACCTCCCCTCTACATAGTGTTGTTACTCTATACTGCCTCCCAACCTCTTAATGTCTTTACACTTTTTCAACCCCCCACCCTAACCACTTCCTTAGTGTCATTGCTCTCCTTTGTCTCCCCTCCCCATGGTGTCGTTGCTCTACTCACCCTCCCTTCTCCATAGTGGCATTACTCTCCTCTACCTCCACTCTTTATAGTGTCATTCCTCTCCTCCACCTTCTTTCTCCATACTGCCATTGTTCTCCTCCACCTTCTGCCTCCATAGTATCATTTCCCCCCCCCCACCTTCTCTCTCTATAGTGTCACTGCTCTCCTCAAACCTCCACTCTCCATAGTGTCGCTGATCTCCTCCACCGCCCGTCTCCATAGTGCCCTTGCTCTGCTCCACTCCTCTCTCCATAATGTCATTTCTCTTCTCTATCTCCCTTCTCCATAGTGTCACTGTTCTCTTCAAACCTCCCCTCTCCATAGTGTTATTGGTCTCTTCCACCACCCATCTCCATAGTGCCATTGCTCTCCTCCACCTCCATTCTCCATAATGTCATTTCTCTCCTCCACCTCCTCTCAACATAGTGTCACTATTCTCCTCAAACCTCCCTTCTCCACGGTTTCACTGCTCCACTTTATCACCCATCTCCATGGTGCTCTTGCTTTTCTCCACCTCTCTTCTCCATAGTGTTGCTTCTCCCCTCTACCTTCCCTCTCCATTGTGTCGCTGCACACCTCCTCTTTCCCACTCCATAGTGATGCTTTTCTTTTTATTAGACAAATGACTTTCCAAAATATCTTAACATAACAGTGTTTTGTAACGATGATAGGTAACGCTGCCTCTATTAGCTTGGTGATACTGTCTCTAATTTTTGCAATATGGCACCTCTCGGTACCTACTACCATGACACTGTTTCTTGTTGTTCTGGTGAGACATCACTGTTCTTGAGCCATGTACAGGGCTATATTTTTTGCTGTGATAATTTGGCAGTATTCCTCTCTGGGATTAGGTTTAATTGTAAAATGGATTTTAGTTTATTTACGTAACACTGATAATGTAATGTGCCACCCATAGAGAAATACCAGTGTTTTAAGTGTTGACATCGCCTGTTTTGTTCTGCAGATCAGTGGCAGCATGCATTTTTTTTTCTTAGTTTAGACTAATAGTATCAAGAGAGATCTCGTCAGCACCTGAGGTATGAGACTATTTCCAGTAACGCATTGCCTCAGTAGACACAACAGCCATGAGGGACAATGCAGCTCTTAAAGTCACAAGTGAGCAATATCCTCAGAAGTGGCTTTTAATTACCGAGTGACTCAACTGCCATGACTTGAGGTTTTGTTAACTGTAAGTAGATGTCGCACCAATTTAAAGGTGTATTAACTTATATAAAAAAATCTTCTACCATCATTACTATAAACATCATGACATTTTCTTTTCTTGTGGCTTTCACTCTGAAGAAACGAATGAACAGTATGCATCATCCTTTCGCAACCTTTTTAACATTAAGGAACCCTTCCAATGAATTTCAGGTCTTAGGAAACCCCTGATAATAATTACTTCATCTATAGCTCACAACATATTAGCATAAACAGCAAATTGTAGACATAAAAATAAATAAAATAAAACAAAATAATAATAATAATAACTATAATTATTATTATTATTATTATTATTATTAATAATAATAATAATAATGATAATATTTACCAAGAATTGGTAGTTAGTAAAAATGGTAGTATTCTGTAACATGGTGATCAGTGAAGAAATATTTGCTTATATTGATGCTCACTTGAAAAGTGCCCTCTTACAATGGTCAGAGGAGATGGAACTTATATTGGTGGTCAATGGAGAAGGGCCTTCTTAAAGTGGTTCTAAAGGCTAGACATTTTTTACCCTAAAGTGAATGTAAACGTTTGGTTACGTTTGATACTGTGGTTTTGCACAGAGCAGCCCCAGCCCTCCTCTTCTCGGGTCCCCCACTCTTGACTCCCCCCCGCCGAGTGCGATGGGGGCCCTTGTGCAAACTCCCGAACTGGCTCTATGTGTTATTTATAGACACACAGAGAGCGGCTTGGCCACACCTCATTCTCCCCCCGATCCTTCCTCACTGCCTGTGATTGACAGTAGCAGGAGCCAATGGCTGGATTTAGAATCCGGCTCAGGTAAGAATAAGCAGGGTGGGGTGGGGGGGGCTACATACTGAAGGTTTTTATCTTAATGCAGAGAATACATTAAGGCATAAAACCTTCAGCCTTTATAACCACTTTTTATGCATTCCCTGCATTATGGTAAAAAATGTGCCACTAGTTGTACCACCTCCTCACTCCCCTATATATTTAGCCTCAGGGGTCACAGGGATCACAATTGCAACCCTGCCCATAGTCCAGGGGGCCCATGCAGCCGGCCTTCCTGTCCCATTAGGTTTTAGAGTGGTTCGGAAAACTGCAGCCATGTTGTATTTTTCTGCACCTATCTACAGGTGAACGCAGAAAAAAACACCCGCAGCAGGGGAGTCCATGGACAGGAGGAGGTGATCAGTGTGGAAGGGAGGGGGACATGTACAAGTACCGATGCCCTGAATGACTCTCTATGTAGCATCTGAAAGTTGCTTCTCCTTCTCTCCCTCCCACGGCTTTTAGTTGCTGCACGGAAAGTCATCCAGGGCATCTGGACTTTTAAATGCCCCACCCCACTAATCACCTCCTCCTGTCCGCTATCAGATTCTCCCACTGCTGCCTGGGCCCCGCTTCCGGCAGCTGCCAGCTTCTCTCCTCTCCTGCCGGCTGCTGCGGGGGAACTTGGGATGGAGAGCGGGGAAAAGGGGCCGGTAAATACTATATGTCATTTACCGGCCTCTTCCTTTTCTGAATGAACCAATTCTGAATGGTACCAATCACTCACTCTGTTCATTTACAACTGAAGCAGTGTTTACGATTGTTCAGGATATAAATGAACAGGAGTCTCTGTACAGAGCTCCCTGTTTTGTCATCTTCAATGCAGCTGCAGCCAATCTGTTTCTCTCTTCAGTAGCTGCACCGATCGGAGACCCCTCCCCTCTCCACTGAACACACAGAGTCCTGCACACGAGCGGGTAAGGTCAGGCTGCGGGGGGGGGGGGGGGGGGCTATATTACCCTGACATGTGAGGCTGGCTATATTACCATGATATGTGATGCTGGCTATATTACCCTGATATGTGATGCTGGCTATATTACCCTGATATGTGATGCTGGCTATATTACCCTGATATGTGAGGCTGGTTATATTACCATGATATGTGATGCTGGTTATATTACCCTGATATGTGAGGCTGGCTATATTACCCTGACATGTGAGGCTGGCTATATTACCCTGATATGTGAGGCTGGCTATATTACCCTGATATGTAAGGCTGGCTATATTACCCTGATATGTGAGGCTGGCTATATTACCCTGATATGTGATGCTGGCTATATTACCCTGATATGTGAGGCTGGCTATATTACCATGATATGTGATGCTGGCTATATTACCCTGATATGAGAGGCTGGCTATATTACCCTGATCAGTGGGGCTGGCTATATTACCCTGATCTGTGAGGCTGCGCTATATACCATGATGTGAGGCTGCACTATATACCCTGATATGTGAGGCTGTGCTATATACCATGATGTGAGGCTGCACTATATACCCTGATATGTGAGGCTGTGCTATATACCATGATGTGAGGCTGCACTATACAACATCATATTCAAGGCTGCGCTATATACCATGATCTGTGAGGCTACGCTATATACCATGATCACTGAGGCTGTGCTATATACCATGATCTGTGAGGTGCGCTATATGCCATGATCTGTGAGGCTGCGCTATATACCATGATCTGTGAGGCCAACCATGGTGCCGGGATGATTAAAGCGCTAAGTGTTAAACTTTCTGGAGTACAGAAAGGAATTCCAGCTGATTTACAGCCTTTGTTCCTGTGCACTGTGAGGTGGGGGGGGGGTTGTCCCTTACCTCCAACCAGCTATCAAATCTCCACTCACTGAGCTCTACAGAGTGTAACTTCAGCTCCCCCCCCCCTTTTTTCTGACAACTCAGAAGTAGGGATGGGCCCACTGTTTGAGTCAAACGTAAGTTTGATTTGAACATCGGTTGTTTGTAAAACAAAGTAATGGGGCGCTTGCGGGACATTCGCCAACGACGAGATCGCAGTGCATTGAAGGCTGTTGATTGGCCAAAGCATGCATCTGACCTGTATGCTTTGACCAGCGATGTGCGGTGAGAGCCATGACTCAGGTGTTAAGTCCACAACCCACACAATATAAGACTGCTTACGCGGCGGCCGTGTATAGTGTATATGAATGGAGATTAGGCAGGGTAGTTAGTGTATTGTGTGGTCAGTCAATGTAGAAAATATAATACAGAGTAGTGTAGAGTATAATACAGTGCGGTGTAGAGAATATATAATACAGTGTAGTGTAGAGAATATATAATAAAGTGCAGTGTAGAGAATATATAATACAGTGTAGTGTAGAGAATATATAATACAGTGTAGTGTAGAGAATACAGTGCCTTGCGAAAGTATTCGGCCCCCTTGAACTTTGCAACCTTTTGCCACATTTCAGGCTTCAAACATAAAGATATAAAACTGTAATTTTTTGTGAAGAATCAACAACAAGTGGGACACAATCATGAAGTGGAACGAAATTTATTGGATATTTCAAACTTTTTTTAACAAATAAAAAAACTGAAAAATTGGGCGTGCAAAATTATTCAGCCCCTTTACTTTCAGTGCAGCAAACTCTCTCCAGAAGTTCAGTGAGGATCTCTGAATGATCCAATGTTGACCTCAATGACTAATGACGATAAATAGAATCCACCTGTGTGTAATCAAGTCTCCGTATAAATGCACCTGCACTGTGATAGTATCAGAGGTCTAAAGCGCAGAGAGCATCATGAAGAACAAGGAACACACCAGGCAGGTCCGAGATACTGTTGTGGAGAAGTTTAAAGCCGGATTTGGATACAAAAAGATTTCCCAAGCTTTAAACATCCCAAGGAGCACTGTGCAAGCGATAATATTAAAATGGAAGGAGTATCAGACCACTGCAAATCACTGGCCGTCCCTCTCAACTTTCAGCTCATACAAGGAGAAGACTGATCAGAGATGCAGCCAAGAGGCCCATGATCACTCTGGATGAACTGCAGAGATCTACAGCTGAGGTGGGAGACTCTGTCCATAGGACAACAATCAGTCGTATACTACACAAATCTGGCCTTTATGGAAGAGTGGCAAAAAGAAAGCCATTTCTTAAAGATATCCATAAAAAGTGTAGTTTAAAGTTTGCCACAAGCCACCTGGGAGACACACCAAACATGTGGAAGAAGGTGCTCTGGTCAGATGAAACCAAAATCAAACTTTTTGGCAACAATGCAAAACGTTATGTTTGGCATAAAAGCAACACAGCTCATCACCCTGAACACATCATCCCCACTGCCAAACATGGTGGTGGCAGCATCATGGTTTGGGCCTGCTTTTCTTCAGCAGGGACAGGGAAGATGGTTAAAATTGATAGGAAGATGGATGGAACCAAATACAGGACCATTCTGGAAGGAAACCTGATGGAGTCTGCAAAAGACCTGAGACTGGGATGGAGATTTGTCTTCCAACAAGACAATGATCCAAAACATAAAGCAAAATCTACAATGGAATGGTTCACAAATAAACATATCCAGGTGTTAGAATGGCCAAGTCAAAGTCCAGACCTGAATCCAATCGAGAATCTGTGGAAAGAACTGAAAACTGCTGTTCACAAACGCTCTCCATCCAACCTCACTGAGCTCGAGCTGTTTTGCAAGGAGGAATGGGCAAAAATTTCAGTCTCTCGATGTGCAAAACTGATAGAGACTTCCCCAAGCGACTTACAGCTGTAATCACAGCAAAAGGTGGCGCTACAAAGTATTAACTTAAGGGGGCTGAATAATTTTGCACGCCCAATTTTTCAGTTTTTTATTTGTTAAAGTTTGAAATATCCAATAAATTTCGTTCCACTTCATGATTGTGTCCCACTTGTTGTTGATTCTTCACAAAAAAATGACAGTTTTATATCTTTATGTTTGAAGCCTGAAATGTGGCAAAAGGTCGCAAAGTTCAAGGGGGCCGAATACTTTCGCAAGGCACTGTAAATCCTGTGCAATAATAATAATAATAATAACAGTGCAGATCCATGACAGCACCGCTTTACAGGTAATCTAAGGTAACCCCCAGGCATGATATTTAAAGGAATATTTAATTTTTATTGTTTCACTTTACCTCCCTGGCGGTAATCCCGAGTGTGGCTCGGGGTTAGTTTTCAGTGCCAAAAGTGGTAACCCCGAGTCACACTCGGGATTACACTGTTAAATGCCTCCAATGTATTTAAACTGTCCCTGCGATCCGGCGATGTCCTTTGGCGGTGTCCTCCGGCCTGATGTATCAGGGTTCCCGGCTCCGTTCCCTGCGAGCGGCATGACGCATGGGGCGGAGCCGGCCGGAAATTCGAAAAGTAGTAAACACAAACACACATACAATACATAGTAATCTGTAGATTGAATTACTGTATCAAATCATTTCATCTCAGATTTGTCCCTAGTGCTTTGTTCAGTGCCCTGCCTGCACTTTTACTGTTCTTTCTGTCTGGAAAACTGAGAGCGTCCACGGCATCCAAAAAGCGTCCCTCTATGTTAAAAGCGCTTTTGCACCAGCTAGAGGACAGCAATAGTGAATTAGAATCACTTGCAGAATGTAGCGATAGTGATTCATAGGGAAATTCATCATAAGACACTGAAAGTGACGACAACTATTTGAACGCTGATTACGTATGCGGGTGCGACCTACGTATGCGTTCGCTTCTGCCAGCGAGCACACACCAACGGAGGTGCTTTTACATTTTTTTTGTTTTTTTTATTTTTCTATTTTGACGCTTTCTTTTTACTTTTTTGTAAACATCCCTTGTAATAGGAATAGGGCATGACAGGTCCTCCTTACAGCGAGAGCTGGGGTCTATATGTTCCCAGATCTCGGCTCTAGGCTGGGAATCCTGAAAAAAACAGTTCAAACCAATATGCAGTGTCTAGTATTATAGTCATAGGCGTGCGCACAGGTTGTGCCAGGTGTGCCTGAGCACACCCTAATCACCCCATGTGGTGGTGATTCCCCATTTGGACCCCTGATATTATAGCAATGCCCTCTAATGGGACGCCTAAAAAATTGCAAACAATATAATAATAAAAACAAAAACTAATGACACGTCCTCTCCCATACTGACACCAATCTCTGTCCTTCTGTCAGTATATATACACACATATGTTAGAGGAAAAAGGAACAGAAAGAATGGGACTTTATATATGCCTCCATCCCTAATAAGTGATTCAAAAAAAGGGGGTGGTGGGACTTTAAATGAAGCACACAGGTTATAAAAATCATGATAAATGTATTCATTGGAAAAGTAGGTAATAAATTCATCAATTGTACATTGTAAACAGTTCATATATATACATATAAATATACACACACATTAGGGCTTATCCAGCCTCTTATTTAAAGCAATACATATGAAATGGTAATATCAACAGGGTTCACAAACTGATGAAGTTTATACACTGTATAGTGGTTTTTGGCACAGCATATGACAGCTCTACGCGTTTCATGGAAGTTAATACCCACTCTTCAGGAGAATACACGTGACTATAGACTGTAATTAATAAAGATGTAGATAGTATCACCATATTGGCAAAAAATAGAGTTGGCAGATAAAAAAAGGGGAAAATGGAGTTGCTTGAGAACTTACAGACATGGCTGCATGATGAGGTGTGACACTGACCGGGTGGGGTATCCTGGCTGGGAGCTGAGGTGAGGGGGTGGCCAAATGCCCCAAAAAAGGGCCACATCCAGAGCACCATCGTCCAGGAAAAAGGGGCTGAAAGTGACCAGGGGGGCTTGCCCAAAGTGAGAAGGGCTTCTGTAAATAAATAGAGTGAGTGGATTAATAAGACTGTTCTGGGGATTAGGACAGGAGGGAAAAGGAGTGAAGGAAATCCAGGAAGTGCAACAAGTGGAAAACTCAACCACCAAAAAGGAAAGAAAAAAGACATGGTGACCGTGGCAAAAAGAAGGGTCCTATACCTGCATGGAATGTGCAAAGCTGAATATCGAAGGGGAAAGTGTGGTGACTGAGGCTAGAGTTGTGATAGCTGAGCAGTTAGTGAATAGAGGATGGGATTTATGGGGCCCGGCCGCCACACCCCCACCAACGTCACACAAGCGTGCAATGTAGGAGGGAGGCGCCAGTGTCTGAACAGATGGACCGCTCGCCATCGCCACCAAGTAGCAACCTCCCACATAGCCGCCAGATGGGAAGCACACCGGAGATGCGGCGCCACATGGGGGGGTGCACAACATCCGGGGCGTATGGTGTGACGTGGACACCCAGCACGGAGCCATCCACCCGCCCCAAGTAGGGGAAGAGAGGAGGACCCGCCGATGGGTGTCGCAGCTCCCGGAAGAGGATAGGAGCTGAGCAGGCTCCCAATACCGGGCCATGTGACACACAGCATGCAGCAATGGACTGAAGGAATGTTTATACATAAGTGGGGAACTGGGGTCGAACAATCCCCACAAATGGGAGCATAAACAAAAGGGCAAAAAAATTTGATAAAAACAAAAATGAGTTTGGACAGAAATTAAATTGATTGTATATAAAAGAAACAAAATATGGTGAGACTAAATGAATACCTGTGTGCTTCCATCCCTTGTATTAGGTTAGAGGAAAAAGGAACAGAAAGAATGGGACTTTATATGAGGCCTCCATCCCTAATGAAGTAATTCAAATTCAATTTTTTTTGATACACACATATGTGTTTGAGCTTTGGGGTGCACACCCTAATGCAATAGGCTGCGCACACCTATGATTACAGTGACTAGTAATATTTCACCATTGTTTGGACAAATTTCATTGTTTTTGGTTTGATTACATTATTGAATAAAATGTATTAGGGCCGGTTCACACTGCAGCGGGGCGGAGCGGCGCGACTTCGCTGGCAGTTCACATCTAGGCGAATTGTCAGGCGACTTGAGTCGCCTGACAATTCGCCTCAATGCTATGCAAATGGGACCGTTCTAATAGGAGCGAATCGCTTCGCTCCGCATTAGAAAAATGGTCCCTGCACTATTTTTAGGGCGATCTCAGGCGGCTTGCATTGACTTCTATGATAGAAGTCTCCTAGCAAGCCGCTTTGAGATCGCCTGGAGCGCCGCATCGCGCCGCTCCGCCTCGCTACAATGTGAACCGGCCCTTATTATATTGTTGTTTTTTATAACTATTTATTATAATATAATGTTTGATTTCGTGTTTCAAATTTTATCATACCCATGATGTCTATTAGACTCTAGGGAAGGGAAGGAGGGGTAAACCGCGCTAGGTTTTGTTTAAAAAGCAGGGTAAGCAGCCAAATAGCGACCAAACCAATCGTAAACAGAAGTATTATAGAGTAAGATGGCGCTAACCATATATAATCTAAAACAGTGGGTGATCAACCTAAGAGTGTCAGGTGTGGTTAAGTGAGACACAAATGTTCATTTGAAGTGGGTACAAAATGTGTCAGAGGAACACGTAGAACGCTATGTGGTTCTATGACCCCTAGTTAAGTAGCTGTAAGACCACACACTACCTCACCAGAAATACTGGAGTTAACCAGAATAAATGGTGTACATAGTTTGACAATGTAAAAAGATAATAAAATAAATCAATTGAAACAACAATGGTATAAAGTCCAACAATGTATATATGAATGAATCCAAGGAGATAATCAGTCCCTCATATAGTGTTGTAGGTGTATTTAGGATGCAAGAACAGTTCTCAGGTGGGTGGAAGAACTTTAGATTGATTTGTGGGCAGGAATCAGTTCCACATGTTGTCCACGCATAATAAATAGATGCAGCAATCAAAAATAAGTGAATCTTGATCTTCCCCACCCTCCACACACTCCACACGCGACTGGGGCAGTCGACACAAGTCCAGGAGATCCCTTTGTCCTGCGTCCGTCTGCTCGTCCTATTGCTTGGTCCGAAGAAAGGTGATCCTCGATGCGGTCACCCAGGAGGTACCGGATAGGCCAAACTCACGTCAAGGATATAAAAAGAAGAGAAGACTCTCCATCGTGTAAAAAAGCCTCAGTAAAGAGGAGCAGGGTTTATTGGAGAAATATAAAAGTCCACAAGCTTGTAGCAAACATCAAATACCAGATAAGTATCGATAAAAACACATGCAGCAATCCAGGGTCAGCAATGCCCGATGCGTTTCGTCCTAATAGACGTCGTCTGGGGGCTGCTGACCCCCTGAAATGCTGCATATTTATAGACCATTTAGTAACACGTTTGGGAAGCGCACTTCTGGTCATGGTGGACCGGCGTGCGTTCCAGTGACGTCATTTCCGGTTCCTCCAGTTTCACTGATAAACCAATACATTAATTAAAATCGATAAAAAACAATAGAACCTAGACCTGACTAGGTTCATAATGAATTACCGCCTGGGGGGGCCAGGATCCCTTGGGACAGCGTTTTTTTCCTCTCTGATCCTGGCCCCCCAGGCGGTAATTCATTATGAACCTAGTCAGTCATGAACCTAGTCATGAACCGGCCGGCTGGACCCGCTAATCGAGGCCCCAGCTTTGCGGCCTAGTCCGCGGAACGCCGCGGTTCCTCCAACGACCGGGCCATCCTTGCTCCAGCGGCCCCCAGGGTACCCATCTGACCACCCAGCTGCCCCACTACCTATCCAGGGACAACAACACCGGTGGATCCAGTGAGTAAAGGGGACTGGGGGGGAGTAGCGGCCTACAATGTGCGGCCGCCATCTTGGTACACCCTCCGGGCCTACTACCTCTCTTTTCACCAAAGGGAAGAGCTTGACTATCTCCCATACTGCTATCTAATAATTTGGACACTGCCTCTATCCCCCCAGAGGACCTGCCTGTCTACAGAAAGGGGGTGCTGGGATCACTTGGTGTGGGGGACCAACCACAATCTGCCATAGACTGCACCCCTGTATCCTAGCATTGGAGAGCCTCACCTAAAATATTTCACAGTCACTACCTCTCCCGGGCAAGTGGTCCCCCTGTATATCTGTGTCGTTCTCCTATACATTTATTTGACTGGGGGGTGGGAAACGTGTCCCCCTACAGTGGCGTAATGATGGTCAAATACGGTCCTCCTATACCTGCCTCAGCAGCAGAGCAACTAGCCAGGTTTAGAAGACAGGGGGATGCGGGAAATATGGCGGACCCTGTACCTATGTCCCAGTCCCCGCCACATACAGCCTCCTCTTCATCGTCACCCCAAGAAATGTGTGCATCTGGGCCGGCCATATTTAAAACACAGAGTGAGCCCCACCTGGTGTTGGACTCCCCCCACAGCCCTACTGATAGTACGGCTTCTGGGCCACCTACGGCGGAGCCTACACTGGCTGAGATCATGCTGGCAATTCAGGACTACAAGACCTCCCTGTCATTACAAATTGAAACCATCCGCATCGACAACTCACTACTGAAGCAAGATGTACAAACTCTAAGGGAAAGAACTGGAGCTGCTGAAGAACGCATCAGTACTTTAGAAGACACGGTACAACCAATATCAGTTGCTGTTCAGGCAAACACTGCAGAAATGGCGGCTCTCCACGCAAAAATCGACGACCTGGAGAACCGCTCCAGGAGAAATAATCTCCGTTTTGTGGGGTTCCCGTAGAGATCTGAGGGCTCTCGTCCTGAGCGGTTTCTGCACTCCTGGCTGCGAGAGGTAATGGGGGTAGAAAGTTTGTCTCACGCCTTCCTCATTGAAAGTGCACACCGTACCCCACCACGAGCACCAAATCCAGGGTCCCCCCCACGTTCTCTGATTGCACGTATCCTCAACTTTCAAGACAAAGTGACCATTCTGCGTTTAGCCAGAGAAAAGGGTCCGCTTAAATATAACGGCAATACCATCTCCATCTATCCTGACTTCTCAGCGGATGTACAACGACAACGCGTCTCCTTCTCTGCAGTAAAGAACCGTCTCCGACAGGAGGGCCTACAGTACGCTATGCTCTTCCCTGCCAAGTTAAGAGTCATTTGGGACGGCAGGGCCCATTTCTACAACTCACCTAAAGAAGCCATGGCTTGGCTCGACGACCACGTTGGTCCACAGCGCCGGCGGGGACGTACGGGCCAATAACAATGACCAATCTGATAATCTTCTGAGACATGCAACTATCCTGCTGGAAACCTGACTGCACATGCTACCGCATATATGTAGGGCTTGTACCTTTATCCTCTAATCGGTGTCCCCGGCGGGAGACCTTAAACAGTCATTGACCCTATACCTGGGACTACAATCCGTGAGCAGGATAAACTGATACTGACACGGCTCTTGTCTGGGCCTGCCCACACTACAGTAGACAAAACAACGCCTAGGGTCACTTATACTGTCCTAGACCCTCTCCCAACAAGCATTCTTGATACAGACAACTACTTGGGTGGTCACTTGACCGATTCAATGCATTACCTTTATCCTTCAGAAACTTTGGTTATATTTCAAAGGAGCTAAATATACACCGCACCGACCCCATTCCACTGCATGGCGAAGCCATGGGAAGTGCCTTCTAATTGTTTTTATATTTCAATGGAGCTAAATATACACCGCACCGACCCCATTCCACTGCATGGCGAAGCCATGGGAAGTGCCTTCTAATTGTTTTTTGTTAAACATTTGGTCAGTTCGGGATCCAAGCTCGCTAGGTTGGGGATGGTTGAGCAGGGTGGGATGGGAGGGGGAGGGGGGGATTTAATAGGCCTATTATGGTCGGGTGAGTTTTTGGTTGCTGAACCACTATCTTTCTTTCATTGCGTTATAATGGCGAGACTTTTGACTTCTTTCTGCTGCATATGGGTATACCTAAACCATGTAATCTGGATTGCTCTTTGTGATGTTGATTCCTGTATTATCCTTTACAGTATAGGAAATGTTTTACATGTTATAGATGGCTAATCCACTGAAAATTATTTCTTGGAATGTAAGGGGGGCAAACTCTCCTCACAAGCGGTCCTTAATTTTCTCATTCCTTAAGCGTTACAGACCACACATTATCTGCCTCCAGGAGACGCACCTAGTCAAAGAGCGGGTACGCTCGCTAAAGAAAGCATGGGTGGCTTCCTCATACCATGCCACCCACACTACATACTCTAGGGGTGTCTGCATTCTGCTGGCAAAATCACTATCAGCTGAAATTGTATCTGTGACGACAGACCCTGACGGTCAATTTATTATACTCACTATACAAATTGCCAGAAAGACCTTTACTCTGGTCAATGTCTATGTACCTCCCCCATTTTCCCCAGATCTTCTCTCCAGATTATCTCTCCTCCTTGTCGCCAGATCCCCTGGACCGGTGTTATACATAGGAGACTTTAATGCTGTTCTTGACCCTTTAGTGGACCGCTTGGGGGGAGGAGGTAGGTCTTGCCCCTCTTTTGTAGAGTGGGCTGAAGTCTATGGCCTCACTGAGGTCTGGCGGTGGAAACACCACACCGATTATCAGTATTCATGTCATTCTGATTCATTTCATACTACGTCACGTATTGACCTAGCGTTTGGTACTCCTGATGCTCTCCCGTTGGTTTCGTCTGTGTCATATCTGCCCAGGCAGGTGTCTGATCATGCACCTCTGATGGTGGATCTTCTCCTCCTGCCTACACAAGGACCCATCCTGTGGCGCATGGGATTGCAATGGCTGGAGGATGAGATCGTATGGGGATCATGCGGGAGAGACATCGTGGACTATTGGAGGGTTAATAGGGGGTCCACAGAACTCTCCACTGTGTGGGAGGCCTCCAATGCTGTATTACGGGGTGCCTTTATGTCTACAACAGGTATCTTACGTAAGAATGCTATACAATGTACCAGCGAATTGGAGGAGGCAATGGTGGCACCTGAGGTAGATTATGTCACACACCCAGACCCTCAGAGACATGATTCGTGGAAGCTTAAACGTAGAGAATATGAGCTCAAATTACTAGATTTAACTCAAAAACGTATGTTACATATAACACAAAAAATATTTGAACATGGTAATAAGGCTGGACGGCTCCTAGCGTACCTAGTTAGGCCAGATCATAACCCTGTCTCTATTCTCCGAATTCTTACTTCACAAGGAGGGATTAGTGACGCCCCGCAAGATATTGTGGAAGTGTTCCTGTCCTTTTACAAAGATTTATATACTACAAGGGCGCAATATTCAGATACACATCTGACTGAGTACCTTGCACAAATCCCACTGCCGCACTTAACAGATCAGGAAATGAGGGATCTTGAAGCCCCCATCAAAATAGAGGAAGTGCAGATGGCAATCTCACAACTCCCGAATCATAAATCCCCAGGCTTGCCGGCTGAGTGGTATAAGAAGTTTGCCTCACTACTCAGTCCTCTCCTCCTTAATACTTATAATGAGGCTCTGAAACAGGGTGTCCTCCCACCATCCATGTGGGAAGCATTAATCGTTCTATTATTAAAAGCTAGAAAAGATCCATTACTTTGCGACTCATACCGCCCCATATCCCTAATAAATGTGGACGTTAAGATTCTCGCTAAAGTGCTCGCCAATCGCCTTAACCTAATAATTGGAAAATTGATAGGATGTGATCAAGCCGGGTTTATCCCAGGGAGATCCACTAGAATGAATATACGCAGATTATTTCATAAACTACAATACCCCCATGACTGTACACCTACCAGGGTAATTGTGTCACTCGACACTAAAAAAGCATTCGATAGTGTGGAATGGCCCTACTTATTCGAGATCTTGGAGAGATATGGGTTCGGTCCGCGTATGATAGCTTGGATCAAGCTCTTATATAGCTCCCCAACAGCTCATATCAGTGTAAATTCCTCAGTGACGGAGGCGTTTCCGAACACCAGGGGAACCAGACAGGGTTGCCCTTTATCCCCTCTACTGTTTGCTCTGGCTATGGAGCCCCATGGCCATACAAATCCGCAACACCTCCTAAATTAAGGGCCTCCCCGTCGGGATGATAGAAGAATGCATATCACTCTATGCTGACGACACTTTGGTATATTTGGCGGATCCTCAAGACTCCCTTAAAAATGTATTAACCCTTATCAACACGTTCGGGGACTACTCAGGCTTCAGGGTGAATTGGGAAAAGTCTATCCTCTTTCCTCTGGACCAGGCGGCCACTTCCTTGATATATGCAGGATCAGAATTACAGGTAGTCTCCTCATTTAGATATCTGGGAGTGACGGTACAACTACCGCTCCCGTGATACATTGAGAACAACATATGCCCTTTATTAAAACAATTACAAGAACACACTCAAAAATGGATGGATCTCCCGCTGGATCTCATGGGCAGGGCCAATGTTATTAAAATGATTTATCTTCCCAAACTACTCTATGTCCTAGCCAATGCGCCATGTAGGGTCCCCAAATCCATTTTTAAACGTATAGACTCCACATGCATAACCTTCCTCTGGAGAGGTAGATCCCCTAGAATAGCACTTGAGACACTCCGACTTCCATCCCACTTAGCTGGCCTGGCCTTCCCTAATTTCTACCTATACTACTTGGCTTCTCAGTTAGTATCTGTCCATGACTGGCTACACCCCAGTGACACCAACGCCTGCACCAGCACGGAGGGGGCCATTGTCTCGTCCATGGAAACACTCCACAACGTGATCTATAGAAATTGTGTCCCAGATAGGCCGGGGACGGCTATAATACATATGACCCTATCACTCTTTCAGACAGTCAAAAACAAACTCGTCCAGGAATCATGGGACGCCTCACCGAACACACCTCTATGGTGCAATGGCACGCTTGGGGAATTGGAATCTATACCGGACCCTGTGAGATGGTCATCAAAGGGAGTTAGATACCTGTGTCATCTCTTTGACACACAGGGATTTAAACCCTTCCGACAACTCCAACAGGAGTTTGATCTTCCGAATTCCTATCTATTTTACTATTATCAATTAAGACATGCAATTAAGGCGCAATTTGGCAATCTAGATAATGTAATCCACATGTCCCCCCTAGAACAATTGCTCAGGGACCCGGCCCCCACTAAACTAATTTCAACCTACTACATGGCCTTAGCTGCGGACAATAACCCCAGATTCCGGAATGCCCAAACTAAATGGACTAATCTAGATATACAACTCACAGAGGAGGATTGGTCAGAATTCTCTGACACCTTTAAATCCTCGGTAATCTCCTCTAGAGACCGAGTGATTCAAATCAAAGTCTTCCACCAGTCCCATCTCACCCCTCATAGACTATATAAAATGGGCCCATCATCCACAGACACATGCTTTAGGGGCTGTAACCAACAAGCAGATTTCCTGCACTGTTTCTGGTCATGTCCGATTGTACAGCACTTCTGGAAAGACATTGGCTCCTTCCTCTCAACAGCCTTGGGCCTTCCTAATATTATTAACCCTAAGAACTGCCTTTTGGGAATCTTTGGGGACCTGTCACTGTCTACCTCGACAAAGAGGCTCCTTCGTATCCTATTCTTTTACGCGAAGAAATCTCTCTTGTTGACGTGGAAGAGTTCACAGATATTGAATAAAAACTTATGGCTGAAATTGGTGAATGAGGCATTACCCCTATACAAGATCACATTTGATCTCCGAAAACGGAGTAAAGGATTTCACAAGATTTGGGGAGGGTGGCTGGCCAGCCCCCTTACACTATGTCCCGTCTTACCATAGGGGGTAACGCCACTTCCTCTACTCCAGATTAAAACTGGCTCATCTGACTTGTTATAAATAACAATATGCTATGTCGTATACTTAATGGACTCAAGTATGCTTACTTAAAGATATACCCAAATGCCATCTATTGCAAAAATATAAATGGGAAAGTTTTTTATTAACCATGTATAAGCCGCCAATACTTTGCTGATCAGGTATGTTGCCCGAAATACGGTTGTTGGTTTCTGTGTTTGTATGTCTTTATAATCAATAAAAATATCTTAAAAAAAAAAAAAAAAGTTTTGTATTTACTTTAGAGGCTAATTACACTATCTTTCTGATCATTTTTCATGTTCCACCCATTTTTACGGTGAAATGTGGTCACAGTCTGCAGCCCCCCACCACCAAACCACTCTTCTTTCCTGAAACGCTCAGTGAATAAAAATATTACAGGTCCCATATTCCACTGTGGACAAGTGTGGTGATGATGCTGCACACATAGGCCATTGATACTTTCTCCAATCCCGTAACCAAAGGTTCGTACTACAATATGAACCTTGGTAGGAATAGTCTGCTGGAGCCCAACCACAGCACCCACCACAGTCCACTGATCATGAACACAGTGCTTTGCAGGCTCCAATGCAAAAATAATAATAAATGCACATGATTTGATCAATATTGTTGCATTTATTATTGTTTTCTTTTTTTTTTTTTTGCATAAGATGGAATTAACCTTTAGACCCTTTTTACACTGGGGTGGGCGGGTGGTAAATCCCCGCTGAAACCACAAGGGGTTAAAACGGGGTTAAAGGTGCTGGCGCGCCGCGCTACCGGGGCGGTTGCAGCCGCTTCAGAAGCGCTGCCCATTGTTTTCAATGGGCAGGGGCGGTGGAGGAGCGGTGTATCTCCGCTCACCACACCGCCCCAAAGATGCTGCTTGCAGGACTTTTTGTAACATCCTGCAAGCGCACCGCCCCAGTGTGAATGCACTCCGGCTTTCACATTGGGGTGGATGGGGAGGGTGAGAGAAGGGCCCCCTTCAAGTGTGGTGAAGATGCTGCACACATAGGCCATTGATACTTTCTCCAATCCCGTAACCAAAGGTTCGTACTACAATATGAACCTTGGTAGGAATAGTCTGCTGGAGCCCAACCACAGCACCCACCACAGTCCACTGATCATGATCACAGTGCTTTGCAGGCTCCAATGCAAAAATAATAATAAATGCACATGATTTGATCAATATTGGTGCATTTATTATTGTTTTCTTTTTTTTTTGCATAAGATGGAATTAACCTTTAGACCCTTTTTACACTGGGGTGGGCGGGTGGTAAATCCCAGCTGAAACCACAAGGGGTTAAAACGGGGTTAAAGGTGCCGGCGCGCCGCGCTACCGAGGCGGTTGCAGCCACTTCAGAAGCGCTGCCCATTGTTTTCAATGGGCAGGGGCGGTGGAGGAGCGGTGTATCTCCGCTCACCGCACCACCCCAAAGATGCTGCTTGCAGGACTTTTTGTAACATCCTACAAGCGCACCGCCCCAGTGTGAATGCACTCCGGCTTTCACATTGGGGTGGATGGGGAGGGATTTTTGAGGCGCTTTACAGGCGCTATTTTTAGCGAAATAGTGAAAGCACCTCAGTGTGAAAGGGGTCTTAGACCTCATGCACACAGGACATTAAAAAAAACGTTCTAAAAACGTTAGTAGCTTTGTAGTGAGCTTTTCAGCTTTTTTCAGCTTTATTGCACTAGTGTTTTTCAGCGTTTTTTTTTTTTTTTCAATGGATCAAAAATGTCCAAAAACGTTAGTGGGGTTTTTGCGCGTTTTTGAGCGTTTTTACAGCTGAAAAAGGTCTCTCAGAACCCACTGGTCTTGGGTTTTATTTACAGCTCAAAAATGCCCCAGCCAAAAACAGTTGATAACAGCCTATGTGTGCATGAACACATAGGATAACATGATGGGGAGTTTATTGACTGTAGGAAAAAACATCTGAAGCTAAAAACAGCTGCTGTAAAACAGTCCAAAACCGTCCCGTGTGCATGGGGCCTTAAGCAGCTCAAATGACAAACTGGTCATGTAGGGTTTTTGTAAGAAATGGTAATGATGAGCTCTGTTCATTGGATTCTATTTGTTAATGCACAAAGATTTATTTTCAGTTCTGATCAGAAATATTTGCATTGTATGGCAAGAGGTGTCCAGCAGAAGGACGTTGAAAAGTGCTTGCGGGCAGGCCCATCTCGACATGGGCAATGCATTCCATTCATGGGTACCACTAACGGGTCTCACTTCCCTTATCTCATGTTAGTGTGTTTCTCTGCTCCAGGGAGCCATAACATGTACCTCTATCAGGACATATACAGTTCCTTGCCCTGCACTTGGCCCTGCAGTCTCCTGGTTGAACCGGCCCAATGCATTTGCAAAAACTTTACATTCCAACTTTAAGGTGGTACACATTTATAGCACTTATGAATTCAGAGCATCCAATTCCTGAATACGCAATTATGTTACACATCACTTCAGAGCATTAGATGTTCTGCACTTAGCTTCTCACTCTATCAATTGAAAGTAATAGTCACTTTTCCCATTTTGGTACTCAGCTTGTCCTGTCCCTAATTTTTATCCCTCTCAGGGTGTTAGGACCTCTCCAGGTATTCCCAGCCAGGGAATACCAGCCACTGGGCGCTTACATTTTTGCAGGAAGAGTCACACCAAGTCCCATGGGGGCAACTACTGAGCCTGTGACAATTAATTACATAAATACCCTAGGGAAGGGCACCACCTAGTGCTCAAAATGGCAATTGTGCTATCACCCCCTTAAAGCGATACTAAAGGTTTGTTTTTGTTTTTTTAAATAAAAATAACAAACATGTTATACTTACCTCCTCTGTGCAGCGGTTTTGCACAGAGTGGACCCCGATCCTCCTCTTCCAGAGTCCCTCTGCGGCGATCCTGGCTCCTCCTCTTCTTGAGTGACCCGTCAGGGAATTGCTTCCCTGGGGGCACTCGGGCGGGTGCGCTCCCGTGTCCTGCTGCTGCGTCCAATGACACAGACAGCAGGACTGGGCCCCGCCCCCCACGTCACTGGACAATGGCTCCGCTGCTATCAGTCTATCCAATGAGGACCGGAGCCCGCGGCTGGAGCTGCTAGGCTCGTCCCTGGCGCGGGAACAATCGGGCTCAAGTAAGTAAAATGGGGGCTCTGGGGGGGCAGCTGCAACAGAAATGGTTTTTCACCTTAATGCATAGAATTCATTAAGGTGAAAAACCGCTAGGGTTTACAGCCCCCTTTAAAGGCTTCAAATAAAAATAGCTTTTTATTTTCTCATTGAAAAAGCAGCAAGACAGAATAATATATTTTAAACAATGGTGACGTTTCAAGCTCATACTCGATGTGGGGGTCGTTTTATGTCGTTTAATATGTCCTAGATAACCCTGCAGATGCTGGTGAGTCGGTGACTACAGCACAAGGCATTTTGTCAAGATTGTATAGTGTGCAATTCAGTGAAAATCTATGTGTGGTGGGCATTGATTATCTAACCATTATATATATATATATATATATATATATTTGTATGGAGAAACAAGTTCAAAGTATTTACAATGTATTCAGTTTATTAGCAAAATGCAAATGCTTGTGTAACTGACTCTTAAAGTGGACCTTGCACCAAAAACGCAAGGCCTGCTTATTTATCATGCCCCCTCCCTCCCCAGTAGAGAATGCTACAAAACATCATTAAAAAGAAAACCTGTAGAGAAAACGATATGAAATGTACTTAACCTTCCCCTCCTAGGCAAGGATGACAACATCATGATTCCGGCATTATCCTGGGTAATACTGAGTACCCAAAATCTTTCCAGAAAACGCTCCTGCATTGTAGTGCAAGGGCCAGCCTGATTGAAAATCTTAAGGTTTGACCTCATATTATATGGTTTTGGTAAATCTGAAGAAAAGAAGTCTACATAAAATTGTATAGTGTGTATGGGGCTTTACACAGCTTCTATTTTATATTCACATCAGTCCCTACAATCAGGCCCCATTCACACCTAAGCGTTTTGTAGCTTGAAGCCTGAAGCTACAAAATGCTGGAGGGGAAAAATCAATGATTCTCTATGGAGATGGTTCACATCTCCACTCCAAAACGCCTGAAGCTCAAACAAGTTCCGGAGGTATTTTTGTAGCTCGATTTAAGCGTTTTTCTACTTTTTACATTAGTGACTTCTTGACCTGTACAAAATCACGGTACAAATTGAGGCAAAATCGCTGTAAAAACTGCGTGACTTTCTGCCTGGAAACGCTACACCCAGGTGTGAATCCAGCCAAAGGGTGCTTACAATCTTAGAGTTTGTCCTCGTGTTTTTCAGACTTGAGTGTTTTTGTTTTAGCCAATGATAAGCTAATTACTAGGAGAAGGAGAAACAAGAAATTGCACAAGAGCGGTGATTAACCACTTCAGCTCCGGAAGGATTTACCCCCTTGATGGCCAGGCCATTTTTTTCGATATGGCGCTGCGTTGCTTTAAGGCGGTAGTAAACCCATGCATTTAACAGGTTAAAAACCAGTCACATTTCCGCCACGTGCCGGAAATGTAACACTCCCATTGGTTGTGCTCTAAACCAAACTGTCAAACCATCCAATGGCTGGTGTCATAGCTGATCACATGTGCAGCATCATGGCAGCTGTAGATTAAACAGAGGCCAAGATAGCAGCTTCCTTGGCTGAAAATGATAGGAGGGTTTACTACCACTTTAACTGACAATTACACGGTCGTGCGACATTCTACCCAAATAAAATTGACGTCCTTCTTTTCCCACAAATAGAGCTTTCTTTTGGTGGTCTTTGATCCCCTCTGCAGTTTTTATTTTTTTGCACTATAAACAAAAAAAGAGCGACAATTTTGAAAAAAAAAAAAAACAATATTTTTTATTTTCTGCTATAAAATATAAAAAATCTAATTTACTCACCAATTTAGGCCAATATGCATTCTGCTACATGTTTTTGGTAGAAAAAATCCCAATAAGCGTATATTGATTGGTTAGCGCAAAAGTTATAGCGTCTACAAACTATGGGATAGATTGATGGATTTTTTATTTGTTTTATTGTTTTTACTGGTAATGGTGGCGATCAGTGATCTTTAACAGGACTGCGACATTGTGGTGGACAAATCTGACCCTAAGTGACACTTTTTGGGGACCAGTGACACCAATACAGCGATCAGTTCTAAAAAAAAATGCACCGTCACTGGCAGGGAAGGGGTTAACATGAGGGGCGATCAAAGGGTTAAGTGTGCTCCTAGGGAGTGATTTTTTAAGTGTGGGGGGAAATGCTGTGACTGGAGGAATACAGAGATCCGTGTGCAGAAACACAAGATCTCCATTTCCTCCCTCGCAGGATGGCGGTTTGCCTTGTTTACATAGGCAGACCGCCATTTTGTCTTTATTACGAAGGATCATGGGTTGCCAGCGGCCATCGCGGCCCGCCGGACCCGCTGATTGGCTCCTGCTGTGTCCAATCACAGTGGGAGCGGGGCTTGCGTGCCCCAGAGCTGATCACAGGTACATGATTTTGTGTTTAAGGGGCGCCCTGCTGCAGTATATGTACCTTGGGCAGGTCCTTAAGCGGCTAATGAAGCCCCTGTGTCCTGGTGGGCAGAGGCAATCATCCCAGGCTGCCGATTACGTCATTGGCTTACCATGCCGGACCTTCAGAGCTCCTTCCCTAAACTGCGCCTCCTGTGCGCCGATGAGACGTCATGGCGGCTCCGGAGCACGCAAATCCGGGAGAGGAACACTGGGGAAGAAGTGCCGCTGCGGGGGCTTTGTTCTAAGGTATGTCATAATGTGCTAGTATGTGATGCATACTAGCACATTATGCCTTTGTCTTACAGGTTTTTTTTTTTTTTCTGGGGGGGGGGGTTTACAATCTCTTTAACCCACAAGTGTCTTTTTTATCACTACTATTCCTTTATATTGGCTATTGAAATGTACAAATGCAGCAGTTTAGATGAAAGGTTTAGCACTGGAAGCACTTTTTGATAGATAAGTGCATTTTATATACAACTTTATAGAATCATATCAGAATGAGGGACATATGAGGAGGAACATAGGGACTTTATTCGGGATCAGGGAGAGTTGGGAGCTGTGGAGATGTCTCAGCTCAGCAGACTTTCCCTGGAAGTGACCGGCGAAGCTCACACTCATCGCACAGAGCTCCCGGCTGTGTATAAGTGTCAGCCCCGCCCACCTCTCTCATGCACTAGCAGCCCGGAAACTTTAGCGGGTGCACGCAGCGTGTTCGGGAGCGCGCAGAGCCGGTGTCTGGGAGGTCCGGGGGCGTGTATAGGAGGAGGAGGGAGCGGAGCTCTACAAGTGGGATCTGTGGAAGTGTCAGAGCCCGGGGAGAGCGGCTCTTCTCTCACTCTCCGACCGGTGGGTAAGTGATGGGAGCGGCAGGGAAAGTTGGTTTGTGTAGCTGGAAG
The DNA here is from genome assembly GCA_018402905.1 of Glandirana rugosa. Classification (NCBI taxonomy): domain Eukaryota; kingdom Metazoa; phylum Chordata; class Amphibia; order Anura; family Ranidae; genus Glandirana; species Glandirana rugosa. Next base: position 452,518 of record BLSH010517727.1, on the reverse strand, counting down.
TTGTGAGGGGCAGGTGTGTGTGTGTGAGGGGGGCAGGTAAGGGGTGTGCACACTGCGGGGCAGATTATAGGGGGCGCTGTGCACACTGCAGCATGGGTCGGTGTGGGGCCCCCTGACAGAAGTTGGGGTGATGACTGCAACAGGGACTATGGAAAGATTGCAGCATCTGCTAGCAGAGAGACCTTCATTTCCCGGGGGGTGAGAGAAGGGCCCCCTGCACCATACATGGGGGGAGTGTGTGAGAGAAGGGCCCCCTGCACCATACATGGCCCCCGGGAAGAGAGTGGGGGGGGTACATACCACGTCCCCCGGGAAGAGAGTGTGTGGGGG
>BLSH010517727.1:431288-441726 GCA_018402905.1 Glandirana rugosa | reverse complement strand
TCCTTGGTGTGGGTGGGTGGACTAGTGGCCCCTTCCTTGGTGTGGGTGGGTGGACTAGTGGCCCCTTCCTTGGTGTGGGTGGGTGGACTAGTGGCCCCTTCCTTGGTGTGGGTGGGTGGACTAGTGGCCCCTTCCTTGGTGTGGACTAGTGGCCCCTTCCTTGGTGTGGACTAGTGGCCCCTTCCTTGGTGTGGACTAGTGGCCCCTTCCTTGGTGTGGACTAGTGGCCCCTTCCTTGTGTGTGTGTGTGTGTGTGTGTGTGTGTGTGTGTGTGTGTACGTACTAGCGGCCCCTTCCTTGGTGTGGGTGGGGGCGACTAGCGGCCCCTTCCTTGGTGTGGGTGGGGGCGACTAGCGGCCCCTTCCTTGGTGTGGGTGGGGGGGGCGACTAGCGGCCCCTTCCTTGGTGTGGGTGGGAGGACTAGCGGCCCCTTCCTTGGTTTGGCTCGGAGAACTAGCGGCCCCTTCCTTGGTTTTGGCTCGGAGAACTAGCGGCCCCTTCCTTGGTGTGGGTGGGAGGACTAGCGGCCCCTTCCTTGGTGTGGGTGGGAGGACTAGCGGCCCCTTCCTTGGTGTGGGTGGGAGGACTAGCGGCCCCTTCCTTGGTGTGGGTGGGAGGACTAGCAGCCCCTTCCTTGGTGTGGGTGGGAAGACTAGTACCCCAAGGGCCGGATAAAGGCAAGCAAAAAGCTGTAGTTTGGAGACCACTGATCTATTGAATGCTTTCAGGCAGAGGGGCACTTTGTCATTGATTTGTGTTAAATTGTATTTTAAAAACTCCTTTTATGTGCTTCGTTTATTCTGATGTGCACATACCTAGAATAGGAGCCAGGAGTGGAGCTGGACTTCCCAGGGGAAAACCGACTGATTCACTGCACAAATATTCCAAAGTATGGCTGTGATCCTTTTTTGTGGCAAGCCTCCTCCTGTCTTCTGCTCTCCCACTATGGTTGGACTGTCAGAGTCAGCATGGGCCGTAGCACATTGTTGCAACACTCCCTGGCAGTGTGCTGTATTCAATACAGGCAGTTTTTTTCTCTTTCCAATTGTTTTTATTTACATGTTATAAAAATCAAGGGAAAACATCATTGCTGTGTGGTGTGTGTTTGGTTTTTTTTCTTTCTTTTCTTTTTTCCCAGGACTGTGTTTTCTGTCACTCTTGTGTGAGTTCCAGTGATACTAAGCAGGCCGTAGATATGACCGCAGCTAGATTTCAGGATATAGTTCAGCATCTAAAAGATCTTCTTGGCCCATCCTCATGGTAAACATCTTGTGCTTGTGTCTTCACAGTTATGGGAATAGCAGATGCCCTTGGAGCAGCTTGAAGCTATTGGGACCAATAGTCTGTGGACTAAAACATTATAAAGGGGCTATTATACTGTTCAGTAGCAAAGCTTGCTGCGGTTGCAGAAGCCATAAAGACTGGTGGATCATCTAGTATTCTGATCTTGTGTCTTTGGGGGGCCTGAGTTGTCTTACGATATGCTCAGGTGTGAATGCAGCCTTACTCTCTGCTCTCAGAGCATCTGAATATGTGACTACAAAGGGGGATATTGAGAGAGCAGCATGAATTGTAGACGCAGGCGGCATGATAATGGATGCAAATGACAATCTCTAGAATGATTCTCTAGGATGTTTGTGGACTAAATTTACACAGAATGTAAAAAAAAAAAAAAAAAAAAACCAGGATAAATTAAATTGAAACTTGAAGCATATATGTATTTCTTTCTGAATAGAGCATTTTAGAAAACCTACTCCTACATGTTTCTCCTCTTATGTGCCCCATTCTCTGCTCCATTCAGCCCCCCCACTGGTTTTAACTACTTGTAAGCTTATGACTGCATGGTCTGACATTTTTGTCCTGCTTAAAGCAATAGTAAACCGCGAAGAAAAAAATCCAACAAAATGGGTCCCTGCAGGATAATGGCGTAAAGTACATTATAAAAGACTTTCTTTAGAACAAAGCCCCCCGCATTGCACTGTCGTTGCTTCCTGGCGCTTCCATCTTCACCAGTCTTCCTTCCAGTTTTGCCGGCTTTGGCTATTTGACTGGCTGAGCCGCAATGACTTCACTCCTGTGCATGCACCTGGGGGTCACCGCCGCAATACGGCTCTCTCAATGGATGGCATGGTTGAACAAAAAAAGACTAATCTATGGGCTGCCTTATAAGCTCACTGCCATTCTGCCTTCTCTTCCTATTGGCATGTCCCTTGTTCACACATAAACACTGGAGCACAAGTCCTGCTGCTTCCTCTTCCAGTCTGAGCTATGTTGTACATAGAACTGTAAAAGGTTAGAACAAGGTTGAAGTCAGATACTTGAAAGTCTTGGGCCTCTTTCACACGGGCGGATAGAATTCAGCTTTTAGCTGCGGATAGATGAAGTTATCTATCGCACCTACACTCACATGGCCCCATTCACACTCTGCATTTATCAACGGTTTCGTTACATGAGGTTTTGTGCGATTAAATTTGACTGCATCCAGGAACGATGTAGTGCAGCCATTTGCAGGTAATTGCTGTGTACTGTTTCACCTGCAGATAGCGGCAGAAAGGAAAGAAAAACGGGAAGCACATCAGAAATGCACGAGAAAGTTCAAACGCAGCCGCTTGTAATCACGCTGTGCTTAGAGTCTTGGGTTTTCAAAATAACTAACATGCTTTTAACCTCCTTAGCGGTATTCCCGAGTGTGGCTCGGGGTGGATTTTCAGTACCTAAAGCGGTAACCCCGAGCCACACTCGGGCTTGCATCGCTGGATCCAGGCAATGTTACTCACCTTGTCCCCTGGATCCAGGCAATGTTACTCACCTTGTCCCCTGGATCCAGCGATGTCCTCCCGCGGTGTCAGCGTGTCTGCGGGCTGTGTCCGCAGCTCCGATGCCTCTGTGTGCCTCCGGGCTCCGTTCCCTGCAAGCGTCGCACGGGGGCGGAGACCGGCGGGAAATTCAAAAAGTGAAACACACACAGTACATACAGTACACTGTAATCTTATAGATTACATTACTGTATGAAAACATTTCACATCCCCTTTGTCCCTAGTGGTTTGCCCAGAGCCCTGCATGCACTTTTATATAATAAATGTCATTCTTTCTGCCTGGAAACATGAGAATGTCCATGGCAACCAAAAAGTGTCCCTTTGCGTCAAAAGTGGTTTTTGATCAGCTAGAAAACACCGACAGTAAATAAGAAGAATCATTTGCAGAATTGAGTGATATTGATTTTTGGGGAAATTTATCATCAGAAACTGAAAGTGACGACAGAGACAATTCTGCAACTGAGCAAATTTCTGCGTTTTTAGTTTGATTACATTATTGAATAAATGCAAAATAATTGTACCGCTTTCAGCACCAAAAATCAGACATAATCATACCGCCAGGGATACTAACCATTGCAGGCCTATAGTACATAACGCCATATCTCCATGCAGAAAACCATTACCGCTTTCAGCAATAAATTCCAGACTCAGTCATACCGCCAGGGAGGTTAATAGCGGCAGAACAGCCGTCTGTGTGAAAGAGGCCTTAAAGTGATTGTAAAGGTTCGTGTTTGTTTAAAAAAAAAATACATGTCATACTTAAATGCTCCGTGCAAGGGTTTTGCACAGAGCGGCCCCCATCCTCCTTTTCTGGGGACCCCCAGCGGCGCTCCTCTTCACCGGGTGCCCCCTCAGAGGCCCTTTCCATGGGGGCACCCGTGCAGGCGCGCCCCCTAGTCCTGCTGCGTCCATTGACACAGACAGCAGGACTTGGCCCCGCCCCCAGCTCCCGTGTCACTGGATTTGATTGACAGCAGCGGGAGCCAATAGCTCCTGCTGCTATCAATCTGTCCAATGAGGACCCGAGACAGTCTGGAGCTTCTGGGCTCGAGCATGTCGCTGGAACGATTGGGTTCAGGTAAGTAAAAGGGAGAGGGGGTTCTGCAGCTGCAGTACAGGAGGTTTTTTACCTTCATGCATTAAAGAGGAAGTAAACCCTGATGGGTTTTAATTCCTCTTTATCACCCTGCAAAGTAAAAGCATATGCATTCGAAGCCTGCGTTAACCCCACTGCAGGCCGCATTCATCACCGCCCCTCTTCCTTCCGGGGGCCTCAGGCTCCGGCTCTGTGATTGGTCGGAGTCGCATGACGTCACTCCCGCCCGGGAGCCGCCAATCGTGGCCTGACAAGTCGTCGCAATGCTGCGCAATGGAACCTTTCTAATAGGAGCGAATCGTTCCTGCACTATTTTCAGGGCGATCTCAGCGCGGCTTGCATTGACTTCTATGATAAGTCTCCTCACAAGCCGCGTTGAGATCGCCTCGAGCGGGGCGACTTGCTTCTCCCTGGCAAGTCGCACTGCTCAAGTGTGAACCGGCCCTTAGGCTGCATTCACACCTAGGCGACACGTTTTTGGGCATATTTGAAGCGTTTTGTAGCACGACATCAGGCGTTTGCAAACGCCAATGTCACGCTAATATGCACATTTGACACTTTTCCATTAATTCTATGTCAATAGAAAAGTGTCAGATGCCTGATTTGCGCAACAAAAATACCTCCGGGAGTAGTTTTGGCTTCAGCCATTTTTGAGTGGAGATGTGAACCATCTCCATAGCGAATCATTGATTATTATTTTTTTTTTTTACCCTCCAGCGTTTTGTAGCTTCATGCTTCAGGCATATTTTAGCTACAAAACGCTCAGGTGTGAATGGGCCCTTAGTGCTCTGGATTGAGATAAGTACACACTATAGAGGGAAATGCTTTGTTTGTTTGTATTTCATGTCTGAGGTTTACAACCACTTTTAAGCATGTAAAGCAGGGGTCTTCAAACTATGGCCCTCCAGTTGTTCATGAACTACAATCCCCATCATGCCGAGTCATGTCTGTGAATGTCAGCGTTTTACAATGCCTCATGGGACATGTAGTTCTGCAACAGCTGGAGGGCCGTAGTTTGAAGATCCCTGGTGTAAAGTGACGCTAAGTTCGGTGTTTTTTTTTTTTTTTTTTTTTTTTTAAGGATTTTCTATTGGATTACTGTATGTATTCCTAACTTGAACAGTACCTTTTATATTGCTCTGTCTCCGCTATATATTGTAATTTGTAATTTTTTTTTTTTTTTTACTGCTCTTATGATTTCCTGTTAGGCCACTTTCACACTGAGCCGTTTTAAAAGTGCTATTTTTACCGCAAAAGTGCCTGAAAAACAAGTCCCAATGCACCCCAGTGTGAAAGCCTGAGTGCCTTTACATGGGCGGTATGCTTGCAGGACGTTGGGAAAAGTCCTGCAAGCAGCATCTTTGGGGCGGTGCACTGAGCTGTGTATACACCGCTCGCAAACTGCCCCTCCATTGAAGTCAATGGATAGCGCCGGCATTTTTAACCCCTTGTGGGAGGTTAAAAGCGCCATGCTGCCGATTGCATATCAGTGCCATAGCGCCACTATAACGGCGGAAAAGCTCTGCTGAAACCAGCGGTGCTTTACCGCTGCTGCCCCCCCGCCCCAGTGTGAAAATAGCCTTAGAGGGTGGCTACGTTTATTCTCCATGGTCCCACTTTGTATATAGGAATACAGCCACTCTCCCTTACTTGCTCCTGAGACGGGCTATGGGATTTGTAGTGTGCATAGAGCAATGTACATGACTGCAACTAATGTGTACTCCTCATTCCAAACAATCGGAAGTGGTGGGGGGGGGGGGGGGCGGGCGGTGGTTTCTGGAGCCCATGGAGGGTGTTATAAGGAGCGAGAAATAATGTTTAACCACTTCAGCCCCGAAAGGATTTACCCCCTTAATGACTGGTTGAAATAAAAATGTGGTGGTTACGGATTCCCCAAATTTCTTAATATATATTAATTTGTCAATTATTATAATTAGTCTAGTCTACAGGGTGGGCCATTTATATGGATACACCTTAATAAAATGGGAAAGGTTGGTGATATAAAATTCCTGTTTGTGGCACATTAGTATATGTGAGGGGGAAACTTTTCAAGATGGGTGGTGACCATGGTGGCCATTTTGAAGTCGGCCATTTTGAATCCAACTTTTGTTTCCTCAATAGGAAGAGGGTCATGTGACACATCAAACTTTATTGGGAATTTCACAAGAAAAACAATGGTGTGCTTGGTTTTAACGTAACTTTATTCTTTCATCAGTTATTTAAAAGTTTCTGACCACTTATAAAATGTGTTCAATGTGCTGCCCATTGTGTTGGATTGTCAATGCAACCCTCTTCTCCCACTCTTCACACACTCATAGCAACACCGCAGGAGAAATGCTAGCACAGGCTTCCAGTATCCGTAGTTTCAGGTGCTGCACATCTCGTATCTTCACAGCATAGACTATTGCCTTCAGATGACCCCAAAGATAAGTCTAAGGGGGTCAGATTGGGAGACCTTGGGGGCCATTCAACTGGCCCACGGCGACCAATCCACTTTCCAGGAAACTGTTCATCTAGGAATGCTTGGACCTGACACCCATAATGTGGTGGTGCAGAAACTTGTGAATAACTCATGAAAGAATAAAGTTATGTTAAAACCAAGCACACAATTGTTTTTCTTGTGAAATTCCCAATAAGTTTGATGTGTTACATGACCCTCTTCCTATTGAAAAAACAAAAGTTGGATTCAATATGGCCGACTTCAAAATGGCCGCCATGGTCACCACCCATCTTGAAAAGTTTTTCCCCTCACATATACTAATGTGCCACAAACAGGAATTTAATATCACCAACCATTCCCATTTTATTAAGGTGTATCCATATAAATGGCCCACCCTGTATATCAAAGATCTGATAAATTAGTGGGAATGATACAACAACAATATTATCTGGAAAAATAAACACACTGTTTTAAATAAGCAAGGGTCTCATTTATTTCCCAAGAAAGTAGGACTGCTAACAAGATGATACTTTTACTTAAAGTCGTCCTTGAGATGCTGCCCTGGCTGGGATCCAATGGGGCAAGAGCCAAATCAAAAAGAGGGAACTTTTAGGCTTATCATTAGTTTTAAGCCAACTCAGACACCACCCATATACAGGCAGTCCCCTAGTTATGAACATCCGACTTATGAACGACTCCTACTTACAAATGGAGGGAGACAACAGGAAATGAGAGGAAATCTCCCCCTAGGAAGGGAAATTCACTCCTGTAAGAGTTATTATGGGAAAAAGGAGGCTCCACTGATGCTTTATCACCAAGGTTTGTTTCCACAACAACCCAAAATTTTCAAAATCCAATTATCATTGGTACAGGAAGTGAGGTGAAATCTTCTGAACAGAAACAGACAGCAAAACAAACATAACAGGGGTGTTAACCCTTCCCTATGCTATCCAAAAAGCTTAAAAATATTTGTTTTGGCTGAAGCTACACTTAAAAAATGTACCTGTTCCGACTGACAAACAAATTCGACTTATGAACAAACCTATAGTCCCTATCTTGTTTGTAACCCGGGGACCGCCTGTAGCCCTCTCTCCAATGGAAAATCAATAAGAGGCAGTCCTCCTTTCTTCTGTACATCCTTCACGAAGCATGCTGTCATCTCCACTAGGGGCAGCAAATGTACATGTATCACCGCTATTTGACCTGGGTCATCTTTCAGTAACAACTGGCTTTTGATGTTTTGTAACTCAGGAACTAGTCATTTTAATTTGTACCTTCCCCGGAGGTCTCAGCCTACCCCCATACCTCACATCCGGAGGCCCATGTGAGCACATCTTTTCGGAGATGACTCTTCGTTCTCAACCACTGCTCAGTGAACTTGCTCTGCTGGCATTCCAAGCCAGGTGTAATCGGGTTTCAACCATCCAGAAACATCTGATATTAAAACAAAAAACATGTTGCCTTCCAACACAAGGCCATTTTTTTTGTGATACGCACTGCATTACTTTAACTGACAATTGCAAGGTCATGCGACACTGTACCCAAATACATTTTGTCCTTTTTTTCCCCACATTTCTTTTGGTGGTATTTGATCACCTCTGCGTTTTTTTTTGTTTTTTTTTTTCGCTATAAACAAAAAAGGTCCGACAATTTTTTTAAAAAAAAACTATCTTTTACTTTTTCTGTTATAAAACCTAGCCAATAAAAAATTGTAATGTCTTCAATTTAGGCCAATATGTAATCTGCTACATATTTTTGATTTTAAAAAACCCCAATAAGCGTACTGTATATTGATTTGGTTTGTGCAAAAGTTAGTGTCTACAAAATAGTATTATTATCATAATAATTTTTTTATTTTTCTTTACTAGGAATGCCGGTAATCGGCTATTTATTTTTTTGCTGGACTGTGACATTGCAGCGGACAGATTGTACACCTAACTGACATTTTTGACACTTTTTTTGGGAACCAGTGACATTACAGTGATCAGTGCAAAAATATGCATTGACGTACTAATGACACTGGCAGGAAAGGGGTTAACATCAGGGGCAATCAAGCGGTTAATTGTTCCCTTTGTGTGTTTCTAACTGTGGAGGCATGGGCTGCCTGGGACAACACACAGATCTGTCTTCCTGCTTAGCAAAAAGACAAGATCTGTGTGATCTCCCATCAGAAAGGAGATCTGCCTTGTTTACACAAGATCCCTTTTCTCTCTGCGGGGAACGACCGCGGATGGCCGGCGGACATCAATTCCACCCCACCCACTGATTAGCTGCCCCGCTGGCCAATTGGTGCGCACGTGCGCCCCCAGATCGCCGTGCACAAACCCGATGTACTCCTACGGCGATTTGCGCAGCCGAGTCAACCTGCCGCAGTATAACTGCAGCGGCTGGTCGGCAAGCAGTTAAAAGGTAAGTTCACCTTTACAGAAAATCTGTTAGGTAAACTTACACAGGTCCTGCTGTACCAGAGTCCCACAATCCTCCACTGTCAGGCACTGGGATGCCACTACATTGGTTTGGATATTTTGAAATCTTTTTGGATTTCTCTCCTCTTCCAGCGCTGACAGAACAGGCTAGACAGTGTCTGATTGCTCAGCGCCGCCCATGTGATGGTGCTGACCAATAAGAATGCCTCCTATCCATACACGCTGAGAGGTATGGATAGGTGATTAAGCTGCGGGGATTTCAAATCTCTGGACGGTGAAGCGGCGTCCCGGTGTCCTGATGGCGGGGGATCGCAGGACTCCAGTAAAATGGGACCCCGGGGGGATAGGGAGGGGTCCAGTGTAAGTTCACCTTACAGATTTTCTGTAAGGGTGAACTTACACTTCAAGTGTCACTTTAATTGCAATATTGAAGTCAGGTGACCAGGATGCTGGATGCTAAATAACATACCTGTGTAAATCTTAGGACTGGATGGACAGACATACAAAACATCTGCACTAAAAACATAAAAGTGACACAGTAGATGGATTCTGTGAAATGTTCAAAACATTCTCAGCTGTGTATGTAGAAGACACCACATCTGTACAGATGACAGATTTATACTATTGCTGTTGCGTTATACACATTTTTATACAAGTGGTGTTTTTGTGGCATTATTATACAGGAATTTATCTGAATGCTGCAAAGTGTCACTCCCTCACCAGTTCGCCTTCATTTAAATATCTTCTCTTTTGATAATCTCCTGAAACATCAATGTGTTTATCCATTAATATTTACAGGAATTGGTTTCTGATAATGTTATTAATGGAGAGTAACTGCCGTCATGCAGAGGTTTTGCTGTCTGTCTACATGCTGCATGTTTGGTAATTACATCTTCTTAAATAGATCAGAAGGTTTTGTTTATATCACAATGCTTCCGTTTTGTGTGTTTAGGTTGCTGTTTACTAAGCAGCTAATGGCTCATTATAGCGAGGAAATTACATAAATGCTGTTTTCTATATTGCATACATTTCCAGTCACTCCTAGTTCTGCTTCTTGTCACAGCGGAGCTGTGAGTATATAGGAGTGTATGGAGTATAGTGGTTCAGGGAAGACTAGCGATGGCAGCTCCTGCACTATAGAGCAATGTTTTTCAACCTTTTTTCAGTCGAGGCACGCTTTTAAATCATGCACATTCATGAGGCATCCCATTCTAAAATGTAAAAAACTAAATTTAAGTTTTATATAATGCAGCAACATCTACACATGTAGGACACCCAATGTCAAAGGTGATTTATTCTTCCAAATACACCTTTGCACACTGGTACTGACTAGTGTGCCAATGTTTCTCTTCTCCTTCAGTTTCTCTTCCTCACTGAGCTAATTTGACCTCAATGCTGACGGAGTGGAGCAGGGGAGAGGCAAACAAGGCAGCTGTGCAGGCGTCCAATGTTCTCCTCCTTATTAACCGACTGACGTAGAGCTGCACGATTCTTGAAAAAATGAGAATCACAGGGTTTTTTTTTTTTTTGCTTGGAATGAAGCTCACGTTTCTCGCAGCGTAACATTATCTTTCACATTTTACTAAAAAATTGGGCTAACTTTCCTATTTAGTTTTTAGTCTTGAAGTGTCCCCCCCCCCCCCCCAAAAAATCATTTTAC
>BLSH010517727.1:404105-429672 GCA_018402905.1 Glandirana rugosa | reverse complement strand
GAAGTAAACCCAGATTGTGTTTACTTCCTCAATATAACCCTGTAAATTAGAAGCATAATGGGCTAATATGCATCGCATAGTAGCCCATTATGTGCCACTTGCCTGCAAACGAAGCCTGCGGCGTCCAGCAATGTCCTCACTCCAAGCCGCGTCCATCTTCTGCCCCTCTTCCTTCCGGGGCCGCGACGTCACTCTCGTGCATGCGCGTGGGAGCTGCCAGCCACAGCACAGGGTCAGTGGAGAAACGGCACGGAGGCTGTTTCTTCACTGCGCATGTGCGACATGACGCCGGCACATGCAAAACCCTGCATATCTCCTGAACTGTGCAGGTTTTGGAGATATGCAGGGCACCTACAGGTAAGCCTTATTCTAGGCTTACCTGTAGGTTAAAGTGGTGGTCACAGGTTGACAACCACTTTAAGATCATGTGGGGGGGGGGGGGGTGAATTGAGATCGTGGTGTGTTTGTTTTTTTTTTTTTGTTTTTTTAATGATTGTGCACCTGATTACATTATTGGTTGTTAGGACTCCAGCAGCTAGAAGGTTAAAATGCACAATAAAACCAGTGGCTTTTTTGTAATCTAAAAGGCAGGATTCATCCACCTGCTTGTATACAATTTTTAGTCATTTTGCCAAGGCACCCTGGTTGAGAAAGGCTGGTATGGAGCATTAAAAGATCATTTGTCACTTGGTTCATCCTGGACATGTTCAAAAAGGGAAAGTTCATGAGTCTTGGGTGCTTTGTGTACAGAACTTGCATAATGCTAAAATAAAGAAAGGGTTGCAGTATCACCTTTTTAGCTGATCTGTCCAGGGACCCACCTCCCTGTATTAAAGTACAACTTCAGGAATTGTCTTTTTTGCTAATTTACAGCTTGGTCCAGCTTGGATATTATTTCATCTGCCTCTCCCCTCCACCTTGTATCAGAGATCTCCTTGTATTCATTGAGAAAAAAAAAATACAAGGCGTTCTCTGATTGGTGGGAGTTTCGATTAAGCAGCTACCTGTGTGCAGAGAGGAGCCACTGGAGGAGCACCCAGATGATCAGGGCCATCACTGAATGTAGCACAATGGATGACTACTACTACAATGAACTTTTTTTTTTTTCCCAGCATCCCTAGTGGTTTTTGGGGTATCAGATGGGAATGTGTTCATCGAGCCAATCTGGACCAATTTTAAAACTGAACTCTGGGATCAGCAAATATTGTCTAAACAATGTGTATTCTTACTTTAATTTTTTGTTCCAGATCTGTGCAGGAATCCAGCATGAAACTTTCTCTTTACAGGAGCTTCCTGTAATAAAGACCGGTCACTGCTGTTCTCTCTCCTTGTGCAGGGTGACTGGTCTTGTCTCCGCCCCCTCCTGTAGTACTCTGCAGGCAGCTTGTAGTGGGTGGAGCCTGCTGGGTCCCTCCCACAGTTATGTTCTCTCCTACAGCTCAGTGATGTCACCTCTCCTTTTAAAAGTAATATTGGTGTTTGCAAGGGCATTTACTGCAAACATTTACATTCTTTGTGACTATTCAGGAATACATGTATATGTACATTTGTGTGCCTGGAGTGTGCAAAACAGATAATTCATGGAGTTGTGCTTTAGTGCCCCAAATACTAATTCTGTGGCCATGTGACGTGCTAAGTCTCAATGCTTCACCCTTCAGGACTGCAGAATTTGAATGTTGTTCTTCAGGTGTCCTCGTCACTGCCTGGAAATGTAGACATTTCCCATCAGTTGCCCATTGGCAGGGTCCTCATGTGCTGAAGACTCCAGCAGTGGTGTGATGGCGTCACAGCAAGGTTTTGGTATTGCTGAGCTTCTCCTGAAAATGCTAGTTCCCTGGCTGTTTTGCTAACTTTTGGACTTCCTTACATTTTGAGTCCCCAACCTGGAATAAATATGCCAATTAGGAATGTCAGATCTCCTTAGCTGCATACTTTTTGGGTCATCACTTTAAAGAAAGCAAGTCTGTATGACAGTAGGGCAGTTGGCATTTACAGGAGGAACAGTCTGCACTATATCAGCCTTCATCTTTTCTCTACGTAAAGGTTTCCTTTAAATTTCCTTTTCGACTAAAATGTAATCGGCGTTCCAGTCACAATCTGATACCCACACGTTTGATATAAAAGCACAGATTTATTGATGTTGAACAGTTGATGGGTTTGTTGCAGTCTGTGAATAGAGATACTTGGCATGGAGCTGTGTGGGAATGTTCATCGTTGTTTAGTTATTCTGTAAAAGCTGAGCCTGCTGGAGGGTGGTTCTGTTTCCAGCTGAAAAGGGAGGATCTTTTTCCAGTGCACACAGAGGTACAGTGAAGGGATACAGGTGGAGTCCTCATCTTCTGTATTTGTAAATAAGATTTTACAGTGTTGGTCTGAAATCAAATTTTTACTTTCCTCTGAACCAATCTGCTGGGGTTTGTGAGACATTGAACATAATGGAAGTCTTTTTTTTTTTTTTTTTTTTTTTTTTTTTTTTTTTTTTTTAATCCTACAGATGTATAGCTGTAACCATGTATGGCCACCACATTGGTACTAATAAAGACTGGGACTAAATGCTATTCTTTTAATCATATATATATATATATATATATATATAATATATATATATATATATATTCATATATATATTTTTTTTTTTTTTTAATAGAAGTACTGGCATTTTACCTTATTTCAGCCTCTTGCGGTCTCTTGTACAGTGTCTACAGGGGGAGGGAGAATCAGTGCAAGGAACCTATCGGGTGTGCGGCAGCGCAAGAAGCATGCTGATAGGAGGACAGGGCAGAATGACAGAAGAACTCATTGGCGTGCTGCTTCCTCATTATGGTCACAGGTTGGGGGTGGAACTGTAAGCAAAAGTGAAACTGTAGCAGAAGTACAAAGGTACCCCCCCCCCTTTCAATTACAGGGCTGTGCTGTAGGGCATAACTGTGTGAACCTTAGAACGGGATGGATGGATGGATATAAAGGCAGGTAAAATGGCACCCACGAATGTATGTCTATTTGTTTGCCTGAGGGCCTTCTTTAAGGGACCCATTTACTATAAATGGGTGCTGGGCCCCTACTCGCCATGTAGACTTGGAGACTGCAGTTCTATCTTGCTGTACACAGCAAAGAAGTCTTTTTGCTTGGCCATCAGTTTAAAGGAGGGGCTTGGTCTTGCACCATGGCCTTTGGGTCTGTCATTGGGCACTGCTAAGTGCAATATCTATGGCAATGTAATATGACCACACAATGGAAAGAAAACTGTTCCTGAATAATTTAGTTTTGTATTAATCTAGTGACATTACCTAGTGTCGCTAGTAGAATTGGCCCGATGACACTTTTTTTTAAGACCGAGTACAAGTACCAACAATTTTGCAGCAAAAAAAAAAAAAAGTCTTTCTTACTTTTTGCTAAAATCCAAATCCAAAAAAATATATAAAAACTTTTTTTTTTCATCGGTTTTGGCTGATTTATATTCTTCTTCATATTTTTGGTAAAAAAAAATCGCAATCAGCGTTTATTGATTGGTTTGGGCAAAAGTGGCCACAGATGATAATTTCTGGGGTTTTTATTAGTAATGGCGGCGATCTGCGATTTTTAGAGGTACTGCGATATTGCCGCGGACACGTCGGACCATTTTGACACTTTTTTTGGGACCAATTTCATTTATACAGCGATCAGAAATTTAAATGTCCACTGATTACTGTATAAATGTCACTGACAGTGAAGGGGTTAACCTGCAGGGGGAGATCTAGGGGTTAACTGTGTTCCCTGGGCTTGTTCTAACTGGGGGTGGGGGGGGGGACTGGGCTACCATGGGCATAAGAGACCTAACTGATTCCAGTGACAGGGAGCAGTAGATCTCCTATGCCCCCACTAACAGAGTGGAGAACCGCCATGTTTACATCGCGGCTTGACAGTGGACATCGGGTCCGCCCGAGCCGCGGGCACACTCCTCAGGAGCACGACGGGCACAAGCGCCCCCTAGCGGCCACCCGCAGATCGCCGCTTATTTACAGCGATTCGTAGGAAGCGTCCACACTGCCGCAGTAGATATACTGCGGGCAGTATGGAACTAGTTAATCGGGACTGCGATATTGCGATGGCCATGTCGGACACTTTTGACACATTTTTGGGGCCAATGACCTTTATACAGCAATCAGAGCTAAAAATAACCACTGATTACTATATAAATGTCACTGGCAGGGAAGGGGTTAACACTAAGGGGGAGTTTAAGGGGTTAAATGTGTTCCCTCACTGTGTTCTAAGTGTAGGGGGGATGGGCTAGCAGGGACATGACAGATCTAACTGATCCCGATTTACAGGAATCAGTAGATCACTGTAATTTCCCCTGTCAGAACGGGGAACCGCAGTGTTTTTACATCGGCGGTTCCCCATTCTGGCTCTGTAATGGGCGATAGCGGGTCGCAGGCGGACTCGTGCAGCGTGCGGCCGCTACTGTGGCCGCGTGGATCACCATTTATAAATGGCGATCTGTGCAGTGGAGCCACTTTGCCGATGTATATCTATGTACGCAATATGGTCGGCAAGTGGTTAATTAACCCTGAGGGCTTTTGGTGAGATGTCAAGCGTGAGTATAGAGATTCCCCAGTCCCTTTCTCAGCTGCACTGAAGATGAATGAAGAGGAGACAGTGGCTCCTCTCCATTCATAAACTGAGACACACAGTTTACGATGCTCAGTTATGAATGGACAGTCACTGAGGAGGAGGACAGAGGGGAACCAGAGGACCACACTGAGGAGGACTGGAGTTGGACACGGGGGACCAGAGGATCTCGGAGGGGAGGATACAGGGGACGATTGGTGCTGCGGTGGGGGCAGTTACAATCACTGATCTCCTTGTGCGGCTTTCAATAAAGCAACTGAAAGCCGCAGAGGGGAGAGGAGCAGAAGCGACTAAGATCAGTGATTTTAACTCCCACCCCAACGCCGCACTGATCGTTCCGGAGTGTCCAAGTGCTGTACTCGTGCAAATGCTCTGCATCCATAGCGATACTAGTATCGGTATTGGGACATCCCTAGTTGTTAGTCCTAGATGTACGGTTTTCAGTAGCAAGAAACTGTTGAACATTTGTCTTGAGGCTGTGAGGGAAAATAGGATTAAAAAAATTCTCAAAAAAGCCAACTGCAGAGGAGTTATGCAAGTGTGAGGAAGTGAACAATGTAAAGCAAGGGAAGGGGAGATAAAGAATATGGTGGATTTATGATATCCAGGGAATGACAAGCAGTTGTAATGTAAAGCAGAAGCGTAAGGCAGAAGACAGGTGGAAGTTGTACCTAAGAGCAGAAGCAGTCATGGTAATGGAAAGTCAGCAAGTTCCTCCTCCCACAATCTGAAATACCAATACAATTGGCTTTCTTTTATTCCAACAGATGTGGCTTTTTTCATTTTTTTTATAGCAGCACCACCTCACCTGTGACCATGTCTGTCCAGATGTTTTCAAGACCCTTCTATAGGACCACAGTTCACAATATGTCATCTCCTGTTTTTAGGAGACCCTGTAAGGGAAAACGTTTCTGCGCCATACCGGAGAATGGGTGAGACTTGTAGACCAGCAGTCTTTGTGTTTACATGGAGATGGCTTGTGACTCCAGAAACTTTGTGACTCCAGCTCTGACTTTTTACATGAAATGACCAGCAACTCAGGAGCTCTATGCCATTTGATCAGTTTGGTACTGGGACATTTTGTGGGACCACCCAGCTCTTCACACCAAAACATAATGAGTAATATTTTTTGCTGATCAAAGCAGAGTAATAGGTGTAGATTCAGTCATGTTTTTCTTGTAGTCTTGTAGTCTGCTTCACTCTCTCTGATCTGGATTTCACGTTGACATTTGAGCCTTTGATTTAGATAAGTAAATGAGGCCATAAAAGCAGAGTATTGTGAGATGAAGGTCCATTTCCCAGGCAAATCACAGGCTCCTATGTTACAATGAGGGAGGTCAGACTCCCAGCTGCCCTGTCATCCCACCTTGGTTATCCTGACATGAATAACACATGCTGGGAATTGCAGATAACACGGATGAGTCTTTGGCAGGAGAGATTGTAGCTCATGTAAACGGTGACTGAACTGCAGTAGTGACTGTCTTCTCTTCCTGCGTGACTATGGTGTCACTGGTCCAGACTGCCATGATTACCTTATCTGTGTTTATTGGAGACTGCAGGACATCAAAGATTCTGTTCTGTACATTGCTTCTGTATCCCATGTGCTAAAGGGTGAGACATCCCATATAGTTGTATAATTGGGTGGGAATCCTTTTTCATGAGAGCATATATAAACTATTTAGCATTCTGAATAGGAACTTGTTGGCCCTTGTGTATGAATTACCTGAACCACCTTCTTTTTTTTAATTTTTTTTTTTTTTTTTTATGAATAGTTTGTGTGGATAATAATCCTGTTTTGAGTTTTGTTACGTTTTGGGTGTGGGCTTGCCCTACATATGCTGTTTGCATTAATGTTTCCCTTGGCTCTGTACAAATCACGTTTTACAAGCATGGATTAATAATATAGAGGTTTGTAACTCCTCAAATGTGTTATTCAACTAAACAGCAAATTATGGTCCAAAAACAAGTTACAAAGAGAGCCCTGCCCATACAGCAAACTTTGAAATGCACAGTTGGCATGCGTGCATTTAGTCTGTTTTTTGCCTTCCAAAACCTTTGTCGTTTTGTTTGGCTAACTTTGTGATCCAGACCCCTCCCTGCCAGACAGCACAGCCTGGAAGATCAAACTACTACTGCCTAGTTCAGCATTACTACTTCTCATATCCTTTCCCTTCTAATTTGTGACGATGCTAGAGGTGATGTTAAGTTGGGGATTTGCATTGCTAAAATGGTAGCAAATATAAATTTGGTAGGTGAAATAGTAAACCTATACGCCTCCCCTTTTTTAGTTTATTATAAAAAAAGAAAAGACCCTTAAAGAACATTGGAAGCTGCTGACATGAAGTGCTGACACCTCCAAGCTGGGTTCACACTATTGCAAATTCCCTGCATCCAATTCACATGTCAGGAGATTTTGACTGTCTCTCTATGGAGCCGGTTCACATATCTCTGCTACAGCTCCGGTGGGAATTTGCACAGGAGCCCTGTGCATCTTTTGGTCCATTTCAGGACCAAATTCAGACAAAAATTCGGGCTGAAATGGTGAATCAGGATGCACTGGACTCATGCTGGGAGCCGAATGCGAATATAGTGTGAACCCAGTTTTATAAATGTTCTGCTTCTGTATCATCCAATTTCTGAGCCATTCTGATTTGGCAACGTTTAGACACTTCTTCAGGTAGTGGTGTATCTTGTTGCTAAGCCAGGCCACCCGCTTCTTTCTATTGACCTATTCTTTTACAATGATGGCTGCCTCACTGGTAGTGGGGGAAGGGGGGAGGCAGCACCAACACTCGACATGAGGCAGTGCTGAAGGGTTGAAGCTCAGAAACGTCTAGCATTTGGGTAAGGCAGAGGAAGGTAACCTTTCTGCAGGTATCTTCAGGACACCTCTGGTTTACTGCACGTCATATCTGTCAGTAGTAATCTTAAAGTGGTTGTAAACCTCAGACATGAAATATGAACAAAGCATATCCCTCTATAGTATGTACTTGTCTCAGTTAAGAGCACTAGCTGAAGTTACTTTGCAGAGCTCTCATCACTGAGCTTTGCAAAGTGTAATTTCAGCTCCTCATCCCCCCCCCCTTTATTTTTATTCTGACAGCTTAGACAAGCTTTATAAATTCAGCACTTTGACCCCATTATAAACACAGCACTTTAAATGGGTGAAGGAAATACTGCAGATAAACTGGTACAACTTACACATGAGGATCTATGTATCACCTGAAGCCACTCACTTCACTGGGTATAGAAGGGTTTACAACCACTTTAAAGTGATCTCTTTTTAAAGCAGAACTCCAGGAAAAAACTTTTTTCCATGTCCTTGCTGCTGATCTCCTACCTTCACCAACTATGCCATCCATCTTCTGAGCTCTGTAGTAGCCTGCTGAAGTTGCTGAAAAACCATTATTCCCCTCTGGCATCTGGTTTGTAAGACCGCTACAGCCTCCCCGTCCTGTGAAGCTAGCAGCGGTCTGACACTCCCACTTGTAGTCCTCTAGCAGCAGCTAGGAGGACTTGCTGTAGTGGGCCGAGGGGGTCTCCAAACCACCGGTCTGTGCTGCCCATAGAGGTGGTTTCCTCCTCCCTGCCAGCGATGCTCGTTGCCATCTTATCAATGATGGCAGCAATCTCTGCTATTTCTGGAATTCCTGGAATGTGTGAACATCACTCTGCTTTCCCCTGCCTGTATTGTAATATACACTGCAGAGCGCAGCTCCGATGCGGCTGTGACAGGGGGAAGAGCGGTGTTCACACATGCCAGGAATTCCAGAAATACCAGGCATGTCTTCGCAGGAGATCTCTGGTATCCTGAACCTTATTCACCCCCTTGATGTAGTTACAGGTTTCAATCATGTCTCCCCTCTCCTTTCTTCAAAGGACTAAAGCCTGCCGTCAGCTGACATCATAGAGCAGATCCAGGCTCTAGAATGATCCTGACAATAATGTTGGGATGCACCCAGATGCCTGATCAGCAGCTGTCTCAGCCTCTGTGTGATTTTTTTTATTTTTTATTTATTTTTTTTTCCACCCCCCCCCCCCCACCCAAGCATGTTGATTCTGCGAGTGCTGGAGGGGCAGAGCAGAGAGCCGCTGTCTGACGGCCATCACACTGCTCTGAGTGGACCGAGAACTTGAATGGTCAAATGATTGCTTAGAGCTGTTGGAGGACAGCTGCAGCATCACGTCAATGCTGCAGCAGGGAGGTGAGCACGATATATATGTGGTGTGTGTCCTGGGTTTTTTTTGTTTTTTCTCCCCGCACTTCCCCTTGCCGATAATTAATACATGAAGATTCAGCCACATCTTTATCTAAGAACAGTACAGAATATGCATTCCTATCCTGGAGTCAGAGATTGAGTGCAAGCCCTCCAAACATAATGGGTCAGCAATTGATTTCCTAGAGATTTGAAGTCTGTGGAGCAAACCTAGCCATAATCCCATAACAACCTAAATAAATCCATGTGTGTTTGTGAACTTCTATCATCCACTTGGATTCATCATCTCGTGCTTCTATTGCAGGTTACAAGGAGAGACTTTGGTTTCAGTGCAGATTCTTTTCATTAGATGCTTTCATACATAATATCTAATGTCATTTCACTGGGAGGGGAAGGGAGTGAAAATTAAATTAGCATGGAATTGGAATTTGTTTTGCGTTCCTGGTGTTTAAAGCTAAATAAATCTGTAGAGAAAGTATAGAACAAACAGCTGTGATTGCTACGTTTTCAGCATTTTGCATGTTTATATATGGCACATAAGCAAAACAAACTCACAGCAAACTGAGCATAGGGAATGTGTTTCCATAGAATTGTCAGATCAAACATTTACGGCACATTACCATTCCTTACCATTCCTTTAGCTGAGGCTGAACAATGGACACACTTCTGTTTAGAGCGCTCACATTTCTTTCGTTCCTGAAGCCGACTTTCCTAAATAAACTCAAAATGTATGTTTTCTTGGCCTGCTGGGGTGGTGACCAAACATTGGGACCTACCTATATTTAAAATAAGTGATGTATGATTTTCAGCCTAAGGGCTCATTTACACTTGCTTCAAAACAGGGCGTCAGACAGGCATTGTTAAGAGAGCTTTAACGCCAGTCAAAGCTCCCGTCACTAAATAAAATGGTTGGCTTACAGTCCTGTTTACACCTTGCGTTGGCTTAGCTGCGCTTCAGCTTTGCGTCAAAAATGATACCCCATGTAGCTTTAGCCAGGCTTCAAAGCCTCTCCAACGCCTCCATAGATGGCTATGACAAAGCTTGTTTGAAGCTCGCTTGAAGCACCTGAGGCTTTACAGTGGCTGTAATTCAGCTTTAGCTTTGCTTTGTTTTGGAGAAATTGCAGGTGTGAGATATCAACAAACACACAGGGCATCAGCCAAGCTTCTACAAAGCTTCAAAAGTGCATCACTGAAGCATCCTCAAAGCCTCATTGAAGCCTCTTAGAAGCACCGCTGAAGCCTCAAAAACACATCATAAAAGCTTGTTGAAGCTGTATGAGCTTCAATGACCGTTGAATCTGAAGCAAGTGTAAACTAGCCCTTAGGCTAAAGCTACATGGGGTATATTTTTTTGACGCAAAGCTGAAGCCCAGCCAAGACAACGCAAGGTGTAAACAGGACTGTAAGCTAGCCATTTTATTTAGTGACCTGAGCTTTGACTGTGGTTAAGGGAGCTTTAACAACGCCTGTCAGACGCCCTGTATTGCAGCAAGTGTAAACGAGCCCTAAAGGGTAACTCCACTTTCCTGGGGAAAAACATTACACATAAAAAAAAAAATGGCATATACAATTGAGACTCAAGTCCAATTGTAATTGAATGTTATTAAAAATTAACTATCCTTTTCTATCTGAAGCTCTGTACTTTCCTGTACAATATGGATACCTCGGGGTGTTCTGTACACAAAATGTGTACACAACGCCCCCTAGAAACCTAATTTCCTACTTGTGTGATTGGCTCACTGCACTAAGATACAAGTCAGATTTCAGACATCCCCTGCAACAAAAATGTCTCTTTGGTGAGATACTCCCAATAGGAACACGTGTAAAGGGATGCAGACCCTGCAATGTTCCTTATTGGAGCCCTGCAGGTGCAGCAGCTGATTGATAATTAGGAAACCACTCCCATTAAATTCACTTTCCACAGTTTGTTAAAATAGAAGTTCACCTTTAGGAACATTGTATTTAGGTGTTTAGGGTGGAACATGTAACATGCCCCCCCTACTAGTTATCACTTTTTAAAATCTGCTTTGTGTGTGCATGAAACACAAGCCCTGGCATCATTTTGCAGCTGTAGGCTTGTAGTTCTCAATGAACTACCACATCCGTAGTTCTTCCTGTCAGTGTATCGGCTTGCCTGTACAAGCACACAGACACACTGACTGATCTGCAGGAGAGCAGTATGGCACCAGCGATCTGCTTATCCCTGGTGCGATGCTTTACAGGCCCCAAAAAACTGTTTTTGGCACTTTCCGGTGCCTTTTTGATGTTTTGGGATGCATTCATTTTTCTTGTTTGTTTTCACTGTACTGCGGTCCAGTGCATTTTTTTACGCGTTCCAGTATAGTCCAGTGCAAGAAAAGTGTAGCTTGTTCTACTTTTTTTTTTTTTTTTTTTCTGGAACTGGAAAGCCCTAGAACTGAATGCACTGGTGTGAACTATGCCATTGAAAACCATCTTTTGCTGGGCAGGGACAGCCACACAATGACCGAAATTTGGCTGCTCCCTGCTGAACTGGACACATTTTGATCTGTGCGTGTCTAGCTTTAAAGTGGTTGTAAAGTCTGAAGTTTTTTTTATTTTTTCTTACACTTCATGCATTCTGTGCCTGAGGATCCCCCCCTCCCCTCAGCCCTATTCTTGCCTCAGCTAGATCTCGATCCAGCATTATGCATGAGAGTAGTGGCTCTCTCCCATCCCATCTATAGACGCAGACAGGGCGACTTGAGCCCACACGAGTGTCCCCATAGAATGCATTTGCTTTAGAGAAAGAAAATG
Organism: Glandirana rugosa; assembly: GCA_018402905.1. Classification (NCBI taxonomy): domain Eukaryota; kingdom Metazoa; phylum Chordata; class Amphibia; order Anura; family Ranidae; genus Glandirana; species Glandirana rugosa. The sequence continues at coordinate 418,069 of BLSH010517727.1, read as the reverse complement.
AGCCAAAAGGGGGGTGTCATCATCCACATTAATTATGATATTTGTGGGATGGAAGTGACTGTCCCAGTAACAGTTTACCAAGGAAAGGAGGAGCTTTAACTAAAGCATGGACTATCTCGACACCCAAGAATTTTCATAAACAGTTTGTATAAAAAATAAACAATTTATTGACAATTACACAATGTACAAAAACATATACAATTGTGGCTAAAAACATCACCACAGCATTTAAAATCAAGTGCACATACTTGGCCCCTATTGTGAAGTAGAGGCTTATCTTCTATTTCTCTGAGGGGATCAGAGTCTGGTAGGGAGTCCCTATAAATTAAAAAGCTGTTACTAATTCTATATGGTTACCCATTTTATCATAGATCCTACCTCTGAGCTCTTGATAATCCCCATGCTCGCCGTGGGGGGATAGCCCTTTATGGGCTGACCCCGCAGCATTTGGATCTGAGTAAGACTACGCTCAGGTGAGTCTTTGCCTATTAGTATTCAATCCCAGTGTCTTATCACATTATAACATATACCAGTACATATATTATCTTGTGTTTTGTACAAATCCTATTGGCATTATATTTAATTCTTTTAGATCCCTTCCTACTCTCCTGAAGAAGCGGACGACCGTGAAACCGGTAGAGCCTGTAGGAATTTGTAGGGACTCCCTACCAGACTGATCCCCTCAGAGAAATAGAATATAGCCCCTATTGTGAAGTAGAGGCTTAAGTATGTGCACTTGATTCTAAATGCTGTGGTGATGTTTTTAGCCACGATTGTCCATATGTTTTTTGTACATTGTGTAATTGTCAAATTGTTTGTTTATTTTTTATACAAACTGTTTATGAAAATTCTTGGGTGTCGAGATAGTCCATGCTTTAGTTAAAGCTCCTCCTTTCCTTGGTAAACTGTTACTGGGACAGTCACTTCCATCCCACAAATATCATTTGCTTTAGAGGTGGAGCCAAGAGTGCAGGCAGGGAAATTGAGAGGTGGAGCCAAGAGTGCAGGCAGGGAAATTGAGAAAAGTAGGATTGGGGTTTCTCTGTGCTATACCAGTGCACAGAACAGGTGTGTGTGTGTGTGTGTGTGTGTGTGTGTGTGTGTGTGTGTGTGTGTGATTATTTAAAAAAAAAAAAAAAAAATATTGAAGCTTTATTATAAGAATTTACTGATCCAAATGGCACAGTTCCACACTGGGAAATGCACACTTTCATGGGCTGCAGTTGCTTACTTGCTGCCCAAATATCTGGAAGAATATTGACTGTGTGGGCTGAAGACAGTTTGAAATAAGTCTGGTTGCCAGATGATTGTGCATTCTCCCACCTGACTGAGCCTTTAATTGAGAGAAGCAAATGGTATAGCATATAGTGCAGCAAAGTGGCACAGTGGTGTAGTGGATAGCACCCTCGCCTAGCAGCAAAGGGGTTGCTGGTTTGAATCCCAACCACGACACTACCTGCCTGGAGTTTGCATGTTTTCCCTGTGCCTGCATGGGTTTCCTCCGGGTACTCCGGTTTCCTCCCACACTCCAAAGACATGCTGGTAGGTTAATTCGATCCTGTCTAAATTGGCCCTAATATGTGTATGTATGAATGTGAGTTAGGGGCCTTAAGGGTAAAGTTAAGCTCCTTGAGGGTAGGGACTGATTTGAATGTACAATGTATATGTAAAGCGCTGCTTAAATTGACGGCGCTATAGAAGTATCTCAAATCCTAAAATAAAGCAGTGAGCCCAGCCTGCTTTGACCTAGCTGCCCATCTGTACATGTAAAGCTACAAATTACACATGTTCCAAAGTTCTGTGCATCCCCCATGCAGGCAGTCCCTATTGACATAAATGGGACTGCCTGCACAGGGATGCAAGGGACACCTGTGCATGCCTCTGAGGGTGAACACGGACCTTGCATGGTTGTACGCTATAATAAGCCTGTGTGCATGAGCCCTCTTTAAATTGTGTCTGTTGGGAAGGTCAAGCATGTCTGGAGTCATTAGCTAAATGTGAGTCAGATGTCTTGACAGAGCATTTCGGCAGCATTATCCAGATGGAAAGTGAAGGTGTTGTGTTGGGTCTGGAGTGTGGGATGATTCCTCAGCAGAGTTGGATGAAGGATTTGGATGGAAGACGTGAGGTAGCTTTAGAGGAAACAGGTGCAGGGTAAGACTCCCTGGTATCAAGATAAAAGGGAGTGTTTTGTACAGGAGGTAAAGAGTTTACTTGCATCTTGGCAGAAGTATTGCTGTTAGAATAGCAAGAAGAGATTTGTTTTCCATGAAATTTAACTGACTCGTTATAGAGCCACGGATATGTTATTGCTGTAGAAATGCTATTTTTGCATGATTGCTGTACACCCGAGATTATGAGAAACGGTAACATCTGGAAAAGAATTGATAGTTGTGTATGTGAAAGTTTGAAATGTAAATGAAGCAAGGCACTGTACGACTAGGGATGTCTGAGAAAAGCAGGATATCCTCTTTATAGTGGACCTGATCTGAAAAAGTGAAAACCTGCCATATTATAGGGAATATGTAAAAATGGTAATTATGCCAAACCAGTACCATGAAAATCTATTTTTTGTTTCTCTAGAATTCTCCCTGGAAAAATGGTAGCATGAAAGAAAAAACATGTCTGTAGATCTGCCGTGTGAGATCTAAGGCACTGCTTCCTCTAAATGATTAGCCTTACAAGATGTGGAGTGAAATATAGTAACGTCAGTATTGTGCTGCTCACTGTTCTCCTTGCTGGAGGTTCTGACCTGAGGAAGCAAAGCATTGCATCTACCAAGATGGCCATCTCCACACAGGGAGACTGCAGAACAATGGTAATCCGTAATGGGGAAAGATCAGCTGCAGGAATATCACATGCAGTGCTGGTGACTAGTCCTTTGCCCTTTGACTGTCCTTATGCACACAACTTCCACAGTTCAGTTCCTCTTTAAAATGAGCTGGTAAAATAGGTAATTAGATATAGATAGATAGAGATAGAGATATATATATATATATATATACACACACACACACACACACACACACACACACACACACACACACACACACACAGTTAACACTTATTTTATTTCCTTGCAGTGGGGTAGCTCCTAATATGCAGACTAATCATCTAAAAACTTGAAAGATTTTGTGCCTGTGTGCACCCGCTCCACCACATCATGCTGACAGCACAGCTACTAAGAACAAAGCATTCATGGTTGGTTGGAACCTATCATGTGTAACGTGCGAAGTAGGCGTGGGCACACCCAATGCTTCTTCCTCGTGCCTTCTAGCAAAAGAGCACTAGAACCCACACATTTTCAGGTCTTTCTATGGTACCTATGAAAGTGTATTGCTAGCTAAAACGGTTATTTTTTGGATAGTTTGGGGAACTGTTTTTTCTGTCTTCGCTCCTTCTTGTCCCTGAAACACAACAGGAAGTGAGGGGAGATCTATCTACAGATAAAGTGGAATTCCACTGTAGAACTAACTAAGCTTAAAATGACTCTCACTCCACTTTTTAACACCTATACGAACTACCATATAGAAGAGCGATGCATTTATTCTCAGGGCACTCTGGTCCAGTCACGTTATCGTCTCCCAGCGGCCGACTTCATGGGAGAGGGATGGCCGGAAACAAATTCCCCATAGTAAGCTTATGGGTGATGTCACCACTCAGTCATTCTATCTCCTCTTCCATGAAGCCGGCGGTTGCTGTGGAGATCACATGACCGGGGAACTCTGAGAATAGTTAAGTGTATCTTCTACAGGGTAGTTACTGTTGTATAGGTGTTAGAAAGGGGGAAGGAGCAGTTTTTTAGGCTTCATTCTAGACTTGAACTCCAGTTTACAGAAAACCATCATAAGACAGCTGTCTCCATTGTATAATTTCTCTTCACCTCCAATTCCAGTGAACTTAGGGCACTTTCACACTGGGGCAGTAGCGGTAAAGCGTCGCTAATTAGCGGTGCATTTACTGCTGTTATAGCACTACTGTGGCGCTGCTATGCAGGCGGGAGCTTTTAACCCCCCAAGAAGGGGTTAAAAGCGCCGCTGCCGATGTACAGCCACTTCGGGAGCGCCGCCCATTGATTACAATGGTAGGAGCAGTGTATACACCACTCAGGGCACCGCCCCAAAGATGCGGCTTGCAGTTACTAAACCCACAACAGTAAAATAAGTCTGTATATGCAGTAAACCATGCATGTTATACTCCACTGTGGAACCTAAGGGGTTAATCCTCTTCATTGTGTAAAAAGGCCGTTTGATCCTGTCTCATCTGATACTCCCCTTCTTCCACTGTCCCCAATCCATCTCCTGACCGGCACTGTCCAGACAGAGGGTAAGGAGTCATGCAGCCTCATAGGACAGTTGGAGGAGAATGAAAACTCCTACAGGCTTTAACCAGACACTGATAGAAGTTACAAGATTGCTATATACTGCTGATGAGAGATGTGTGTGTGTGTGTGTGTGTGTGTGTGTATATATATATATATAATCTCTGAAAGGTATTTAGCAGTTTTTATGTTTACTAAAATGATTGCATTTCCGTGTAGTGTGGGAGATCAGATATAGTGAATGCAGAGTTCTGGGTTTAGTTATGCTTTATCTGTAAAATGGTGGAGTTCTGGTGATCTACAGGACAAATATAGGGGTGGATCTCTCCCCAGCAGGGACTGCAACCAAACCTGACAGAGGTAACACTTCTCACTCTATCTAAAAAAACAAAATGTCATCCCTCTCTTAGGCCAGGAAGTTTATTCCCCAATACGATTTACTAGTGATACTGAAGCGGTCCTCAAGCTCCGTCACAAGTCTGATAATCTGGTGATTGCTCAGTATAAGGCCTCATGCACACAGGATGTATTTTCTGTTTTTCAGTGGCTGTTTTCAGCTGCAGACGTTTTTTTTTCTACAGTCATTAAACTCCCCATCATGTTATCCTATGTGTTCATGCACCCATAGGCTGTTATCAACTGTTTTGAGCAGTGACATTTTTGAGCTGTAAAAACACCCAAGACCAGTGGGTGCAGAGAATTTTTCAGCCATAAAAATGCTCTAACGCCCCCAAAAACGCCCATAAACGCGGCTCACCAAAGTTTTTGGACATTTTGGATCCATTGAAAAAAAAAAAAAAATGCTCAAAAATGTCAGTGCTCAGAAAAGCTACGGACTTTTTTTTTTAGGACTTTTTTTTAACGTCCTGTGTGCATGAGGCCTTTTGGCTGACACTGCTTGAATTTCAGCTGATTTCTGTTGAATTATCTGTAATTTGTGCTGTGGTGCCCCTATTGGCACCCCTTGGCTTAAAAGACTTCGACTGAAAAATTGAGGTTGCTGGGTGGAAAACTGCATTTGCTCAGATGCAGTCACTGGGTGTTGAGACATCTGCAGGTTCTGTGGCCCCTGAATAGGGCAGCTGGCAGGGGAGATTTCCCCCATCTGTGCTGTTTAGGCCTCATTTACACTGCTGCTGGCAAACAGATGTGAGGCATTTGGGTGTTTTTTTTTTTTTTTTTTTCAGCTGCCCCTGAACTTTCCTCAGTTATCTTATCAGTACACGTACACAGGGTCGTTTTAAGGTCGTTTCCAGGCAGTTGAGTTTAAAGGCCTTTTTTTGGAACGCAAAAAAAAAAAATGGGTTCAGACGCCAGTTCAGAGGCATTTGAAACGCCATACAGCTTGTAAACGCCGATAAACTCACCTAAACGCGGTAACTCGCGCCTAGGACCGTTTCATTTACAGGCATTTCCATTTAAAAAAAAAAAATTCTTTTAAAACGCTCCTAGCCGTTAAATGCCGCATACAAAACGTGTCAAAACGGCAGTTTTAGACGTCGGCTTCTAGCTGTCACAATAAATCGTTCAGGGGAGATTAACCTAGGGTCCCGTATAAATGGAGCCTTGGGGAACCAAGGAAATCTATGCTTGTATGGCTACCAATGTGACTTGGGGACCTTAGATTTTAAGTTCCTCTAGGGTAGGGACTGATGTGAAAGTATAATATATATGTAAAGTGCTGCATAAATTTGACTACGCTATAGAAGTACCTGAAATAAATAAATGGCAAGGCTTACAATGGTCCTGTCTCTCATAAGACCCATCACACTGCTCCCTTTTACATTTGCTACAGTAGCCACTCCTCTGGAATTCCACAGCCTAATGGCCCTTTCACACTGATGCGCTTTTGATGCATTCCCATTGACTTACACTGGAAGGTGCCAGTTTTGAAAAACTGCACCAAAGATGCAGCATGCAGGACTTTATAAAAGCACAGCTCACCCACAGTATGAACAGTTACTTTAAGGATTTAATGGGGAATAGTTTTGCATATGCTTTTGTTGCCCTAAAAAAAGTGCGGCAAAAGCGCGCCAGTGTGAAAAGGCTTAAAGTGTTACTAAACCCAGTAATATGAAAATAGCTCCTCTGTCCCCCCACAGTGCCCACAGCAATCTTCTTTTTTACATTAAAATACTGCCACTATATACCTTTTTTGCTGATCTGTATACCACGGTCAAATGATAAACTGCACAGTTTGTCCATAGCTGTGTGTTCAGGTAGGAGATTTCCACTACAGCATTTATACACGCCCACATGTGTGATGTCAAGATCATGTGACCTGGACAGTTCAACTGAAACAGGAAATGTTTCCAGCAATAGAGACTAAACTGAGCATGTGCAGGATGGCAACCCTCACCGTGTTTTATGGCCTTGCCAAGATAGACTAAGCATTAGGACCTATGATTTTTGCTGAAGCCGAGGATCAGTTTAAATGCGATTCTTCCCTTTCAGAAGATATCACAGGATCAAGTGCCCAGACATTTAACAATCAGATGTGGGATCCCAGAGCAACAGCTTTTGCAGCAGAGATTTTGCTTCTTTTTTTTTCAAATCTAATCTTTACACCCGGGGAGGGTGAGTACCAGTACATTACAACAAAAACCTCAGAAAGATAACACAAAGCATCAATAGTTTTTACACACAGTCGGTAAGCAACCCAGGTTTAATGGATCATTCTTAATATTGTCTGTTGGTGTTCCTGTCCTGCTAGTACAAATCATGTCTAGTTACCATCTTAGCAGTAGGTATGGGCCATCTGGCCACTCTCCCTCCACTAACCATTTTCCAATAACCTAAAGTGTAAAAACAAAAGGGGGAAAACTGAAAATGATCAAGAAGGAAGGGGGGAAAAAAAGAAAAGACATGGGAGTGAAGAAAAATAGAATAGAGAAAAGAGGAGAAGGAAAGGGTAGAAATGTGCAGGGCGGTGATGGTGTCCATGTAGACATTCAGCGAGTCATCAAGGTTGGCGGATGGAAATCCCCTTAAGGAGGAGTCCTCGCTAACATCGCCTTGCCCCCTTCTGACAGAATAAACCTATTCCACAGACTCCATGTTTTATTATATTTTTCCCTTTTTGTGCTGTGAGGTAAGGATCAAGTCCTCCATCCTATTTATCCGCTCCACTTTGTGGAACCAACTCGTTATGGAAGTTGGGTCTTTTCCTGTAGACGGAAATACAAGACTTGGCTGATTTAGCAGATGTCGTAGAATAGATCTACTGTAAATTTTGGAGGAGATCCGAGAAACCTGGAGAAGGAAAAAGGCCGGGTCTTTCAGGATCTGATAGTCCGTGAATTATTGTGCTATGGTGTGTATGATCGACCAGTAGTATATGTAGCAGTTCCCTTCTCTTCTCGGCATCGCCAGCAACGATCCATGGACGTAGGGAAGCATGCATGGAGTTTAGCAGGTGTGTAATACCACCTGGTAAGTATGTTGAAATTTGCTTCTTGGATTTTAGTGCTAATGGATGATTTAGGGGTAAATCGAATTATGTTTTGGATTTGATTTGTCATAAATGTTCAACCCAGGTCAGTCTCCCATTTGGTCAACCATGGAAGGTATGCTTCTTCTTTTTTTTTTTTTTTTTTTCTATTATGTTGTATAATGTTCAATGAGTAGATTGTATGGGATGGAAAAAGGGGTCCTATGTGTCAACAATCTTGATGCCCTGTATAGAGAATAGGCTCCAAGCTGCTCATTGTGACACTAAGGCTCCATTTACACGGGACGCTGTTTAAACCTCCCCTGAACATTTCATCTTTACAGCTAGAAACCGGTATCTAAAATGTCAATTTTGCCGCATTTTGCATGCCGGGCTTAGCGGCGTTTTGCTGCGCTGACGTCTAGGAGCATCTTTGAATTTTTCTTTTAAAAGGAAACACGATTTACCGCGTTTAGGCGCGTTTACAAGCTGTTTGGCGTTTCAAATGCCTCTGAACTGGTGTCTGAAACCAATTTTTTTGCATTCCAAAAAAAGCCTCTAAACACAACTGCCTGGAAACAACCTTAAACGACCCTGTGTACATGGACTGATAAGATCACATAGAGGAGAGTTCAGGGGCAGTTGAAACAAACGCCCAAATGCCTCTAAACGTCCGTTTACCAGCAGCAGTGTAAATGTGGCCTTACAAATGCTATCAGCGAACGTGATTGATTTGTAAACGATCACCTTGCAAAACAACTCATTCAGTTTAAAATGGAAATAAAAGGCATAACGTGTTTTTATAGATCTAAAAATGTTCCCCTTTTTTTTTTTTTTTTATAAGTGATCACCTTGCCTCTGTTCTCAGCTGTATAAGAGCTGGGGGAGGAGAAGCAGCCGCCCACTGAGCTTCCCAGTGAATGGCTGTGCAGCAGGGGCTTGTCAGGACCATTCTGATCATTGGAGGAGAGTACACTGTGGTCAGCTCTGAGCTATGCTGGGAATTCAGTGTGTTCTCCTGCCTAGCGTGGTCAGTTTTTAATAAGAAAGCAGAGGGACTGGCAGGAACACCAGGGATTTCACAAAAAGAAAGCCATGCAAAGAAAGGGGATACTTTTTCATACAACTACATGGTACAGAAGGCACAAATCAGTGTTTGGGTAACAAATGCAGTAAATTTGCATATTTCCAAATCTCCCATATTCAGAGATGAAACTCCAAACCAGTCGTATCTTTGTATCTGCACACGTTTACATTGGCACCATAGAAGTTACATTTTAATAGAGTTCTGTAGACTGTAAGGAAACGTGTTGGGTCATTTGGAGGTTCTTGTGGTGGTCTGCCTTGTGCTGGATTGCCTCCATTGAAAAGGAGTTCATCTGTAAACAATCTGCTGCTGGTGGATATTTACAAAAAGAACCACTAAATCTGAACAAGAAGGCTTTTGTATGTGTGCAATATTTGCTTATTGCCTATAAAATGGAGCAGACTGGGATCCTGTGACATTCATTCATTCTCTGACTGCTGAGAGGGGTCGAGCACAAAACTGCCCCTGAGCGATCGTTAGTAAAGTTGTGTTCTGTTTTGTTGCGTTCTGAGAGGGTCCGTCTAGCACAGCGAGGATTTCAATGTGTGATTTCAATGCTTGAAAATTCCGTTCTATACAATGGCAGCCTGTCTGTGCCTGCTGTGTCACAGAAGAGCAGCAAATGAAGGGGATTTCCAAGAAAAATGGAAATTCTCTGTCTGGGATCTCGCTCTGCACAGGGCCATCACCCCTCATGGTACTTTGGCACTTTCTTCTGCTGTCTGACATAGCTGGTAAAATGAAGGGCAATACTGAACTTTTGTTTCCATAGAGATTTGTTCTTTGTGTGCAATTACCTGTTTTATCAATAGATGACATTTTAGTTGAAGTTTGCAATTTTGCAAATGTTATATCCTTACGTACAATATATCACCTGTCTATTGATGGAATGGATACTTCATTAAGGGCCGGTTCACACTGCTGCGACGCGGGAACCCTGCGAATCCACTGTGGGTTCCCGCATCGCATGTCTCCAGGCGGCAGTTTACACTGCCATATGCGAACTCCGGGGAGTGTCAATAGAATGCTAATGACACCCCCAAATCAGTTCACATATCGCACTGCGAACTGCAAACTCACACATGAATTGTATCGCATGGTGTGAACACCCATGTGATCCAGTTCTGCTGCTGCGGGAAAATAGTGTCCTGTGCAAGTTTGATCTGAATGCAATGCGATTTCAGCCATACTATCTGTATGGCTGAGATCGCATCGCATAGAGATCGCATGTGATTCACACTGTAGTGTGATGCTAATCTCATCCGATCTGGCCGCATGCAGCAGTGTGAACCGGCTCTTGAAGTATGTACAAAGCTGTTTTGGTCAAACTTCTCTTTTGGGTGACAGGAGTACACTTTCTTTTTTGCTGTCCTGTGACCTATTGTCTGCTAATAGTGGGCTATTGCCAGTTATGAGCTGATGTGGTACACGCTCCAGGATCTGGAAGAATCACAACAATATTGTTGGTGTCTATCGGCAGTTAGCTCAGCCTCTCCTCATCGTTGGCCCACTAAGATCATGGGCCAGCCGCTCCTGCCCCTTCCCCAGCTTGCTGCTAAAGGAGCAGAGAGCCAATAACTGACTGACGGCCTCTGCTCTCTGTTGGGAGTGGACTGAGAACGAAGTGGTCATGTGATGACTCAGTTCTCTTGCTTAGAGCTGGTGTTCTGTCAAAATCTCCAATCACATCACTTCCGGTGACTCTTCAGATTTGGACGAGTTACCATTTTTCACAAAACACTGGCAGCGTATACACTAAAGTACACATCAAGTTGACCATTTTGACAGAACACCAGGTAAGGAGGAAAAAATGTCGCTGCCTTGGAGAGGGCCATTTTGTTGATTATAAGCGGCCAGGACTAATAAAGTTTATTCATTATACTGTGTACTGTAGTGTATGCGCTTCCGTTGTTTTGTGGAAACGTGCAACTCGTCAAAATCTCCAATTACTGATGCTAGAGAGTAACTGGAATGATATGGTTGGAGATTTTGATGAGTTGGCTGTTTTGACATAACACTGGCAGAGGAAAGCTGCAGCAGGGAGGTAAGTATTGATGATTGTGATTTTTGTATTTCTGCATGTCTCCTTTTAACCATGCACTCTGTTCATCTGTTTGAGAAACCAAGATGTCAAGTTTGTGGATATAAGGGAAGGAGGTCACATACTTCCCATCTCCCAGGATGCAGTATGTGACCTCCTTCCCTATCTCCCAAGATGCAGTGCTCAGCTGCCATATAGGAATTGCTAGAGAGCATTGATATGAGGGAGGAGCAGACGTCTCTCACACAGGTACTGCTAGATGGGATAGCAAGAGGAATGCCATAAATCAATTTAATCTCCTTTTAAATTGATATTAAAGTCTTGTTTGTTATTTTTAAACAAAAAAAAATGTTGTCATTCTTGCTCAGTTGCAGTAGATTTGCACAGAGCAGCCCTAATCCTCCTCCTTGGGTCCCTCGTCTGTGCCCCTCCCTCCTGTTGAGTGCTTCCACAGTAAGCAGCTTGCTATGGGGGCACCCGAACCGAGCTGCTGCTGTGCCCATTCAGACCCCTCTCTCTCCCCTCCATTGGCTCACAGACTTTGACAGTAGCGGGAGCCAATGGCATCTGCTGCTGTGTCTCAGCCAATCAGGAGGGAGAGTCCCAGACAGCCATGACTCTTGTGCAACATCGCTGAATCGGAATGGGGCTCAGGTAAGTATGAGGGGGGCTGATGCACACAAGTTTCTTTTATCGTGATGCACAGCATGCATTACAGTGGATGTAAACCCGATTCATGAATTTTGAGCTGGGCACATTATAAGAGCAGCCTGAGTTTTGTGTTGAGGATGCTATAAATAGATTAGCACAGCTCTGGACAATACAGCGAACAGATTGAAAGTCTCTACCTATGAGGAGAGGGGTGTGTGCCTTTCCTCCAATCAGCTGTCTTGGCTGTATGCCCAGGCTTCTCTGTAGTTCTAAGCAGGTAGAGAAAAACATCCTAACACGCTCTCCGCTTTTTAAAGGATAAATGCAGATGAAGACAGCAGATATGCATGTAAAACTTATGTAGGGAGATTTGTTTCATCTCTGTGTATCATCTGAGGCTGTTCACTTCACTGAGTACATGTGAGGGTTTACATCCACTTTAATATAAAAAAAAAAACCTTCTGCCTTTAGGACCACTTTAAAGTTGACGCTAACTATAGTCTATCAAGTTTTGCTTACATGGCAATACGTTCCAAACAGCTATTTCTGCTAATTAGGGATGAAATGGCTGTTTAGGCCTCAATACAGACATTGAAAAGGTCAAATATGCTGGGCATAAAATTCTAGGCATTTTCTTGCACCCGGGGTGCATGTGAATGGCGGTACGTGGTCATACTCTTGTAAACATGATGCTTTTGTGCGTTGGCTTTTACCGGTGCATGTGCACTATGTATTTGCCGAACGCATGATTCATATGACCGCTTTGCCAAACAGATCGGGAACTCTGCTGTCTAACTTAGTAGTTGGTCCCAACAGCTATATGTGCAAACCTTTGCTTAGCTGGGAAGGTCTGTAGGACACAGATCAGATGTCATAACTGTATATGTATAATATTGTGTAATATTTCATATACAAGAACTAGGCGCTGAGTGTCATTGTCCACAGCCTGCGACTTATTCCTTTTTCGCTGGTAGTGATCTGTCATTAGAAGTCATGTGTTGTCTTTTTCAGTCAGTGGAGTGCATCCTCTAATTAGATTATTTTGTCTTCTGGGCAATGCGCTTATTACTGCTAGAGAAATCTGGAGCTGCCTCTGTATGGTTGACTCGTGCTATCAACTTTTATGTCTTTATTGTTATTGGCACTCAGTGTGGAGAATCTCCTCAGCAGTGTTTGACAACTTATTACACGTTTATTTACAGAGCGCATGTGGTGACAAAATGTGCTTTCTGATGTGTGGAAATCATGCACACAGGATGTTATAAAAATGTCAGTAGCCTATCAGTGATTTTTTTCAGCTGTTATTAGCGTTCTATTACCGGCGTTTTAGCGAGTTTTAAAGGTCCATCATGTTTTTTTTCTTCCCCCAATTGATCTAAAATGTCCAAGCTCAAAAACGTCACTGCTAAAAACAGTTGATAAGAGCCTATGTGTGCATGAACACCTAGGATAACATGATGGAGGGTTTGACTGTAGAAAAAATGTCTGCAGCTAAAAACAGCCGCTGTAAAATGGGCCTAAGGCCTCATACACACGGACATTTTTTACCGCCTCGTTTTTTAGCGTTTTTTTTTTTTTTTCAGCTCTCCATGTTCAATGGCCCCATACAAACGCTGAGGTTTTTGAACTGTAGATGGTGTTGGCGTTCTTAAGCTGTACACAGGACCCACGCGTTCCGAGGCTGTAGCGCTATGGCGTTTTTGACGCTGAGCTGGCAAAACATTCACTAACGCACATTAAAGCTGTAGCGACGTTAACTTGCGTTTTTAGCACCAGCGTTTTCAGGTTAAAAAATAGCAGAGGAATGTGTTTTTTTTTTTTTTTTAAACAAAATGCTTTTTGACGCCAAGGCTCATTGACACTAACGCCAATGCAAAACGCCGGCGAAATCGCACTTTTGACACCGATTTTTTGCCTGAAGTCGGTCCCAATGTTTTGCTATTACGCCCATGTGTACAGGGAGTGCAGAATTATTAGGCAAGTTGTATTTTTGAGGAATAATTTTATTATTGAACAACAACCATGTTCTCAATGATTCCAAAAACTCATTAATATCAAAGATGTGTACCCGCATTATCGTTTTGTAACCCTGGCTGAAGTCCGTTTTTTAGCCACAGTTTTCACGCTAAAGCGGCCGCAAAACGTAACCGCAATCACAGTTACTCGGAACCGCAGTTTTTCGTAAAACAAATTTTTTTTTTTTTTTTGTGTAAGGAGACGATAAAAAATTGGACTTTTGCGACCACGATTTTTGCGTTCAATTGCAGCGATGTCGAAATTACACGCAATCACTTACAAAACGGTCGAGTCGCAGTTTTTGCGGTATCGCGATGTCGGAGCCTTGCGCACCCAGGACACATGTCGAATTCTTGCGGTTGTGGTAGATGTCAAGTTTTTGGAGTCGCAAACATACCCCGGTAACTTGTACCTCTCG
>BLSH010517727.1:349347-396587 GCA_018402905.1 Glandirana rugosa | reverse complement strand
AAACACAGAATTGCCGGCTCTAAAAAATATCTGAATGGTGCCTGCAGCTGCAGGCACCATTCAGATATCCCTGCTCAAAGTCAGCGACGTCATATGACGTCCACCTAAACAGAAGTGGTTAAAGAGGAACTGCAGTCTGCTCACATAATTTGTAATAAAAACATCTTTGCCATTCTAAAGCTTTCCTCCAACCACTTTGCATATTTTATGAATACTGTGATTCTGTACTGGCCAAATATGCTGCAGAAATCTCCCTCCACTAAGTCTGGCTGCATCCATTTTAATTGTGGGCAGCTGAAGCTGCTGCCTGTTCACTTCCTGGATTTACACAGACACAGAGGTACACCTCCAGCTCTGCAACCCTGCAGCTTTCATTGGCCCTCTTATGACTCACCCCCCTCCCTTCCTGGCAAACTCTCACGAGACACAGAGAGCTGTGCATGAGGTCATAAGCATAGGCTAATGACCAGACAAGAAAGAGGAAGTGGGCTGTATAAGGTATTTACTGACAGAAAAAAAAAAATGGTTTACTATCCAAAGTTAATACAACGGTAGAACATTTATTGGATGGAAAGTTGAGAAAAAGACTGAAGGTCCGCTTTAAAAGTTATATTGTCTACAACTATTGTGTGTGTATGTGTGTGGTATGTATATGTGCATGATAGAGATAGATAGATAGATAGATAGATAGATAGATAGATAGATAGAGAGAGATATATATATATATATATATATTTTTAATATTGCATTAATCTGGCGCTAACAGGCACTGGGTGGGAGGAACGTTGCTAGTGACACTAATACTGACACTAATACTGTGATTATACTGTACAATGACACTGGCTGCGAGCCTAGCAAGTGTAATGTGTGCTGCTTTAACTCTCAGATCTGGCTGCTTTTTCTCCCGGAGTTAGTTTCAGGCAGAAGAAACTGCCAGATCGCTGTCTGTGTGTTTGTTAACACAGAACTCTGTGCTGTGATTGGCCACAGCCAATCAGCAGATATAGAGCCAAAATCATTGGCTGAAACCTGACAAACTTGTGGTGTGTCCATTCACAGCACAGGCCAGCAGGGGGTACGAATGCGCGCCTGAAAACCCAGAATCAGGCAGCGACGAACCGGTGCATTGCCTAGCCTGTAGCTACCTCCCGCCCACAGTACATTTTGAAGGCAAGTCGCTAAGCTCAGTGTGCATGAGACCTAAAAGCCTGTCATGGATGGGCCGATTATTATATACATTGTATTCTTTTCATATTTCTAGAATGTTTGTTTTTTG
Organism: Glandirana rugosa; assembly: GCA_018402905.1. Classification (NCBI taxonomy): domain Eukaryota; kingdom Metazoa; phylum Chordata; class Amphibia; order Anura; family Ranidae; genus Glandirana; species Glandirana rugosa. The sequence goes on along the minus strand of BLSH010517727.1, from coordinate 395,311 downwards.
AGATTCATTGGTTCTAATGTTTTGTTCTCTCAGCAATACTTTTTCTAAATAAAGTGGATTGGTTAGAAGTGGAATGAACTGTGTACATTGTGTTCACAAGCTGGTTGTTGATAAAGCTCTGGGAAATGTTTGCATGCCGGTGTCTTAAGATTTTTTTCCCAGCTACACAAACAAGGTTGCATGCCCACTTTGATGATACAAGTCAGCAGCTGCCAGTGTCATGTGAGTAACGGCTGCTCCAGCCTGATGGAACACAAAGTGGAGGGCAGCATTTCACCGGAATAGCTTGGTGTGGGAAGGTCACCGGCCAGAATCTGCTTCTCCTGGTACGTTTTTTGTTTTGCTGATCCTCAGACTTGTGTTTTTATTGTTTTTAAGCATTTGTGTGAGGCATCCTCAGATCTCCAAAATGTAGGGAGTTCTTATGGGACTTATTATGGTAACAGTGCTATAGAGTTAGGCCAATCCTGGAGCAAGGATCTGAACACACAAGTCATATGGCTGGGAGTCCTGTTTAAGGAGTCATGAAATTTGTACAAATTGGCTTATTTTATATTTGCACTCTGGAGTCATAGTTCATTAGTCTCTTGGTCATAGCTGAGATTTCATTACTAACACCATTTCCTCTCCAAGTAGCTTCCAAAGATACAGTGCTGCCAGAGCATTTGTCCTCAGCAAAAATTTACTTTGCACAGGAGATGGCCTTGAATGTCTTTTTAATGTAACACTCTGGTTCCTGTGTATGCAGCTGTTATTTCTATGCCTGTGTTGGGGGTTTTGTCTCTTGCAGTGCTGATTATTTTTTTTCTTTGTGCATTTTAAGAGTCCATTATGTTTAGTTAATGTAGATTCCCATCTGCCTGCTTCATATGACATTTTCTTGTGCAACTTTACATATATCCTGCTAGAACAAGGGATCTGTACACACATGTAGTATAAGTGCTCTAAACTGAAGCCAGAGTTAGGATAAATAGGGCCCATTTGTGCATTCTGCGTTGACCTGTCTTTTTCCTCACTTGATCAATGCAGGTCCCCCTAGGGCACATAGAAAACAATTGCTTTCTATGTGGTGTAATGCGCGGTGTGGAAAAATGCAGACCCTTTGGATTTACCACCACACACCGCTGGTCACTGCTGATATACAACAGTCACCATCTGCATGCTAAAGCTGATTTTTAGCATGGATCTGGTTTAAATGCACCCATTAACTAATGTGGTTACGGATCGTTTTGAAACAAATTTACCGTCTGTGGCAGGAAGATGTGATTTGTGTGAGAATTTTGTTCCCTTTTTTAAGCACTCATTTTACATAGTGGTCAGTTGAAGTGATCACATAAAGGACACATACACCAATATGGCCTTTGTAGGAACAGATCTTCCATACAGGCCATTCCATGTTCAAACTGATATTATTCAGTCTCGAGTGTTGAAAGGGGCCCATACCTGGGTCGCTTAGCAGCTAAATGGGTCCACAATGCACCATCATGGCTGCCACTTGGACACTTTTTAACCAAAACCTTGGAGGACCCCAATAGCTGTGGTTGGGCTGAAATGTTAGTGTTTTGTGTATCCAAAATGTTTTGTTTGGGGTAGCATGGGGATTGGTTAGCACCCCTATTGGGTTTTACTGCTATGTGGAATTCCACTAAAGAAATTTCCCCTCCCTACTGATCTCACCAGAAAGGAAGCTGGGGTAAATCTCCAATGGCAACATTGAGAAATAAAATTGCTTTTACTATTTATTTATTTTGTCTTAACGTACACTATTCAGTAATGAATTACTCGTAATGCAGACTTGGAGATGCAATCTGATTTAACATGTTCATTGTTTTTATGGTTGGTTTGCATATCCATCCATCTTTTTTGTACAAAAAAAAAAAAAAAAAAGTATATTATTTCTTAGACTAGGTTCACACCTAGGCGATCTGACTTCTGGGGCGACTTTGCTAGGCAATTTGAACGCGACTTTGGGTGACTTACAATGTGACTCCATGCCAGGTGACTTTGCCTGTGGCCGATCAGAGAAAGGAGGGAGTTGCCTTTAAAAATTCTTTAATTTTTAACTAAAGTTGCTTCAATATAGATGGGGGATCCGACTTGGAGGCGACTTACATTTGCCTATTTCGATAAGGAGCATTCCTTTGTCTTCTGGGCAATGCCCATGGCTGTCACATTGCATTTTGAACATGCCCATGGATATCAAGTCCTGTTTTATGTACATGTCCATGACTGTAGAAGGGCCTGCCGTGTGCACGGTCCCATTGGTTTGAGAGGGCTTCCCTAATGCACATGCTCAAAGATATCAGAAGGCCTGCCCTATGCACATAACCACATCAAGTACATTGGTAAAAAGTAGAGCTGCACGGTTCTGGTCAAAATGAGAATCACAATTTTTTTTATTTTTTGCTAAGAATAAAGATCACGATTATTTAGTTTTTTTTTTTTTTTTTTTTTTTTTTTTTTTTTTTTTTTTGAAAGTAATTTTTCCCCCAAAAAAAATGCTTTTCAAAGACCACTGCGCAAATACCGTGTGACATAAAATATTGCAATAACTGCCATTTTATTCTCTAGGGTCTCTGCTAAAAAAATATATATTTAATGTTTGTGGGTTCTATGTAATTTTCTAGCAAAAAAATACTGGATTTTTACTTGTAAGCAACAAATGTCAGAAAAGATTTAGTCTTTAAATGGTTACAGTAAACTCTTCTATACACGGGGAGTTCATTCCTTTGATAGAAACATTGTATCTCTTTGCTTCTTTTATTAGAAATGATCTCAGATTTGGCAGTCTGCCCATATAGGAGGGACTCAAGTCGCTCTGACTTAGAAAAAGGTACCTGGGGAGACTTCAGGTGACTTGCATTGACTTCTGCTTAATCAAGTCGCACTGAGTCGCCCCGCAAGTTGGACTCCATTAACTGCACTGAAAATCGCGGTAATGCCTGATCGAGATCGCAGGGAGGGGGGTGAATCAAGATTGCGATTGCAATTTTATTACGATTTAATCCTGCAGCTCTGGTAGAAAGTAGCCCATAGCAATCAGGTTTTGCTTCTCTTTTTTGAGTGCAGTCAGTAGGATTTCTGTGCTTTTTATTGCTTGCTGTGATACATAGTCCTATTATGTGAAGATGGTAGGAACGTGGGTGTGCCCTTTTGGTATTAAATTCAACTTTGTATAAATTATGTTGGGGCATTTCATTACTTTACCTGCTTAAGGGATGTAGAGTAAAACCCAAAGGGAACTGTTTAATTTAGCATTCAGCTGTTTTGTTCTTGGTGTTTACTCAGCTGCTGCGACTGTCTAACCCCTCTGCCTCGGTACTGAACGAGAACAGAAGATTGTAGAGATTTGCCATCTGATACTATTAAGCTGTACTTTTTATAATTTGGTAAGCGGGAGGTGGGGAAGTTCTTTTTCCAAGAGCTCAGTGTTTTTTTTTTTAAATTAAGTCTACAAACTGCATTGTGAAAGTTGTACCAAATGTCCACCATAGTCTGGCGCTGTAGTCTGCTTTTTTAAATAGACTCAAGTAGCGGAGACGAATTGCAGAGTGCCTTGGATTTTTATCCATGTATTGATATACTAGGTCTTATGCACATCTTTGGTTACATGCAGCCTATTCTGCTTGAACTGTCCATTCCAAGCCTACAGGTAAACGGGTCAAGAAGCACCAAGTTCCTAACTTTAGCCCAGTCATAGAAAAAAACACTCAACCCCCCCCAATATCTGCCCCCAAACTGAGTTCATTTGTTTTCAGTGAAGGATACCGTTAATGCTGCACTTTCAGCCTTGTGGCAATCATTTTGCCTTTTGCCAGTATGACTGTGCCCCAGTTCATAAAGCCAAGTAAAAAAAATACATAGTTTGACCAGTTTGGTGTAGCGCAGTGGTTCTCAACTCCAGTCCTCAGGACCCACCAGCAGGCCAGATTTTAAGTATTACCTTGGGGAGAAGCAGACTAGAATTCTGCAATCACTGAGCAGCAAATGATATCACCTGTGACGTATTTCAGTTATCCTGCAAACCTGGCCTGTTAGTGGGTCCCAAGGACAGGAGTTGAGAACCACTAGTGTAGAGGAACTTAATTGGCCTGCATAGAGCCCAGGCCTCAACCATACTGAACAACATTTGGGATGAATTGGAATTCCGACTGCAAGCCAGGTCTTCTCATCCATTGTTGGCACCTCCACAAATACTCTTTTCACTGAATGCATGCACATTCTTAGACATGCTCCAAAACCATGTTTAAAGTCTTCCTAGTCCTCTGCTGGGCACATGGTCAAAAAAAAAAAAAACAGCCTTTGGAATACAGAGTAAAAATAATTACTATCAATAAACTGTTTTAGTTTGACATACAAATATATATTTGAAATCAAATCTTTATTATTTTGTGGAAATAACATGGTGTGGGCAGATTTCTCAATCACGGGCTGTGTCACGCCCATCCAGCCTGTGTCTTAGAAAAACAGGGAGGTGACGCCTCCATTAATCTACATGTAATATTCTGCCCACATTGTGTTTAGCTGGTTAGTGGGCATAGAGGAGGAGGAGGGGGGGGGGGGTGGGCTGTCATTTACCACTGTGTATACGCCCACATGTGTGACTCTGTAGTCACATGGGCTGCTCAGATGTGATGGGGAGGAAATGCTCAGCATAGAAACTCACTGAAAACTGAGCATGTGCAGAGTTGCCACCACAGCTGCAAAATCCCTAGCTGAATTGGGGACTTGACAGAAGGTGCCACAGGTGGAGATGGAGAACAGCAGGATCAACCAACCAGAATGCAGAAAACTAATCCCATAGTAAATGGGTGTGAACTGCATGTAAATAAACCATTTATTGTATTTGTTTTTTTTTTTTTATGTGGGTTTAGTTACACATCAATTTACATGGTTTTGGAGTGGGGATGTCCAACATGCCCATATAGGTGAGATGGTCAGGTGTCCACATACATTTGCCATATAATGTATTTATTTGCTTATGGTGTGGCTGGTGATCAGGTTTCGGAGCATTCATTCTATTGTCATTTTTTACCATTAAATCAGCAGCATGGATCTTACGGTATTTTTTTTAATGAATCAATCTAAGGAAAGTTTTTGTTAATGAGGGGATTTTCAGACACAGCAGCCAAACTCACAAATCCTCCTGTTTATTGCACACAGTGACACTAAGCATTTGTTGATGTGCGGTGTACGTTTTTTCCTACTCTTACAAAGTCTGTTGCCTGATGCAGCTGCCACTGTCAGAAATGTTACAGGAGCTTCTCAACCTCTGAACACACTGCCTGCAGTTTTTCCCCGGTTTAGTAACTTTTCAGATCTTACAGCATCCGGGTAAATGTAAGATAAATGTGAAGTGTATTTCCAGTCAAATTTGAGAAAACACTCCACTATATATTTTTTTAGCATAAAGTAATATAAAAAAATTCTGCGCTTAGTGCAAATTAATATATAGAAAACTGGACAGCAGCACTTATGTATATTTAGATACAGAATAGAAGTGAACCATAAAGTAAAAATTGTTGCACTGTCCCCTTTAAAACCACATAATAAACCACCCGTGTATAATGCACAATAATGATATAAGCAGGAAATTAAATATGGGTAAATAAACAATTCTCAAAGTGATGGGTAATGTGTGAAGCCAACCTATAGTAAAGACCACAAACGTGTCCAAAGAAGTCCAACTGTAATCCAAACTGTATTATGAATAGATCTCTGCCATTAGGGACTGATTTGCACAGAACAGACAACTGCAGGAGAGGTAAACTGCATCGGTTTCCTCACCGGTAGCTGTCTGTTTCGGATGTGGTAGGGGGCGTTGCGGTGCACGATTTGGCACATCCCACACATTTTCTTTTTGTTCACTGAACTTTATTTGAAGTGTACAAAAATGACACTTCATGCCGCTGTATAGTAGCACAATCTTCTGTGCTGCTCCTGTAGGGACATGCAAGCTCTAGGCTGTGTTGCAGTGTGAATGGTATTGTCAAGATCTAGGGTCAGGCTCGGAGACCGATGGCTGTAGCAGTAAAGAGGTTCACAAGTAGCCAGCTAGAAATGTACAGGCGAATCCCCTTAGCAGATGACGTGGGCTCACCTGAGCCAAGGGGTCTAAGCACTAAAGCCTGGTACACTAGAAGTTAATTTTTCGTTCAACCCAGCAGGCTGAATGGAAAAAAGCTGACCCGATCACTGTACTAAGACAATGTTAGTACAGCTATCTCCCCTGCTGTGCTGTTTTCTGTGTTTCCCACCCTCACCGCAGGAAACAATGATCAGCGCTGATTGAATGCCAATCTGATATCGGGCTTCTGTCAGGAAGGGAGCTGTACACACAGGCCGAAAGTCAGCCGGTACCTGTCGAACTGACCGGTTTTCAGACCACGTGTACCGGCATAACCAATATTCACCATAGCTCCTGATGGCGGAGATGGGTTGTGCTGTATGTTAATACCAGGTTGTGGTCCTTGGGGTCGCCCCACCAGGAGATGAGCAAGCTGTGGTCCGATAACAGAGAAAGCGGGGAGGGATCAAGAAGAAGCAAAGTTGATGAATAAGCCAAAGGTCACTAATAAATAGTAGCTGAATGGGATGAGACGGAAGTATAGTCGATGAACAAGCCAAGAGTCGGTAATGAGTGGTAGTGAAGATAAGTACAGCAGCCGGTATGCAAGGAGTAAGAAATTGCCTGGTGAGAGCACAATAATCTGGCAAACATGAAATGCAGAGACTTGGCTTAAATCGGGAAGTTCATGGGGGGAGCAAAGGGTTCAAGGTTCATAGAAACATGACACAAGGTAATGTGGTCCAAGGGATCAGGTAGGGAGTTGTCCCTGCTGGTTCAGTGAGAAGAGCCACAGCCAGACATCGGAGGTTGCAGGTTCCGACCATTTTCCTGACGGGCACACAGATCAATTATTGTCTGTGTCCTTGCAGTGACCTCCGATTTACAATGAAGTAAAACGCTGGTCACCCCACACAGTGTGATTTCAGCCAGGTTAGACAATGTGCGGTATGGCAGAAAAACAAAAGTTCCAGTAGTATAGTAGTTAAAACTTCAACATGTTATAAAGGTACTCGCAAACCGTATAAGAGAGACCGCATGTAATTTTAGCTCTGCTCAGCTCATTCGCTCCTATATTGTTTGAGTACCTTTCTTTATAATAAAATGTTGATGTTTTAGCTACTATACTATGGAGCATCCTTGTTTTTCCTCTGTACCAGATATTGTGTAACCTGCCTGGAAATCCTTTTAATGGCAGAGATCAATTCTTATTACAGTTTGGATTATTCTGGTTCATTCATGTACTGTTAGACCTCCTAATCCTAGAGGTCCAATTATCTAGTAAGCAGTGGAAGTGTGTATTGGCGGTGGAGCACTGCACAAGTCACACCAGAGAGAAACCATGCATGTTTATTAGCTATAAGTACCTGAAACAAATAAATATTACTTTTGGTTGAACTTGTTTGAACACTTGTGCTATTTACGACGGATTGGTCTTGCGCATTACTTATCACTTTGGATTGTTTATTAATCACTGTTAATCATTTCCTACTTGTATTACTATTGTGTATTATGTAGGGGTGCACTGAATGGTAATTCTGGTGCCGAAACTGAAAATGCAGGATGCACTTTGCCCGAAACCGAAAATGACAGCTTTTAAAACATATTTATATTTTCATACATAATTCTATTAGACTTTTTAATTAATATCATCAATTTAAATTAATATAAATTTATTGTTGGCCATTATTGGCATCTGTAGTGCAAGAAATGTCAAACATGCAGTCTGCAGTCTCTAACCATCTCCTTGTATCATGGCCTCAGTTTCTAACCTTCTCTTGTATCATGCCCTCAGTCTCTAATCTTCTCTTGTATTATGCCCTCAGTCTCCTAACCTTCTCTTGTATCGTGTCCTCAGTCTCTAACCTTCTCTTGTATCGTGTCCTCAGTCTCTAACCTTCTCTTGTATCGTGTCCTCAGTCTCTAACCTTCTCTTGTATCGTGTCCTCAGTCTCCTAACCTTCTCTTGTATCATGTCCTCAGTCTCTAACCTTCTCTTGTATCATGTCCTTAGTCTCTAACCTTCCCTTGTATCGTGTCCTCAGTCTCCTAACCTTCTCTTGTATTGTGTCCTCAGTCTCTAACCTTTTCTTGTATCGTGTCCTCCGTTTCTAACCATCTCTTGTATCGTGTCCTCAGTCTCTAACCTTCTCTTGTATCGTGTCCTCAGACTCTAGCTATCTCATGTCTGCAATCTCTTACTTAAACACACTGCTGATAGTATTAGCAAAATTTCCATTCGGTGCACCTGATACAGGAGATGGTCAGAGACTGCAGACATGATACAAGAGATCAATGCAGCCTCACCAGTGCCCATCAGATGCGGCCTGCCTATGCCCGTCAGCCTCCCAGTGCTATGCGGCCTCCCAGTGCCCAGATCAGAGTGGCGATCTCCGTGTGTCACAGAGCTGGATTTGAATTTCTCAGCTGCAGTAACAATGTCCCGCCTCCTGTGATCACGTCACACTAATTCAATGTCCTGCCATTGGATCAGTGTGCTGTTAATCACAGGAGGCGGGACATTGTTACTGAGACTGCCCGGACAATTCAGCTCTCTGACACGCTGAGATCGCGGCTCTGCGAGGAGAGGAGGGAGGGAGTGGAGGACTGGGGCGCGCCAGGATGATACCCCACAATGGGTGGCACCCGGGGCGGACCCCGTCCCCTTTTCTGCTCCATCTGCATTTTTTTTTTTTTTTTTTTTTCTTCTGACATACCTAAAAATGAAGTTTTGGAGCAAGTGCTTGGCAGATTGCAAATTTAATCAGAACAAATTGAAAATTGTGTGGAAACGATCTACCTTCACTGACAGAGGGGTCCACTGATCTACCCCCTCATTAAATGAGTTCTATGGTCACAGCATACACTTTCATTTTATAAGATCAGCATTGTAATAATACAAACAATAGTTATTGACAATCCAATATGAGATTACTTGGAAAACCTCCTTTCATGTTGTGAGTTCTGCCTGTCTGCCGACCGTTCCTTTCCACTTCCTGAATTCCCTGCATACTTTGCAGCTTCTCTACATTTTTAACTTTCAATTTGTAAATAATGGATATCCCATAATGCCTTGCTACCTGAAAGCCTTTTGCCACACTGACTGCAGATTTCCAGATCTTTAACCCTTTCTTAGGACAGACAGAGGCCAACCTTGCTTTGCAGTGAAAAAGGTAATATGTAAGCAGCAAGTTTAGTTTTTTTGTGTAAGTTATGCTATATGAATGAGAACGTGTAACAAATATAAAGTAGGTGGTGTTCCAGTTTGGCTGAAATCGGTGTACACACAAATAGAGGGTTCTCCGACTTCACAGATGAGGTATGAAGGATTTGGTCTTTTAATTAGTCTGCAAGCTATACTCCTTTTTGGATGAGGCTCAGACTTTGTTTTGTTAAATATCCTCCACACGTGTCTTTCCATCACTAGTTATTTCTTCATGGTCTGTGCCCACATAGTTGGGCTCGCACTGCAAATGTGTAAATACATGTCTGAAGACATGTTGATGTGACTGTGCAAGCAATGAGAGGAGAGTCTGCTGTGGCAACTGATGACAGCAGCCATACCCACCTGTCATTCAGTTTGTTTTCTTTGCGGTTGCTAGGGTGGTGACAACAGTGGCGAAAGGGTTGTAGCTTCCCCTTTTCGCACAGCACGCCATACACTTTTATACACAGGATTTGTTTGCTGGGAGAATTGGTAATGAACTTATGAAATTATGATGATCCTCCCACGTAGAGACCCTACCTAACACACAAAACTCCCATTCATAAGTAACTGGGAGGAGGATTATGGGATAAACCTTAACCCATGTGCAGTATCTTCCGTCTAATGACACTTTCAGCATTGATTAACACAGTTGGGCGGATGTACTAAAGCAATAGATTGTTCACTTGGCAAACTGAATGTTCTCTTAGTTTAAAGGATAAGTTCAAAAAATAATAAATGCACCTCTTTTTGCTGGTAAAAAAAATGTGCATGCACTATTATTTTGTTTTTCTCTTGGAGTCTGTAAAGCATTGCACCCACAATCAGCAGATGGCGGTTGCCATGCAGGACTCCTGCAGACTTATCATTGTATCTGTCTGCTCGTACCCCGCAGATGACAATGAGTCGGAGCCACACAGAACTCCTTAATCAGGCATGTGACCTTCAGACATAGGTAATAACTGGTCGAGGTAAAGAGCCAATCACAGCTGCCCTTTACCATGTGATCAACTTTGTACAATCACAGGTTGGCGCATGTAAGCAAATGCCGTTATCGGCATTTCATTTCCTCAGCGCTGTCACAGCGAAAGGAAAGCCAGGAACCGGCTTTCCTGTGACGGGACATGAACACTGATAATCGGGGCACTGATCACCAGTGTCCTGATCATCAGTGCAGCGCCATTAGTTAGTTAAGGCACATCAGTGAAGAAGAAAAATGTAATTAATTTTGCAAATGAGTTAGGGCTTGTTCACACTAGAGGTTGTGTAGCATTTTCTTAGCATCCTCACACATCCCATTCTATAGCATATGGGTGCTTCTAGATGCTGGTTTCCTGTAGTGTAATGTCCTGCAATCTCGTGTATTCTCAAAATGGCTCACTGGTTTGCAATGTGATTTTACAACCCTGATGCCCTGTGTTTAGTTCTAAACCAGTTCATTAGAGTATATTTAAACAAACACTTTTTTTTTTTTCTTTAATCTTGCATAGAGTAGGTAATGCCTTTTGGGTCCCATTTAGAAAAATGTTCATTTCCAGTTTCAGAGACACAATAAGAATTAGGAAATGGTTTAAAAAGAAGGGGAATTCCCCTCTTCTTTTTCCTAGTGAGATCTCAAGTTCAGGATTCCTGTTAGTCTGTCTAGGTGATAGCAGTCATTAATTGAGAATCTCCCCAGCAGGGACATAGGTGGCAGTACACATCTGACAGAGGTTCTAACCCTTCACCCCTAAAACAAGTTTTGTCATTAGAGAATTTGTGCATGTTTTGGTTTCTTCGGAATCCTCCAGCTTCCTCCCACATTTAGCCCCTGTTCACATTGGAGCGACTTGTCATGTAATTTGACGGTTCAAATCACATGACAAGTTGCAAGCCTATTGCCGGCAAGCACTTTTCGGTGCTGCACCGATTTGAAGAAGTAGTTCCTGCACTACTTTTGCTGATTTTGGGTGCAACTTGCATAGACCTCTGTGCATGAAGCCGTACAGATGTCTTCCACAGTGCACTGACGTGGCTTTGAAATTTGTCCGATTTCAGATGAAGTCGCGCAATTTCAAAGCCGCAGTCAAAAAAAAAAAACACAGCGGCAGGTTAATTGCCTTTCCCTCAGTCTGACCTGGTGTGTTGGTGCATGTGACTGGTAAAGACGCTACCTGTGAGCCCCTTAGGGTGCTGGTGTTCACTATGAAGCAGTGTTTAATATGTCTGCATAATATACTGGGTAAAATAAAAAGAGAAATAATCATTACTGCTAGCCAATCACTGAATATGTAGATATTTTTTTACATTAAAGAGTGTGTGTGTGTGTGTGTGTGTGTGTGTGTGTGTTTTTTTTTTTGGTCATATACTTGATTCATTGGAGATTGCACGGTGCACTTTATGGGTTTAATGTGTTTTTTTTTTTTTTTTTTTTTGAAAGTTCATTGTGATATTGCATCACTTCTGAGTACAAATTGAGTATAAACGGGCTAGCGCTGTATCCTCTTTATTTTTACATATGGTTTTGATCTTCTATCAAACAAAGATAGCCGCTCCCCCCCCCCCCCTGTTTTTCATATAATTGGCGATGAACTCTTTGGCGCGGTTCTACAGTGAGGGGGGAGGAAAAGTACTTTAATAATTTTATTGGTAGGTTTATTTTAACAGTGAGACAGAACAACAAAAATATCCAGAAAAACGCATTTCAATAAATGTATAAATTGATTTACATTTTAATGAGTGAAATAAGTATTTGATCCCTTCGCAAAACATGACTTCATACTTGGTGAGACGTTTCCTGTAGTTGGCCACCAGGTTTTTACACATCTCAGAAGGGATTTTGTCCCACTCTTTGCAGATCACCTCAAAGTCATTAAGGTTTCGAGGCTGACGTTTGGTAACTCGAAACTTCAGCTCCCTCCACATATTTTCTATGGGATTAAGGTCTGGAGACTGGCTAGGCTACTCCAGGGCCTTAGTGTGCATTTCCTTTAATCATTCCTTTGTTGCCTTGGCCGTGTGTTTTGGGTCATTGTCAGTCTGGAATACCCATCCACATCCCATTTTCAATGCCCTGGCTGAGGCAAGGAGGTTCTTGCCCAAGATTTGACAGTACATGGCCCCATCCATCGTCCCTTTTTATGCGGTGAAGTTGTCCTGTCCCCTTAGCAGAAAAACACCCCCAAAGCATAATGTTTCTACCTCCATGTTTGACAGTGGGGATGGTGTTCTTGGGGTCATAGGCAGCATTCCTCCTCCTCCAAACACAGCGAGTTGAGTTGATGCCAAAGAGCTTGATTTTGGTCTCATCTGACCACAACACTTTCACCCAGTTCTCCTCTGAATCATTCAGATGTTCATTAGGAAACTTCAGATGGGCTGTACATGTGCTTTCTTGAGCAGGGGGACCTTGCGGGTGCTGCAGGATTTTGAATTCTTCACAGCGTAGTGTTACCAATTTTGTTTTCTTGGTGACTATGGGCCCAGCTGCTTTGAGATCATTGACAAGATTTTCCCATGTAGTTCTGTGCTGATTCCTCACCGTTTCCCATGATTGTTGAAACTCCTCAAGGTGAGATGTTGCATGGAGCCCCAGACCGAGGGAGATTGGCAGTTATTTTGTGTTTCTTCCATTTGCGAATAATCGCACCAACTGTTGTCACCCTCTCACAAAGCTGCTTGGCGATGGTTTGTAGCCCATTTCAGCCTTGTGTAGCTCTACAATCTTGTCCCTGACATCATTGGACAGCTCTTTGGTCTTGGCCATAGTGGAAAGATTGTAATCTGATTGATTGCTTCTATGAACAGGTGTCTTTTTATACAGATAACGAGGAGATTAGGAGCGCTCCCTTTAGGCTAATAGGAAAGAAAGGTGCATTCCCCCCCCAGTGCCACATTCTTCGATGTGGCATGATTCGCTTAACTCGTTGATGTGTGAGTACTTATTCTGGGCATTTATGATCGCCCCTGAAGAAGGGCAACCATCCCGAAACATGTTGGGCGTATGCCCAGGAAGATAACGGCTTCAAGACGTTACTCAGTTTATGTATAACTCATCTTGTTCTGTAACATTGATGCCACATTGCCTTTCAAGTGTGCACACATGTGACACATTTGGTTTATTTTAAACTTTGTTAAGAAATAATTTTTATAAAACTATGGTTTGATTTATGTACTGCCTTTAACCTCCTGCCATCCGCGCTATAGCCGAATGACGGCTACAGAGCGGCTCTAAAATGCCGGGAGGACGTCAATAGACGTCCTCCCATTTGGCTCGCGCTGGATGTCCGCCGATCTCCTTACAGAGAGGAGGAATGGGGAACCGCCGAAGTAAACACGGTGGTTCCCCGTTCTGTGAGGGGGTGCATGCCAGATCTACTGATCCCTGTCACTGGGATCAGTTAGATCTGTCATGCCCCTGCCAACCCCGCCCCCCCACAGTTAGAACACACCCAGGGAACATAGTTAACCCCTTCACTGCCCCCTGCAGGTCAACCCCTTCACTGCCAATGACATTTATACAGTAATCAGTGGATATTTACATTTCTGATCGCTGTATAAATGTCATTGGTCCCAAAAAAGTGTCAAAAACTTTCGACATGTCCGCTGCAATATCGCAGTCCCGATAAAAATCGCAGATCGCCGCCATTACTAGTAAAAAAAAAAATAATAATAAAAACTCCATAAATCAATTTCCATAGTTTGTGGGTGCTATAACTTTTGTGCAACCCAATCAATATTTAGCTTTTTTTTTTTTTTTTTTTTTTTTTTTTTTTTACCAAAAATATGTGCAAGAATATATATCGACCAAAACTGATGAATACATTTGTTTTTTTTATTTTTGGATATTTATTATAGCAAAAAAGTAAAATTATATTGTGTTTTTTTCAAAATTGTCGCTCTTTTTTTTGTTTATAGCGGCGATCAGAAATGACGCAGAGGGGATCAAATACCACCAAAAGAAAGCTGTATTTGTGGGAAAAAAAGGAAGCAAATTTTGTTTGGGTACAACGCCGCACGACCGCGCAATTGTCATTCAAAGAGCGACAGCGTTGAAAACTGAAAATTGGTCTGGGCAGGAGGGGGGTTTAAGTGCCCAGTAAGGAAGTGGTTAAAGTCCCATTTTTGTCCTGGGGAGGTACCTTTCTTATTTGCCACTAGGGACGTTGGCAGACAATTTTTGATGTGGGTGGTGGTCTTTAACTTTATACTTCCTTTAGGCTAGGTTCACACTATTCGACAATAAAACGGTCCAACTTTGATCCTATTTTGCTCAGGGATTTACGGTCCTACATCGGTCTGATTTCTGTGTACAGGGATCCGATTTTGATCCAAACATTACCAGGCACCTTGTGCTCTGGGAATCTTGACGGGGAACTCCACGCCAAATAAAAAAAAAAATTGCATGGGGGGGCCCCCCAAAATCCATACCAGACCCTTATCCCAGCATGCAGCCTTGCAGGCCAGGAAAGGGGATGGGGACGAGCGAGTGCCCTCCCCTCCTGGACCATACCAGGTCGCATGCCCTCAACATGGGGGTATGGGTGCTTTGGGGCAGGGGGGGCTCTGCGCCCCCCCCCACCCAAAGCACCTTGTCCCAATGTTGATGAGGATAAGTGTCTCTTCACGACAACCCTTGCCAGAGATTGTCGGGGTCTTCTTTTGCGGACGGGAGGCTTATTGGAATCTGAAAGTCCCCTTTAACAAAGGGGCCCCCAGATCCCAGCCCCCACCCTATATGAATGATTATGGGGTACATTGTGCCCCTACCCATTCACAAAAAAAAAAAAAAAAAACACTACACAGGTTTTTAAAGTATTTTATTAAATCAGCTCCGATGTCTTCTCCCTCCAATTTCTTCCCCGATGTCGTCTTTCTTCTAAATTTTGGCATGGAGTTCCCCTTCAAGATCCTCAGTCGCATGCCAAAGTCAGGTCAGTTAAGACCATGATCCGACTTTGATCCCACTTCAGCCCATTGAAAAGCATTGAAGTCGGATCAAAGTTGCACAAAAGTAGTACAGGAACCTTTTTCAAAGTTGGTCCGACTTGGTCTGACACAAGTCGGAGCAGCTAAGACGGCTCTCATAGGGAATTTATTGTTTTTGTGACGTAATGCAATTTGTGCTCCTAATGTTGGTCCGAGAATGGGACTAGTGTGAACCCAGGCCTAATCTCCTGATCTCAGCTTGTTACCTGTATAGAAGACACCTGGGAGCCAGAAATCTTGCTGATAGGGGATCAAACACTTATTTCACTCATTAAAATGCAAATCGATTTATAACTTTTTTTCGAAATGCGTTTTTTTCTGGATATTTTTGTTCTGTCTCTCACTGTTAAAATAAACCTACCATTAAAATTATAGACTCATCATTTCTTTGTCAGTGGGCAAACTTACAAAATCAGCGGGGGATCAAATACTTTTCCCCCTCACTGTATATAAAATTCCCTAGTAATAAAGCTGCAGCAAGGGTTAAACACCCTGTGTTGGCCAAACATTGGAGGGTCGGGGTCCTGCTTATACACAGCACAGGGGAAGGAGTCTTCAGCAGTCTGACCTGATCCTCTGCTTCCATTATAAGCACTGCACAGGGTGTGGATTGGAACAGTGTATGGGGGGGGGTCTTGCCAGACCACTGGAGATCCATTGCACTGCATCTTGTGTGAGCTGTAGTTGGACTCTCCAACACACTGCCAGTATAGGGTGTTTTAACCCTTTTTGTAGCACAAAGTGTGTGTGATCTTTTCTTTTTGCTTAATAAAACTACAGCGTAATGTGTTCCAGTATATTCTACCTGACTTCATTACAGTAATTCATATAGAGGCTTCAGTTGGCCTTTAAATATCTTGTGCAGGCTCCACGTGCTATGGTGCTTTTCACAATACAGCACATTCAGTCATACTCAGACACATTGTTTATTTGCATGTCCAGAGGTTAAATTCATGCTTTGGAAGAAGACACAGGCTGATGTATGTGTGCAGTCTGCAGCCACTTGTAGACGGGTGTACAGCTGAAGAATTGAACAGCTGCCGTGCATGCGGCCTGGCAGCCACGTTCTGTCTCTGCCATTGTGCCGGGTTTATACATGTTGCAGAATTTTGGATAAAGTGACAGCTTGTTCAAGGAGAGCCCGGTATTCACCAGCTGTCAGCCTCTTGTGTCCACAGGCCGGCCAGCTGCTGCTACAGGCAACACAAGGCTTTTAACTGTGTATGATCTAAGCTTACTCTCAGCTGTAATAGATTGACACTGCCAGTCTATGGAGGGTCTGCCAATCCTCAGTGCCACTGCCATGGCAATGTAAGTTTTGACCCAAAACGTAGTAATGGCTTACATAGGACTAAGGACCCGCTAACTGTTCCTAAATGACAACATTCGGGCCTGGCGATCGGCTGCTTGGGCTTGGAGTACAGTATTATGGGGAGACAGAACGGAGGTCACATGTAACAATCATGTACCCAGATGTGCCATACACTTGTGCTGTAAAGGGAAGACAAGATGAGGAAGTGACTCTGTTGCATGCTTTTTACCCTCCCCACTCTAGAAAGTTTAGGATTGCTTTAAAGCAGAACTCCAATCAAAAATAAAACTACAAATAGTCCATTTTAAAGATCACAAGGCAAAGGCATTTTTTTACTGCAATACTCCCCTTTAACCTGGAGCTTTCTCTGTAGTACTACTTTTGCCACAAGATGTCCTCTGTCTTCCAGGTTGTATGAGAGCCAGCCCCATTCAGTCTGCACTTATAAGTATTGGGACACCTGTCTTTACATGCACATGAACTTTAATGGCATCCCAGTCTTAGTCCGGAGGGTTCAATACTGAGTTGGCCCGCCCTTTGCAGCTATAACAGCTTCAACTCTTCTTGGAAGGCTGTCCACAAGGTTTAGGAGTGTCTATAGGAATGTGAGACCATTCTTCCAGAAGCCCATTTGTGAGGTCAGGCACTGATGATGGACAAGAAGGCCCGGCTCACAGTCTCCACAGCTCATTTGGCGGTACTTCTGTGGATCACAGGAGTGCAGTTGGTTCTACATTCCTGTGACTTGTTTTCAGTCAACAGAGGGCTGAAGTCTGCTGTCGGTTGATGTCAGAGGGTCTGTCCAGGCTGGGGAAAGATTGGACCAGCACCTGGCTCAGCCTCTCTGCAAGCCACTGAGCTGGAGCCAGCCGCTCCCGCGCCCCCCCCCCCCACAGCCCAGTGTTCCTGTGAGTTAGGGGGGTAAAGGGCAGAGAGCCAGTGACAACCAGTCATCGGCTCTCTGCTCAAGGAGCGGTCTTTGATCACTCAGTTCTCAGTCTTAGAGCTGGCGGGGGACAGATGTAGCATCAGAGCAATGCTGCATCCACCTTTAGTAAGTATGATTTATTTTATAACCACTTGCCGACTGCCTGCCGCAGCGTGACAGCGGCAAAGTGGCTCGTTATCGCAAATTGCCATCACTCGCTCGTGCACTTACTGTGTCTGGGGGGGGCGGGCGGGCGGGCCAGGGAGCGGGTAGAGTGGACTCGATCGTCGCCGGCTACCCGTGATCGCCCCCCCGCAGTGAAAGAACGGAGGTCCGCGTATGTAAACACGGATCTCTGTTCTGACAGAGGGAGAAGGGCTGTGATCACAGGCTTCCTGTATATGGAAGCCGTGATCACTCCCCTCCTCCTGCCAGCCCCTATACAGTTAGAACACGCCTAGGGAACACATTTAACCCTTAGAGCGCCCCCTCCAGGTTAACGTCTTCACTGCCAATGACATTTACACAGTAATCAGTGCATTTTTTATAGCACTGATCGCTGTATAAATGCCAATGGTCCCAAAAAAGTGTCAAAATGGTCCGACATGTCCGCTACAATATCGCTGTACTGCTAAAATTCACAGATCGTCACCATTACTAGTAAAAAAAAAAAAAATATAGACCCCAGAAATGAATTCTCATCATCCATAAACGCGGCAAACAAATCGATAAACACAGATTGCAAATTTTTTTTTACCAAAAATGAGGAAGAATATAAATTGGCTGAAACCGATGAAAAAAGTTTTTTTTTATATATTTTTGGATTTTGTATTTTAGCAAAGAGTAAAACTTTTTTTTTTTTTTTTTTTTTTTTTTGCAATATTGTCGCTCTTCTTCTTTTTTTATTTATAACGGTGATCAGAAATGACGCAGAGGTGATCAAATACCACCAAAAGAAAGCTCTGTTTGTGGGGGAAAAAGGACACAAATTTTGTTTGGGTACAACGTCGCACGACCGCGCAATTCTCAGTTAAAGCGACACAGTGCCGAATTGCAAAAAAGGGCTCTGGTCCTAAAGTGTGAAATCCTTCCGGGGCTGAAGTGGTTAATAAAAAAAAATAAAAAAAATCCCAAGCTTCTCTTTAAAGGCTATCTTCACCTTACCAATATTTTAAGGTGTAGCATTGTGCCAATCAAACCCCCCATCTCTAAAAGCCCCTCCTATGGCAGCATGCAGGGATGTTTCTCTCCCGCAGCCGCTGTCACTTTTCAGTTTTGTGCAGTTGTGTCGGTCATTGATTCACCACGGCAGACAGAATTGTAGTTCTTAATGGTAATTTAGTGGAATGTGATTATTGCACTCGTAGTCAATTGAAAGTTCTTCCATCTCTCAATCTTAAGGCCTCATACACACGGGCGTTTTATAATAAATAAGCAAAACGGCATGTCCGACGTTTTTTAAAAAATCGGCGGTTTTTGCGGCGTTTTGCATCGGCGTTAGCGAGCGTTAGTGAGCGTCGGCGTCAATAGGCGTTTTTTTAAAAAAAATCAGTCCTCTGCTATTTTTCAGCCTAAAAACGCCGGCGTCAAAAAACGCTTGTTAACGCCGGTACGGCGTTAGCGGGCGTTAGCAAGCGTTAGTGAGCGTTTTGCCGATTGGCGTCAAAACGCCAAAACGCTACAGCTACAGAATGCGATGGTCCCGCGTTCTAAAAACAGCTCACTAACGCCGACGCCCTCTACTGCTCACTAACGCCGGCGTTTTTAGAAGCCCATTGAATAACATGGAGAGCTGCAAAAAACGCCTACAAACGCCGGCGTGCAAAACGCCCGTGTGTATGAGGCCTAAAGCTCATACCTCTGTATGTGCAGAGCTGGAGGAAGAGTCTGCAGGAGGCTGGCATTGCATCCGCTATCCACTGATCAAGTGTGCAATGTTTTGCAGGCTCCTATGCGATATAATAAATAGTTTTCCTGGAAAAATGTCAGCATTTAAGGCTGAATTTCAGATATGTTTTGAAACAATATAAGATGTAAATTTTACATATTCCATACCTGGCCGATCACCGTGGCAGCACAGAATCCTTTTAGTAGCCCCTGCTAATACAGTGATCCTCATGGTCTTCCATATCTTGCGCCCAGCTGCTGCATAGTAACTAAAGGGGGTCACTTGCTCGGCATGGGCACCATTCAGAGAGCGTCTTATTTTTCAATGGTTGCAAGAATTCTGATGAAGTAGGCTGTGTCATTCAGCTTTATAGGGGAGTTTTTCACTTTTGGGAGATTTCCTCAACCACCCTGTTCAATTTCTGGGACAGGAAGTGAAGGGATTTTTTTCCAATGTTACATGGACAGCAAAAAAGAAAAAATAACTTGGCAGCCGTTTCCCTACCATTTTTAAAAAAATTAAATTTCTTTAGATGGACATGGTGAAAATGTGTGCCATAGAGACTGAGGTGGGGGTTTACCCTGATTATATACCATCTCTTTGCCATCAAAACTTCTTTCATTATGGGTTAGAGCCCTGGTTCAGATATGTGCGATCTCAGAGATCGCATGTGATTCTCACCCGCACTGCAGGTGCCGATCACATGCGATCTACTATTTTTTTTTTTTTTTTCCCCGCACTAGAATCGCATTGCATGGGTGTTCTCACCTATGCGATCCGATTCATGTGACAGTTCACAGTTTGCACTGTGATCTGTGAACAAAACTGGGGGGTGTCATTAACTTTATAATGGCACCCGCAGCGGTTTGCAGAAGACAGTATGAACTGCCTGCGGGAGAGGAGCGATGCGGGAACCGGCTCTGTAATCTCATTGGTTCCCGCATATCTGAACCAGAGCTTAATGTGTATCTTGTGCAAAATGTTTTTCTATGCTGTGCTTTAAAAGCTATACGGTTACAATTTTATTTTACTTTGCCAAGGTCCTTGTGCAGAAATGCCATTTCTCCAATAAAGGTTAATGTTTCAGTGTATTGTATGGAGGTAGCAGTGGACTTTTCTCTTGGGTGTTGTGTTTAATGAGAATTTCCCATGTGCATTTTCCCAGAATCCCGCATTTCCTTCCTCCTTACAGGATGTGGAATTTTTTCTTTTTCTTTTTTTTTTTTTTTTTTATAAAGGGAATATTGCGCTTTTCCTTTGCTTATTTTTATTATATCATGATGTTTGCTAATTGAATGCTTATGTTTGAAGTCCAGCATCCTCACTCCATATGGAAGCATTTTCTAATTTGCAAAGCAGTGTGAATATGAAACTCTATTCCTTGGATAAAAAAATTATTTAGTTTGAGCTTGTGTTTTGTAGAAACATAAAATTATAATCTCGTAACTGGGCTTGTTGGGTGACTAAGGCCCTGTGCATTGCATATTGAGCTTTGGCTTGTAGTTCTAGATGTGTTTTTGACACATTAGTCTAGATATAAATAGCACTGTTATTGAAGCCACGTGCGATGAGTCGACCTTTTTGTAGCTGAAATGCACCTGCAACTCGAACGGGGCCTATGCTTGGCATTGCAATGAGTTGCCACACTAAGGACGGGTTCACATATGTGCGTCCGCGGTTTCCAGCCTGGGGTCCAGTGTGTTCCTGTTCACCGGTTCAGGTGCAATTCTGGTCTGAATTTTTGCCTGAATTTGCACCTGAACCGGACCCAAAAAACACAGGACCCTTTTAGTATTTTCACTGCAGCCGCCCCAGTCATGTGTGAACCGACTCCTTTTGAGTGCCGGTCACACTCGCATGTCATGCGAATTGGATGCGGTGAAAACCGCATCCAATTCGCTTATATGTGAACCCAGCCTTAAAGTTGCATCGTAGCTGATGGTACTGCAGTATGTATTTCAGAAGGGACTTTGCAGCAAATTGGAAAATCTGTGTGTGATCACAAGTGTTACAGTAAACTGGAAGTGCTTGTTATCGCCTCTGGTCTGCTGCTGGAAATTTTATCAAAAGCTTGCTGAAAAGAACCTAAACTATGGAAGATGTGGCAAAGAAAGGCAAGCAGAGGGTAGTGGACTAGTCCTCCTGGCAATATATTAGTCCTCCAGTATCACCTGTGACATTACTGTGTGTGATTTTTTTCCACCAGCACTGACTTATCATTCCTTATTCTGCATGGTCTCTGGTTGTAGGCGGCCATCTGGTTAGGCAGGATTTGCTTCCTCATGTCTCAGACTGATGACTGGTGATTTGATAAATGGCTGTGGGATATTCAAGATGCAGTAACAAGCATAAGCAGGCTACTCAGTAGTGAAATCAGCAAACCTTATTCAAAATATTGTGAGACAAGCAATCACAGGTAGCATTGGCTGTAGGCTCATGATTGTGGAGGTGTAACAAGATTTTGCTACACCTAGGTAACATTCATCAGATTAATTTTATTAGGTGCACCTGTTCAATTGCTTGGTTACACAAATTGCTAATCGGCCAATCACAGGCAGCAACTCAATGCACTAATCCTGTATAATAATTTAGGCATCTAGACTTGGTGAAGACGACTTGCTGAAGTTCAAACCGAGCATCAGAATGGGAAAGAAAGGGGATTAAGTGACTTTGAGCGTGACATGGTTGTTGGGGCCAGACAGGCTGGTTTATGTATTTCAAACACTGCTGATCTTCCCATCTCTTGGGTTTACAGAGAATGGTCTGAAAAAGAGAAAATATTCAGTGAACTTCAGTTGTGTGGATGAAAATACCTTGATGTTAGAGGAGAATGGGCAGACTGGTTTGAGATGATAGGCAACAGTAACTCAAATAACCACTCATTACAACTAAGGTATGCAGAATACCATCTCTGAATGCACATCACATTGAACTTGAAGCAGATGAGCTACAGCAGCAGAAGACCACACCGGGTGCCACTCCTGTCAGCTAAGAACAGGAAACTGAGGTTACACTTCGCCCAGGCTCACCAAAATTGCACAATAGAAGATTGGAAAAATGTTGCCTGGTCTGATGAGTCTCAATTTCAGCTGCGACATTCAGATGGAAGGGTCAGAATTTGGTGTGTACTGCCTTGTATCAATGGTTCAGGCTGGTGGTGGTGATGTAATGGTGTGGGGGATATTTTCTTGGCACACTTTGGGCCCCTTAGTACCAATTGAGCATCGTTAAAATGTCACAGCCTAC
This sequence comes from Glandirana rugosa, assembly GCA_018402905.1. Taxonomy (NCBI): domain Eukaryota; kingdom Metazoa; phylum Chordata; class Amphibia; order Anura; family Ranidae; genus Glandirana; species Glandirana rugosa. The sequence continues at coordinate 372,698 of BLSH010517727.1, read as the reverse complement.
CTGAGTATTGTTGCTGACCATGTCCATCCCTTTGAGTATAGTGTGCCGATCTTCTGATGGCTCCTTCCAGCAGGATAATGCACCATTGTCACAAAGCTCCAATCATCTCACTACTGGGTCCTTGAACATAGCAATGAGGTCACTGCACTCCAATGGCCTTCATAGTCACCAGATTTCAGTCCAATAGAGCACCTTTGGGATGTGGTGGAATGGGAAATTCACATCATGGATGGGCAGCCGACAAATCTGCAGCAACTGTCTGATGCTATCAGCTCACTATGGAGCAAAATCTCTGAGGAATGTTTCCACCATCTTGTTGAATCTCTGCCATGAAGAATGAAGGCCGTTCTGAAGGCAAAAGGGGGTCCAACCCGGTACTAGCCAGGTGTACCTAATAAAGTGGCTAGTGAGTGTTTTTTTTTTTTTTTTTTTTTTTATTACTACTACTAATTTAGAGAACGTCAATTTCAGAATTTTGTTCTGAATTCCGATCTCCATACAGTCGGATCAGTTTGCTGTATTTAGAAAATATCAGCAAGGTTTGCTTTGCTAGTGAACAGAATGTACTGCCGGGACCCGTGCTGTGTAATTTTTGTTGTACAGTAATCTTTTGTTCTTTGCATAGAACACTGAAATATGATCTGCTGTAATTACAGTATTTGGACTTCTGGTTTAGAGAGAGAAAATTATAAAACCCTCATGCAGCTACAGATCAAAAGCCATCGGCTTTTCCGTAAGACTGGGGTTGTGCTCCTGTTGGGTTTTCAAGGGTCTCTGGTCTCTCCTTCCCCACTCTGCAGCCATAACAAGCTATGTTTGGCTTTACGCTGTGTCAATGTTCTGCTCAGTTCTCCCAAGTATTGCTATGGCAAATCCTCACTACTAGGAGGAACACAACACCATGTACCTGTAACTTAAGAGAACAAGAGCAATCTGACCTTTAAAGTGACACTAAGCCATCGCCTTATTGTCTAAAAATATTCCATATACTTCCACTACCCAATGGCCCCTTTAGTCTACTTGTTATTAAATTCTTTTCTTTTCGGCCTTCTTTTAACATCAAGTTTCCAAACCTTTCCTTTTTCTCTTCACTTCCATTTTTTTCCAGCATGAGCAGGCCACATTACTTACAGCCCTGCTGCCCAACCCGTGGCCCTTTGACACTCAGGGCCCTTGCAGAAACTGATTTGTGTTTTGTTTATAGCAGTGATTTTCTTGCAGTCTTTTTTTGTAATTTGCCTCTGACCATCTCAGGTAGTATGCCTGCAGGCTCTGACCATCTCTCTTATATCCTGCCATTAGATTATATGCTATTGTGTGTCTGTCTGACACTGAATTTTATGTACAGACCTTTGGTGCTGTGGAGGGCTGCACATGAGGCCCACCATGTCAACCTGGTTGACTACCACTGAGTTCGTTACCTGCACTGTTTTCTATGCACACTTCAAATCCCATCGTCCCTAATCTATTTTGAGAATAATCAGGAGAGGTTGGCTACAGTGGGACCATGGAGTATGTAGCCACCGTCTAATACACCTATGTCAAACACAAGTCCTGCAGGCTGAATCCAGCCAGCTAGGCCTTGTCATGTAGCCCTCACCCAGTTTTGCAGCCGAGTCGTGGCAGAACAATATTTGGCCACCTCTGGTTCTCGCCTTCCACTCCTTGCTGTCACTTGTAAACACAGAGCGTTGTTTTCAGCAAGTGGGGCACAGCGTGGACACCTCTGCTAAATGTGAGAGCGAGAATGATTTGTCTCCAAGGCAGCACTGCCTACCCAAGGAGGTGTAACTGAGCCAAATACATTGGTGGTAGGAGGGACTAGAGATGCAACAAAGCTCTGCCCTTTTTATACAGCTCACCCCTAAACTCTGCACTCTGTATATAGCGCACGCCTAAACTCTGCACTCTGTACATAGTGCCCATAAAAGAGATGCATTGTATCTGTAAGACTATCTGCCCTTTGAGGGCAACCGTACTGCTGGTGTGGCCTGTGGTGAAACAGAGTTTGACACCCCTGGTCTGATAGGAAATTGGATCAAAGCAACAAAGAAGAGGGATTTTTGAGGAGGCTGAGATAAATAGAAGGTACTTTTTGAGGTTCAACTATAGGGCTGCAACTAACTATTATTTTCATAATCGATTAGTTGGCCGTTTAAGGTTATTATCCAATTAATCAAACAAAGTGTGGTGTATAATTTAGTTAATATGTAAAGTTTAAAAAAAAATTGGCAATTTATTCTTAAATATCTCTATGCATTGGTAAATATAAATAACCAACTATATGGTTAGGGAGCAAAATCAAATCCACTCTGAGAATAACAGACAGAAGCATATATAATAATAAATACACCCAGAAGTAGGATATATGGGTATTTTATCTAGAAGTTAGACATGAAGCTATATGAAGGGTGGAAGGGGATACAAATCTTTTATAATAAAGTATTACTAAAAGCTGATTTTTTTTTTTTTTTTTTTTTTTTCATGGATATGATCATTTTAAATATAATTCACAATACTGGTAAAAGTTTACTTTAAACCTAATTGTAATGACTTCTATTACCAGTCTATCAGCCTCCACTTTCTCTGGGTTCAGATTCTCATCTTCCCTGCACACAGGTGTACATTTAAAAATTCACTGCTGCATTCAGAGGAGATCTCTCTCCTCTGAGTGACAGTTTATGAACAGTGTAGATCACGTCACCTTTGAAGTGAAGCCATCTACAAACAGTTCAAACAGTGGAGAGCGCCCACCTGATACTGGAATCTTATGAGACCTAACGAGATTACCTTACCAGAAATTCACCGAAACCCAGATGTCAGTTTATTAAGTAGTGATAAATTATCATCGCTCAGTAACTGACATTCTTGGAAGAGACCGCTCACCTCGTTGATAAAATTTAGTCCCCCTACACACTATGTATATATAAACGCGTGTGTGTGTGTGTGTGTGTGTGTGTGTTATTTTATATCTGGCAGGGGGACATGGTTAATGTGTCGGGGGGTCTAACCAAGGAAGAAGGAAGTCGGTAATCTTCCTCCTTCCCCCCCGGGATTCTCTCTTCACTCCCCGATTCACCAGCTCTGAGCTGGTGAATCTGGGAGTGTGAAGTGCGGAGATCGCGGCTTCATAAACTGGCCGTTTCTGTGTCAGTCAATCACAGCTTCTCCCTGTGCAGAGATAATCGGGGGAGAACGTTTTCTCCCCCGATTATCTCTGCTTCATAAACCGAAAATGAACTGTGATCAGTGGTGATCCCAAGGATCAGTTTCATAAATGGACACCAGTGTCTTTTTTTTTTTTTTTTTTTTTTTTTTTGACAATTCAGCATTACAATGCATATCATTGCAGGAAATAAGTCCAAACACATTGCAGTATGATAACAGAATAGACAGTACATACAAGGGGCATCCCCCCAACAGTATTCCACGTAGCTGTGTACAGCAGTATTAGCATCTCCTTGCGCTATACAGCTTCCGTCTGCATGATGCATAACTTCATAATATCAGGGTGAGGCCCGCCTCCACCCCTCCCACAACAGAGAAGGGGGGGGGGGGAGAAAACAGTGGCACTTATCCATTGCGTCCACCCAACTGGACCAAACCTTATCAAACTTGGTTGTCTGCTCTCATATGTGAGTTTATACAAAGGTAGCACTGCTTTAGTCAACTTTTTCCACTCCGCACAGGTGGGTGGGTCAGTCACCTTCCATTTCAAAAGTATCTCGCGCCTGGCATAGTAGAGGGAGAAGGTGACACAAAGCTTAATATATCTGTCCCCCTCTGTCCTCTAAATAACTAAGTACAGGCAGTCCCCTAGATACAAACGACTCCTACTTACAAACGGAGGGAGACAACAGGAAGTGAGAGGAAATCTCCCCCTAGGAAGGGAAATTCACTCCTGCAAGAGTTCTTATGGGAATAAGGTGTCTCCACTGATGCGTTATCGCCAATCCTTGTTTCCACAGCAGCCAAAAATTTTCAAAATCAAATTATCATTGGAACAGGAAGTGAGGTGAAATCTTCTGAACAGAAAAACAAACATTACAGGGGTGTTAACCCTTCCCTATGTTAACCAAAAAGCTTAAAAATAGTATTTTTGGCTGAAGCTACACTTAAAAAATGTTCCTGTTCCGACTTACAAACTAATTCAACTTAAGAACAAACCTACAGACCCTATCTTGTTTGTAACTCGGGGACCACCTGTAGTAGTACCAGGGGGTCCGTGGGTATCCAGGTGTTGTATAAGTCCGTCAGTGTCATAGCAACCGTCTCCCAGTAGGCCTGGATTCTAGGGCAGGACCAGACCATATGCCAAAAGGTTTCCTCCTCCACCCCACATCTAGGACACGTAGAGTCTCTCTGGGGATATATCTGAGCCAACCTGTGAGATGTATAGTAGGCCCTATGGAGGAATTTTGGCCCACACTTTAGGTTCAGGGATCCTAAAACGATGTGGTAAGTTGGGGTTATTCCATAAGGGAGCATTCGGAGAAACTGCTGCTCTCGGATATTTCTCACAGAAATCCATTCGATTTTGATTAAAATGTACTGGAGATTTTAGTCAACTAAAATATGACTAAAATGACATTTTAATCAAGACTATGTTGCAATCCGTCTTAATTTTGCTGTAAAATTTTGATTTAGTCAAAGGAAGTACTTGCTGGATGGTAAATTGTTGGGTGTTTATTGAGCAGCGCCTGGTACAAAAGTTCATCTCACTTGAAGGGATTTTTGAAACATTTAGGCTACTTTCACATGCGGGTGGGCGGTAGCAGTAGGCTTGGTGAAGAATAAAGTCTCCTGACGGCACTAATGGAAACCTTCTACCCACTCAGCTTTTTTGACATTTGTTGCTTACAAGTAAAAATCCAGTATTTTTTTTTGCTAGAAAATTACTTCAAGCCCCCTATCATGTATTTTTTGTTAGCAAAGACCCTAGAGAATAAAAGGGATGTTACAATATTTTATGCTGCACAGTATTTGCACAGTGGGCTTTCAAATGCAATTTTTTTCTTTGACAAAATACACTTTAATGAATTAAAAAAATAAACAGTAAAGTAAGCCCTTTTTTTTTTTTGTGGCATAATATGAAAGATGTTACACTGCGAGAGTCATGATCTTTATTCTAAGCAACAAAATTGTTCTTCCCATTTTAGCCAGAATTGTGCAGCTCTACTTTGTGCTGTGGGGTGGAGGGGTGAGATGAGGCATATCGATATGTGGAAGAGTCTTTTTCCATGTCCTCTGATAAAGCCTTCTGTACCATCAACAATTACCACTCTTTGTGCAGCTAAGCTCCAGTATTTCATGGTGACCGGAAACCCAGCAGGTCAATGAAAAATCAGTGGGGGACACACATGGAGACAAGAAGTGGCTGCAGAGAGGCTGCAGAACATCAGCAGCACTGGAATACTTATTTAACCTTTTTTTTTGTATTCTATTTAAAGTGTCACTAAGCGTTCATTTAGATGTGCAGTTGGGTGGTAAAAATGTGCAGTAGAGACATGTTTTTGCCACCCACCAACGGCCATCCTTAAGCTCCATTAGGCAGCAGATGAGGGCGGTTTACACGCCACAGTCACAAGGCTTTGGGCATAATAAGGAGTTTACCCCTCTTTCTGGCCAGCCTACAACCATTAGTTATTGACTGGCTCCTCTGTTGTGAGTAAGTTAGGGTTAGGGGGGCGTAAATTATTTGCCTTACCCCAGGCTCCTAGATTCAAAGCAAATTTGTCAAGCCCTGATTTATTATTTCAATAGGAATCTTGATGTTGAGCATTGAAGCACTTCAGGAAATGCTCTTTTAAATTGCTCTGGTGCCACCAGAAAATAGTTGCAGCCTTTTATTGCTATCAAAGTGCTTCCTAAGATCCGGCATCTCAGTACATCTACTCTGACTTCTCTTGTCCAGAAGAACCTGTTCTGGAATTAAAGCGATATTGAACCCACAACCAAAAATGTAATACATTGCAACTTAACAATCATTAGAAGTGGTGGCTGTATTTGTTTTCTTTCTTAGGGTTTTTTTCCCTTCTGTTTTCACCTGGTGATCTGGCAAGTAGCACACCTCCAGTATTAGTGGCTCCACTTTGGATGAAGGAACACAGGGGGCACCTCCTGGACAGCAGCATTGTCAGTCAGAGGGGAGGGTTATATGTACTAGCAGATGTAAATACACTAAACAAATTGAAGCCAAACTGCAGCTAATTCTTTATAAACAGTAACAGCAAACTTTTTTTTTTTTTTTTTTTTTGGGATAAAGGTTTTACATAAAACCTAATTGTTGTAAGCACCCCTGCCAGTGATAAATGGTTTGTCCCTCAAACAGCAAGAGATTTTTTTTTTTTTTTTTTTTTTAAGACTGACTGACCAGATCACCAGATGAAAATAGAAGAAAAAGAGCCTAAAAAAGAAAACGGTTGCCATCACATCTAGGAATTGGTTAGCTGCAATATAATGTTTGCTTTTGGCCTCACTTTAACCACCTGCCGACCACCAACCGCAGTTTGACGGCGACAAAGTGGCATATCGCAAATCACCGTCCTATGACGGCGGCTGCGAGATCGCGCACTGTGAGCGTGCGCGCGCCGCCGGAGGTGCGCCCGCGCACTCACTGTGTTCGGGGAGGGCCAGGGAGCGGGTGCGGCTGCTTCGATTGCCGCCGGCTACCCGCGATGCCCCCCCCCCGGAGTGAAAGAACAGAGGTCCGTGTAAGTAAACACGGACCTCCGTTCTGTGAGAGGGGGAAGGGCTGTGATCACAGCCTTCCTCTACATGGAAGCTGTGATCGCTTCCCTTCCCCAGCTAGGGCAGTCCCCCCACAGTTAGAACACGCCCAGGGAACACAGTTAACCCTTAGCGCCCCTGCAGGTTAACCCCTTCACTGCCAATGGCATTTACACAGTAATCAGTGCATTTTTTATAGCACTGATCGCTGTATAAATGCCAATGGTCCCAAAAAAGTGTCAAAATGGCCCGACATGTCCGCCCCAATATCGCAATACCGCTAAAAATCGCAGATTGCCGCCATTACTAATAAAAAATAAAAAAAATAAAAACCCCAAAAATGTATTCTAATCATCCGTAAACGCGACCACATTTGCGCAAACCAATCGATAAGCGCCGATTTGCGATTTTTTTTTTTTTTTTTTTTTTTTTTTTTTTTTTTTTTTCCCCCCCATCGCAAATATGAGGAAGAATATAAATCGGCCAAAAACTGTGAAAAAAATGTTTTTTGTATTTTTTTTTTTTGGATTTGTATTTTAGCAAAATAAGAAATTTTGTTTTTTTTTTGCAAAATTGTCTCCCTTCTGTTTATAGCGGCGATCAGAAATGACGTAGAGGGGATCAAATACCACCAAAAGAAAGCTCTATTTGTGGGAAAAAAAGGACGCAAATTTCGTTTGGGTACAACGTCGCACGACCGCGCAATTGTCAGTTAAAGCGACGCAGCGCCGAATCGCAAAAAGGGCTCCCGTCCTAAAGCTGGAAATCCTTCCGGGGCTGAAGTGGTTAAACCAGGGCTTGACAAATTTGCTTTGAATCTAGGAGCCAGCTAAAAAAGTTAGGAGCCAGGTTTTTTTAACGTAGTGTTGGGTTGTCAGCGTCCGGGGTAAGGTAAGTAATTTGCCCCCCCCCCAACCTTAACTTACTCACAGCAGAGCAGCCAGTCAATAACTCCAACATAACACCCTTACATCAGGGTTATAGGCTGGCCAGAAAGAGTGACACTAAAAAATCTGTTATGGGGGTAACTCTTTATTATGCCCAATGCATGGTGACTGCGGCATGTAAAATGCCCTCATCTGCTGCCTAATGGAGCTTAGGGGTGGCCATTGGTGGGTGGCAAAATCATGTCTCTACTGCAGTTTTACCACCCAACTGCACATCTAAACAAAGCCTTAGTAACATTTTAAATAAAATACAAAAAAAAAGGTGAAAGAAGTATTCCAGTGCTGCTGATGCTACTGCCTCTTTGCAGCCACTTCCTGCCTACATGTGTCCCCCACAGTGATTCTTCATTGGTCTGGTGGGTTTCCCGTCACCATGAAATACTGGAGCCCAGCTGCACATAGAGTGGTAATTGTTGATGGTACACAGGGCTTTATCACAATTTTGTTGCTTAGAATAAAGGTCACGTTTCTCGCGGTGTAACATCTTTCACATTCTACAAAAAAGGGGGAAAAAATGGCTAACTTTACTGTTTATTTTTTTATTATTATTATGCCTTAAAGTGTATTTTTTCCAAAAAATTGCGTTTGAAAGACCGCTGCGCAAATACCGTGTGACATAAAATATTGCAACAACCGCCATTTTATTCTTTAGGGTCTCTGCTAAAAAAATATACATATATAATGTTTGGGGGTTCCAAGTCATTTTCTAACAGAAAATACTGGATTTTTATTTATAAGCCACAAATGTAAAAAAAAAGGTTTAGTCTTTAAATGGTTAAACTTCCCTCAGGCTGGGTTCACATATGAACCGCATGTGGCTCACAGCAGGGGTCCGTTGCGTCCTGGTTCACCGTTTCATGTCCGATTTCAGCCCGAATTTTTGCCTGAATTCGGACCTGAAACGGACCAAACGTTGCACAGCGTTTTTGTGAAAAACACTCCGGAACTGCTGCGGCGATGTGAACTGGCTCCATAGAGAGCCGGTCAAAATCTCCCGCTATTGCGAATTGGATGCGGAGAACCTGCAACCAATTCGCAATGGTGTGAACCCAGCCTTATACAGCCCGGAGAGAATTCCTTTGATAAAAGGATAAGATACATTGTTGTAATTTTTTTTTCTTCCTAAGTATAAACAAATATCCCGGGCAGCTTGCCAAGTTAAGGCCCCTTTCACACATACGGACCGTTTGTCCGTTTTTCATCCATCCGTTGACGGATGAAAAACGGACATCAATGCAACGCTATGGAAAAACTGATGACAACTGATGATCATTCATTTGCATCCGTTTTCTTCCGCTTCTGTCAACATACATTCTTTTGAAAAACGGATGTAAATGTACGAACGGTCAGTTTTTCATCCGTTTTTGCATTGGTAGTGGATGTAAAAAAAACTGATGACCACAGATGAAAAAAACGGATGAATACTTCATGTATGTGTGAAAGGACCCTAACAGCTGTTAGATTAAGCAGAGAACGGCTCTCTCGCGCTGAATCAGAGACTCTGTGTTTTAACATAGTGTGAGGGGATAGAACGGCTGTCACTCGCCAGGACGCAATTTCTGGTCGCCATATCGACCTGGCGCCTGGGGATTGTCGAGGCCTGATTTAAACTAATGATGGGCTGACAGTAGCTGCTGCTGTTTTCAAGAAGCCGCACACAGAGCAGTTACCTGTGATTGGGGACAGCTGAGTGTTTATAGATAGGGACATCCATCCTTAACTGCTCTTTGTGCAGCTACATGCAAACTGCATACTATTTGCGCGCCCGGTCATTCCAGCTACAAGAATCCATTGATTGTCACTGGAATTTGGTGGCTGCATTTAAATGGCTGTGTGAATGTAGCCTAATATTGGTTATGTTATGTAGGCCTGGACTGGAATCCTGCTCACCCATGGTGATCACAGGACTGGCTGCAGGGGATTTCAAATCGTTGGCAGGTAAAGCAGTCCCCAAATATGTATTTCATCTGTGCAGCTGCTTGTCTGGAGTCCAGGTTTAATAACCTGTAACTAAAGAAAGGTCATCTATGAATGTTTGCAATGATACTTTGTAGCACTGGTTTATTATGCACTGAAGGTAATTGAATCCATATGGGTTTCTTTAGGTAAAATGTCCATCCCTGAGATACAGATTTATTTAATCAGGTCAAGAGAGCTGAGAATGATGAGCAGTAATATGTTCTCATCGGGGTGCATCTTACACCCAGTTATCAGTCAGAAAAATAACTACAGTATTGCAGTTCTGCGGCTATTGCTCCTTGCTCAATTAAATAAAAGACCAATAAGCATAACCTTTATACTGTTTTAATTTTTTGTGCTAGAAAATGTAACCATTGTAGATAATGGAAAGAGATTATCTTATGTAATTTATATACTGATAGGATAATGTATGAAAAGTGTGCAAACACTGGATAATTTATCTATCCTTTTTTTCCCCCTCTGTTTGCACTACAAAGATTACTACTTGAAAAGTGCGCAAAACCAAAATATCACTACTTCCATTACAGAACATAGAATTGAAACTTGTGCATGATTAGAGTGAGCTTCAAAAAACATATACAGGTGCATCTCTAAAAATTAGAATGTGATCAAAAAGTTTAATCCATTTCAGGAATTCAATTCAAAAAGTGAAACTCAGAGATTGTATTACACACAGTGATACTGTATATATTTCAAGCATTTCTTTCTTTTAATTTTGATTATGGTTTACAGCTAGTCAAAACCCATAATTTCAGTATCTCAGAAAATTAGAATATTGTGAAAAAGTTCAATATTGTGGCCTAAGGGCCGGTTCACACTTGAGCGGCGCGACTTTGCGGCCCATTCACATCTAGGCGAATTGTCAGGGGACTTGAGTCGCCTGACAATTCGCCTCAATGCTGTGCAATGGAACCGTTCTAATAGGAGCGAATCGCTTCGCTCCGCCTTAGAAAAATGGTTCCTGCACTATTTTCAGGGCGATCTCAGCGCGGCTTACATTGACTTCTATGATAGAAGTCTCCTCACAAGCCGCGTTGAGAACGCCTTGAGCTGGGCGACTTGCTTCGCCCTGGCAAGTCGCGCTGCTCAAGTGTGAACCGGCCCTAATGGTGCCACACGCTAATCAGCTAATTAACTCAAAACACCTATAAAGGTTACTTGAGCCTTTATATAGTCTCGGAGGATCGGAGAGCCGCGGATGTCAGCGGACATGTCACCGCCGACATCCGCTGTTCCATAGGGCTCATGCACACTGGATGTTTTTACAGCTGCTGTTTTTGGCTTGAGGTGTTTTTTCTGCAGCCAGTAAACTCCCCAGCATGTTATCGTATGTGTCCGTGCACACACAGGCTTTTATCAACAGTTTTTGGCAGGGGCATTTTCTGGGTGGGAAAAAAGCCCCAGAACTAGTGGGTTTGAAGAGGAGTTTTTGAGCTATAAAAATGCTCTACCTTTGAAAAACGCAGCCATTCTGAGTTTATGAGCATTTTTGATCCATAAGCTTTTATGGGAGTATAGTTTTACTAATAAAGGCTAAAAAAAAAACGTTTTTATGGGCTCCGCTGCTCAGTGGATATCCATCCATTTATCCCTGCTGAGCTGGCGGATTACAGGACAGTCTCTGCGTCCGTTCGGGTCCGCCTGAAAAACTGACCCGAACGATCCACTGGTGTGATATAGCCCTAAGACTGTAGGCACAGAAGTCCCTAAGTACGCCATATACCAGGAAGTACATTGCTATTTTTCAGACAAAATTCCTGCTTAGGCATGTTTAGCATTTCACGTTTAACAAATATTTTTATTGTAGCAAATCTTCCCTTTTTTGAGTTCAGGTTCACATCAATGTGAAACTGCAGTCAAGAATTTTTCTATAGTTTTCAATTAAATCCTCTGCCAAGTTTTCTTTGCTTTTGTCCCCATTTGGGGGAGACTTCCGCTTACTTCCCGTTCAATAGACACAAAAGGAAGTAAAGGGAAATACCACCTCGGAGTGGTGTTACCGGTTCAGATGTCCCTCTCCAATTTCGCCTGAACGCTGTAGATTGCCATTTTATTTCAGTAGAAACTTGGACTAAGATGTCAAGGCAATCCCTTTTCTCTACCCCTTCCCTTCTCCAAACTAACACTCACTGGAGACCGCACTGTCCATTGAATTCAGAGAAGCAGCATTAAAAACGGCAAGTTCTGGGGTAAGAACAAACCGTTTAATGGAGCATTTAAAATGTATTGTGCTCAATGTGTTGACCTAAACGCTGAGAGTTTAATACTTTAAGCTCCATGTATTTGGGGAAAAATGCCATATGTTGGCATAATAGAACATATCTAATATGTCCTGATTTGATTAGCTCTGTGAACTAGAGTAGCAAATTGTGGTTTGAAATGTTAGAATTTTTTTGAGTTTATGTATCCCTTGCAACTTTAACTATACAGCCTGTATGGCCTAAATGTGGTCTGTTTTTTATGAGCCTCTGCAGAAAGTAATAGGATACTGTGTAGGGTGGACTGTTGGGGAAGTTACTAAACCCCGTGCAGTGTATTGATCTGTACATAGAAAGTCAGGAGATTACTGTAAAGTTGGGTAACTTGGCTTCACTTATATGGTATAATTCAGAAGTAAATTATGTTCCCTTGAGAAATATCAAACGCACAAAAATAACTATCAGATTCCTTCCTCTAGAATGACTGTAAAGAGCTAAACTGGTTAGGAAAATCTGCATTTATATTTTCACATAGGCAATGAGGGGAAATCTCCCCAACTAGGGCACAGGCAACGCTCTAACCCCTCTATATTGAAATAAACAACTGACTTCTTGCTAGTCTTCCCTCACTAATGCTTCCCCGCTAATCCTGCAAGTGTGATAATTAAAGTAGGAAATTACCTTTTAACCATTTGCCTACTGGGCACTTTCACCCCCTTCCTGCCCAGGCCAATTTTCAGCTTTCAGGGCTGTCCCACTTTGACAATTGCGCGGTCATGCAACACTACAAAAATGAAATTATTACATTTTTTTTTCACACAAATAGAGCTTTCTTTTGTTGGTATTTAATCACTACTGGGTTTTTTATGTTTTTGCTTTGAAGAAAAAAAAATTCTTTGTTTCTATCAGTAAATTTTGCAAATAAGTAATTTTTCTCTTTCACTGATGAGATGGCATTGAAAGGCAGCACTGACTGGTGTCACTGATGGCCACTGACTGGTGTCACTGATGGGCACTGCTGGGGCTGTAGTGTAATCAGGGCACTGATGACCAGTGCCCTGGTTACCTCTACATGTGTCCCCTGTGAGGAGATGCTGCTGATCTGTCAGTGAGCTGAGGAGAGCCAATCAACGGCACTTCCTTGTTTACATGTGACTGGCTGTGATTAAACACAGCCAATCACATGGGTAAAGAGCCACGGCATCTGCTCTTTACCGAGATCAGGGTCGCGCCATGCCCTAGGAACACGGCATGATCGTCATGCTGTGCGCCAGTCCTGGGCGCCATCGTATGACGTTGTCCCAGAACGAGAGTGCCACCCCGCTGCTGTCATTTTACTGTACAGTGGGTGGCAAGTGGTTAAAGAAGATGTAAACCCTTACATATACCCAGTGAAGTGACCTTCCTCAGATGATGCACAGAGATTAAACAAATCCTCCTACATAAGTTTTACCTGTTTATCTGCAGTCTTCTCCATTAGTTTAAAGTCCAAAATTTATAAAGCTTGTCTGAGTTGTCAGAAAATGGGGCTGAGAGCTTAAGTCACACTATGCAGAGCTCAGTGAGGAGAGCTGATTAGAGTGAAGGGACACACTCTCCTTGATGCAGCACACAAAAACTGACCTGAGGATGTCAATCACAGGCTGTGTGCTGGAGCTCTCTCCCCTGTCACCTTTTTTTCTCTGTCAGGAAAACTTCCAAGAAGTGACTCATGCTGATAGCAGAGGAATGAGGCAGCACACTGATGTGATGCTTAGGGGTCTGAATTGAGACAAGTACACACTAGAGGGATATGCCTTGTCCATATTACATGTTAAAGTTTAACTCTTTTTGTATTGCTTGTTGAATCTTGATGTCCTTTGTGCATTTCTTGCAGACCTACACATGAAATAATTCCTGCACTTTTTCCTCTGTGCAGAAATTTACTGGTCTATGAAGCTCTCTCCTTGTGCAGGGTGTCTGGTCTGGTCTCCGCCCCCTCCTGGAGTTTTCTGCAGGTAGCCTGTAATGGGGAGACCTGCTGGGTCCCTTCCACAGTCTGTGCACCACACAGTGATATATTATTACCACTCCTTTGTACAAGGCAAGTTAAAGCCAGATCAGGGTTTAATCTAGGTTCAAGAGTCGTAGGTCATGCTCAGAGTAAATTTGGTTGAGTGTATTTTAAGTTGGAATAATAAAAGCATTTTTTTTAATTTGGTATCAGTGTCTGTCAGTACGTTTTAGGTAGAATAAAAAAGTGCACTATTGTTTCTAGGACCTACTATGGGTACAGAGAGCAAATCTACACACATGTGATATTGCTGTGATTTTCAGGAATAGGAGAATTCGTTTTGGGTGGTTGTTTGGTGGTAGGTCATGGTAATGGCAAGAAATATACACCAATCATCTAGAACTATATGACCATCCACCTTTCTATTGCATAGGTCCTCCCTTTTGCTGCTAAAACTGCCCAGACCCTTTGAGGCTTGGATGCCACTAGACCTGTAAAGGTATGCTGTGGTATCTGGCATTAAGCCATCAGTAGCAGATACTTTTAAATCCTTTGAAGTTGTGAGGTGAGGTCTCCATGGGTTGGACTTGTTTTTCCAGCACATCCCACAGATGCTCAATTGGATTAAGATCTGGACAATTTGGAGGTCAAGTCTACCCCTTGAAGTAATTATCGTGTTCCTTTTGCAGTGTGGCAGGGCACATTATCCTGCTGAAAGAGGGCACTGCCATCAGGGAACAGTTTTCCATGAAGGGGTATACTAGGTCAGGAATGTTTTTGGGTAGGTGGTACGTGTCACCTAACATCCACATGGCTGGCAGGACCTAAGTTTTTTCTTTGCCCAAAGCATCACACTGCCTCTGCTGGCTTCTTCACATACTGCATTTAGTTGCCATCTCTTGCCCAGGTAAGCGATGCACAAGTACCCGGCCACCCACGTGATGTTAAAGAAAACGTGGCCATTGTAGGTGATTTTTGGCCGTGGACGCGGGTCAGCGTGAGCACCTTGACTACACCGCCTCATACACGCCAAACTGTTTTGCCCATTTTTTTTTTCTGCTTTTAATTTCAAGGGACAGCATGTTTACTTGCTGCCAAATATATCCCACTGACTTATGGCTGATCGGTGTATAGCAAAGTTTCAAAAAATATTTTTTTTACTATGCTGTGCCAGGTTTCCTTTGATTAATAAAATATCAAGAGCTATCCACTACGGTTAACCACCTAAATGAAAGCCCAATCTGTCCAGAAAAAACATGGTATAATTCACCTGGATACACAAAGTAGCTGTGATGATATGTACAGTTTAACAAACGCATGTCACAATTGTAAAACTGTATACAGGTGTTAGGATTTGTTTTACTTTTGTCATGAAGGGGTTAATAAAGCAGAACAAATAAGTAGCTGCTAATCAGAGTAAGTTTTATAAACCCGCTCATTCTCACTCAGAATTGATCTTGACAGATCCATTCTCATCGATTTGTATAATATATGGGCAGCCTAACACTCTTCAATGTTCCTCATTTTGCTTTAGATTTACCTTTTAACGATGTAGAGCAGGGGTCTGCAACCGTTGAGTGCGCTGTGTAATGTAAAGGGGTCCAGAGGTGCGGGGAGCTGTGTAATGTAGAGGGGTCCAGAGGTGCGGGGAGCTTTGTAATGTAAAGGGGTCCAGAGGTGCGGGGGGCTGTGTAATGTAGGGGGGTCCAGAGGTGCTGGAGCTGTGTATTGTAGAGGGGTCCATAGGTGCGGGGGGCTGTGTAATGTAGAGGGGTCCAGAGGTGCTGGAGCTGTGTAATGTTATCTTCATTTATTAGCAGGTGAATCCGGCTCTTAAGTGGAAAAAGGTTGCTGACCCCTGATGTAGCGCAAGGGCCTGTCTGCATACAAACTGAAAATGTTTAGGTTTGACCTCCGTATGTTTTTTTTCGTAGATCTAAAGGAAGATTGTATAATGTATGGCCAGCCTTACACTTGCACATTATTGACTTCCTTCAGAAGTCTGATTCACCAAAACACAACGTAGATATTGCATGCTTCGTTGTAGTACAAGGAACAGATATGACAGCTGCCATTGGGTGTCACTGTTGGAGCATTTCACTGCTCTGCAATCACACTGATAACCAGTGCAGGGGTCCTGGTGAGAGCACTGGTTTGGATAGGCCAGCTTATTTCAGCATTATTTTAACGAAACTTTAAAAACAAGAGAACAGCTCCCCAGCTAGATACGTTAAACTGAAGAGATGCTTTGCTAGAACAGTGACTGGATGACTGATGTTGTGCTTGTACAGGCTGCAAGGCCAGCAAAGAGGTGTATTACCTGTAAGGTTACTCATTTCCTTATTAGTAACTTAATAAATAGTAACTTGTAGGCAAATCTCTAGCTGTTTGTTCAATGAAGGAACACAATCTACGGCTTGTTTACAATGTGTTCATAAACCCAGGACTCTGCGTATTGAATAGGCAACATTTTTGCAGAGTTTACCATTCCTGTTCAGGGTTACTAGATAAGTAATATACAAAAATGTAGCAGGGTCACATTTTTTTGTATGTGCTGAAGTTTTGTTATTCTTCAACCCTTTTTTTTTCTCTTCTGGTTTTATTTTAAAGCAACTCTGCATTTATTAAAGATAAACTCCAGTTATTACTATTATTATTATTATTATTATTATTATACAGACTTTATATAGCGCCAACCCTTTGCGCAGCACTTTACATTAGGGCAAAACGTACAGCAAGTGTCCGTTCACACTAGTGCAATGACAGACATTGCATGTTATTTGTAGCGCATTGCTGTTCATATCACATGCAATGTCTGTGATGCGATTTCAGCCATATAGATCGTATGACTGAAATCGCATCTCATTTGGTCCAAACACGCACAGGACCCTTTTTTGCGTCAAACCAGAATTGGATAGTATGGGTGTTCACACTTATGTGATCCGATTAATGGCTGAACTGTCAGCTCGCAGTGCGATATGTGAGCTGAAATGGGGCTGTCAACATTGTATTTACACTTCCCCCAGTTCGCATATGGCAATTCGCAGTGGATTCACAGGGTTCTCGCATCACACCAGTGTGAACCGTGCCTTACAATACAATTCAATACAGGAGGAATGAGGGGGTCCTTGCTCGTTAGAGCTTACAATGTAGGAGGGAGGGTCAAGTGATACAAAAGGTAATAACTGTGGGGGACAAGCTGATGGAGAAAATCAAAGTACAGTTGTTAGTTGTGGGCAGAATAGGCTTCTCTGAAGATGTTTTCAGGGATTGTCACTATAAAAGCAAACCGAGTAGGAGATAATTGGACAGATTTGGGTAGGGAGTTCCATAAGATGGGGGAGACTCTGGAAAAGTCCTGGAGGAGACGAGAGAGCTAGAGAGTAGGAGGCCTTGGGAGGAACGAAGAGAACGGTTAGGCTAGGCTAGTGATGTAGGTGGGGGCTGAGTTGTGGATGGCTTTGTAAGTTAGTATTTTGAATTTACCGTATTTTTCGCACCATAAGACGCACTTTTTTTCCCCAAAAAAGTGGGGGAAAGTCTCCCCTGCGTCCTAGGGTGCGAATACCTGAAAAAAAACCCACCCCCCCCTCGTCGCCGCCGGGAGCCCACATTACACGGCGGGCTCTCCGACACCATAGAGCCCTGCTCTGATCTCACACAGTGAGAAGACAGAGCAGCCCCAGCGGCCGAATGAAGTACTGCGGCGGCTGGAGCTGCTCTGTCTTCTGTCCCAATGGGGTCTGGCTGCAGAGTGGAGCTCCACTAGGCGCAGTGTGATTACATCATCGCGGCGGTGCCGGGAGATATGAATCTCCCTCTCAGCTCTGTCAGGCTGTATTTTATGGACTGGTATGTGCTGCATTTCATAGGACTGGTATGTGCTGCATTTCATAGGACTGGTATGTGCTGCATTTCATAGGACTGGTATGTGCTGCATTTCATAGGACTGGTATGTGCTGCATTTTATGGACTCTGGTATGTGCTGCATTTTATGGACTCTGGTATATGGCTGTTTTTCATGGACTCTGGTATGTGCTGTATTTCATGGACACTGGTATATGGCTGCACTGGTAAATATTTTAGTACACCGTGGTTCAGAATATTTTTTTTTCTTTATTTTCTTCCTCTAAAACCTAGGTGCGTCTTATGGTCAGGTGCATCTTATGGTGCGAAAAATATGGTAATTTGTTGGGTGAGCGGGAGCCAGTTGAGGTGTAACTGTTATGATCCTTATTGTATCGTTGCAATCAAAGCGTACCTGTGGAACATCACAGCCATCACTGTTTAGTGCCAATATACATTGGTTTACATCTGTCTGCCCATAGACTTGGATTGAGATTTCATAAAAGTATGTCAATCCACCTGCACGAAGGGTAACAAATGGACAAAAGCAGCTACCACAATTTCCTGGTGATAAATAACATAAATAGAAATGTATATAATGCACGCTTTCATATAATAGATAAAAGTCCATCAAAGTTCAAATAATTCTATTAAGGGTTGAGGAAGACACCTCAGGTGTGTGTTCAATAATGCAAAAGGGTGATGAGTCCACCACAGCACACAAAGGCTCTTACCCTCGGTTTTGGACCACCTAATTATAAGAGGTCAACAGTGCTCAATTAAACACCAACCATGATGAAATCTTCCTGAAAGTTGTGTATCTTCTGAATTGGTCACTCCCCCTGGGGCAGAGAGGCATGAAAAATGTTTTTTTTTTTGGAAACCTCAAAGTCCCAGCTTGGCGTATCTAGAGGTCCTGGCAGTCTCTCATGGCTTCTCATCGTAGTTTCTCATGGCAATGCATGGTCAGGCCTCTCCAAACCTTCTGTTTATTACAAGCTCCATAGGCCTCTCCCATCAGTTTCTTCTGGCAGCAAGCTCCCCAGGCCATCAGAGGTCTTGGATCCACCTGAAACTATATATGTTTTGGTTGAACTGGATGGACTTGTGTTTTTTTTTTTTTTTCTACTTGACTAACTATGTAACTATGTAAACTATGCTTTAAAGCAAGCAGTGTCTGTTGTCCAATCTCTTTAGACAACCCACAGTGCTTTAGAAATCCTTTGCTGAATTCTCAACTATATCATTCTGCTTTGCCCATACATACCCCGTATCCTTTACAGTGGTTGCAGTGGTTCTCATCCCTGTCCTCAAGTACCCCCAACAGACAATGTTTGGGGAATTTCTCTTAGAAAAAATATCTGCCCAAAATACCAAGCCATTGACTGATTTAAAGCACCCGTGCAAGATAAAACCTGCAAACATGGCCTCTTGGTGGTACTTGTGGACAGGGTTGAGAACCACTGCCTTACAGTATCTCAGTGTGGGAAACTGACCTGGACCAAGCATTCATACTGACCCATAAGGCTTGTGTATCGGTGGCTCAGGAAAAGTGCTACAAAATTCTCAAGCGCTGGCACCATTACTACCTAATGATACATATGACTTTTTTCCTTCTACTCCCAACACTTGCTGGAGGTATGGGAGAGAAACCGGAACAATGCTGCTTGTGTAATGGTCATGTCCCCTGATCTATGACTTATGGCCCCCACGTATTTCATACTTGCTGCATGGTAATGCATACACAGACACCGGTGTGGCCCACCATTGCCCTCCAATGCTTCTTGGCCAACTCCTTCCTACTTGCTGCCAGGAATGTAATTCCAAGGCATTGGAAATCCCCATCTACTCCTTAACTGGCAGAATGATGAGCTTAGCTCACCTCCAGAATTTGGAAGAACTGGTAGTCTGACTTTGTGACTGATATTTCACTCCTATTGCCACTTGTACCGTGTTGATCATTTTCTTGGGATCCACATGATTTAGAGCAGTTTTCTCCCGAATGCACTTTGTAAGCCCATTCATTAAGGGGCTTGCTTCCCTTCCCTGGCACCCAACGCCCCCTCCCTTTGCTCATCCTTGTTTTCCTGCCTAGTCACTACCAGACTCTTGATTCCCCTTTATCTCCTTTAACCTTAAAGTGATTGTAAAGGCTTTTTTTTTTTTTTTTTTTTTTTTTTAATGGCAAACATGTTATACTTACCTCCTCCTGTGCAGTTGGATTTGCACAGAGCAGCCCAGATCCTCCTCTTCTCGGGTCCCTCTTCTGCTCTCCTGCCCCCTCCCTCCTTCGAGTGTCCCCACAGCCAGCAGCTCTCTATGGGGGCAAGTCAGAGCTCCGTGTATCCATTCAGACACTGAGCCTTGACCTGCCCCGCCCCCTCTCTCCCCTGATTGGCTGACAGACTTTGACAGCCATGGGAGCCAGTCGCGGCGCTGCGGTGTCTCAGCCAATCAGGAGGAGTGTACTGGATGGCTGAGGGGATTGTGGACATCACTGGAGAGAGAAGGGGCTCAGGGTAAGTATTAGGGGGTGCTGGGGAGGCTGCTACACACAGAAGGTTTTTTTTATCTTAATGCATAGAATGCATTAAGATAAAAAACCTTCTGCCTTTAACAGTGAATGTTCTACACAATTTTTGAAGGTACCTACATATGTGCAATTACATTCTACTGTAATCTTGAAACTACCAGCACTGGGTATACACTTCCAAGGGAGTACTTGTAGGGTTGCCCAATACAGCGCCACCATTTATTTCCTATATAGGCCATAATTTAGGCAACTTAATACAGGAATCGGGTTAAGTGGGCCGATGTGCGGATGTCTTGCTTTATTGAAGGAATGTTACAGCTCTTGTAAGTATGACTGTTGTGTGTCGATAACCTTTAACCTCCTGTTGTATGCAGTGTTGTCTGAAAAGCAGGGCCAGCTGGTCTTAAACTGTAGCTTTACAGACTTCACAGGGAATGCAGCTGATATACTTTTGTTGAGGAAGAAAGTTAGTTGGTGTTCATGCCCCCGAGATGTCTATAGGCAGAATATGATTGTGCACAATGTAATAATATTCTTGGGAGGTTTGGTTTATGGACCAGGTTGAATTTGCCCAGTGGACTATTAGACCAGTAGCTCAGTTGATGCCTGGGTTGGCTTGTTTTGGGGCTGGGCTGTTTTTGTTTGTATATGTGCCAGAAAGTGATCTCCTGACAACCAACCTGAGTTTACAGGTTACAAAAATAATACAAATAGATTAAGAGGCCCCCCAGAATAGAAGTAAGGGCCGGCTCACACTGGAGCGGCGCGATGCGGCGCTTGAGGCGATCTCAAAGCGGCTTGCTAGGAGACTTCTATCATAGAAGTCAATGCAAGCCGCCTGAGATCTCCCTGAAAATAGTGCAGGGACCATTTTTCTAAGGCGGAGCGAAGCGATTCGCTCCTATTAGAACGGTCCCATTTGCACAGCATTGAGGCGAATTGTCAGGCGACTCAAGTCGCCTGACAATTCGCCTAGATGTGAACGGGCCGCGAAATCGCGCCGCTCCAGTGTGAACCGGCCCTTAGGCTCTCTGCTTGTTGGTAATATTTTTATATAGAGTATTTTCTCAACCAGGGTTTCCTCAAAAGGTTGCTTGAGCAATGACCAATTTTGACTCCCACATAAGTTCCAACTCACACCAATTAACTGTTTAGCTATCTGAAAGAGGGAAATTCTTCCCACTGACCATCACATGACTGTATCAAGAATTGTAGATATATTAATTTTTAGCAGGGTTTCCCTGAGACCAGAAAGGGGTTTTTTTTTTTTGTTTTTTTTTTTGAGTTTTTCTGAGTTAAAAAAGGTTGAGAGGCTGATATAGAGGCAGCAGGACCCTTTTTTGTTGCATGCGTACGTTTTCTTAGAGCATGTCTTTGTGGGTAAGGGTACATTTTATCAGCAAGTAAAATTTTCACAACAGACTGAAGAATGACAGCTATGTAGAGGATGTCCTGGACGTGTTCTTGGCCGATGGTACTCCGTCTGGTATCTGACCTATCCCTACATGTTGTACAGCTCAGGAAGCTGGCCTTTAAGCTTTATAAACTGGTTACGGAATTGGCTTCAGCAGTATTCTCATGTCTCCTCTTTAACAAGTCATTATGGTTTGCTCTGATGTGTAGACATCAGTTATTACAAGTGGAAGGAAATTGGAACATCTTTTTGTGTTTTGCAGGTTATTGGCCGTAATGAATAGCTTCCTTTGATGTCGGATGCCTCAGCAAGACCTCGTTTGAGAAGGTTGCAAAAGTAAGTTCCTGTGTGGGCAGATGGTGATCACCATATCGCATGCATAGTTTTACTGGGATTAGTAAAATAATGGCTATTCTTCTTTACTATTTTAATGGATTACTATTTGATCTTGTCAAACATTAACCCATATTCCCCCTCCATTCACCTTTTGGGAGATCAAGTTCTAAAGTTTATAGCCCAACTGAACTTTCAAATCTGCTAGCAAGTTGGCTTTTGGAGTTTTCTTACTTATATGGCAGCATAGGGAAAGCGCTTCACCTGAAGACCTTCTTCCTTTTTTTTCTCTAGGCAAACATCTAAATACATAAATAAAATTCATATGGTTTATTATTATTATTATTCAGGATTTTTTATAGCGACAACAGTTTACGCAGCGCTTTACAACTTGAGGGTAGACAGTACAAATACAATACAGTAGGAATCAGAGGGCCATGCTCGTTAGAGCTTACAATCTAAGAGGGAAGGTCAAGAGATACAAGAGGTAATAACTGGGGGATGTGCTGATGGAGAAGATAAATGTACAGTTGTTAGGTGGGAGCCAGATAGGCTTCTCTGAAGAGATGAGTTTTTAGGGATCGTCTGAAGGTGGACAAAGTCGGACAGATTGGGGTAGAGCATTCCAGAGGATGGGAGAGGCTCTGGAGAAGTCCTGGAGGCGAGCATGGGATGAGGTGACAAGGGAGTTTGAGAGCAGGAGGTCTTGGGAGGTTCGAAGAGATCAATTTGGTTGGTATTTTGAGACCAGTTTAGAGATGTAGCTGGGGGCCAGGTTGTGGATGGCTTTAAAAGTTATTGTTAGCAGTGCCGATCCTGGGCGGGTGCGCGGGGTGCAGTGCACCCAGGCGCGTCAGGGAGTGGGCGCCGAACTGTGAAAGTTGTCCCCTCCACTTTTTCAGGGCTGATCACAGCCAGGCAGCTTCCCGGAGGGGGGCGGCTGCTAGATGAGAAGAGCCGCTCTGTCCAGTGTATGACACTCAGAGGGGGAGCTGCGGCAGAAGAGTAGATCGTCGGCGGGGGGAGGCCCTTCGACGGACCGACACTAGTCGGGACTTTTTCACCTCCCCTGTTGAAAGTGTCAAGCCGCGGGTGAGGGACTGCGCGGACCCACGTGACGTGGGGCGCGTGGGCGGGTCCTAGCCGTGACGATTGTTATTGAAAATTTCGGTAGGTGTTGGACCGGGGGTCGATGTAGAGATTTGACCAGAGTTTTATGGTTGGTTTAACTAGAGAAGCTTGGAGGGTTCTGGAGGACGAGAGTTTGAGGGAACAGTGGAGTAGGGTACGAGCGGAGGTCCTGAAGAGGTCTCGGAGAGGGTAGGAGACCTTACGAGATGGGGTTAGACAGGCTGAAACAGGTGGAAGTCTGCTAGGG
>BLSH010517727.1:334797-347031 GCA_018402905.1 Glandirana rugosa | reverse complement strand
ATCTACTGCAGTATGTCTGCAGTCTTTGACCATCTCCTGTATCATCTCTGCAGTCTCTGTCCATCTCTTGTACTATGCCTGCAGTCTCTGACCATCTCCTGTAGTATGTCTGCAGTCTCTGACCATCTCCTGTACTATGTCTGCAGTCTCTGACCATCTCCTGTATCCTGTCTGCAGTCTCTAACCATCTCCTGTATCATTTCTGCAGTCTCTGACCATCTCCTGTATCACTTCTGCAGTCTCTGACCATCAGCAGTATAATTTCTGCAGTCTCTGACCATCTCTTATACCTCCTGTACTATGTCTGCAGTCTATATAGAGAGGCCCCGCTCCAGGTCCCATTAGAGTACTCTGCTTCTCTTCCTGTATTTTGTTTATTGTTATGAGATTGTGGGAGGATATTAGGGTTACAAAGACTCCTTAGGGGAGCATTTCTGTGTTTATGTCACTGCCATAGAAACGTTTGCAAAGGGGGGAGTTATTAAGTTGACCACGCCCATGTGGGGGCGCCAGAAATATTTCTGCACCCAGGCGTCTGTGACCCTAGGATCGGCCCTGATTGTTAGTATCTTGAATTTAATAGGTTGGTTGAGTGGCAGCCAATGGGGGATTGACATCGGGGTGTAGCGGACGCCAAGCAGTTTATATGACTATGGCCTGCTTGTGATAGATTACATCTGTATTACACGTACTGTGATTTCTGTACTTAACCTGTGCATTATTCAATCTACATTTGCCTGCTAAATTCACAAGGGAGCAGTTTTACCTGCCAGAGGATTTGGATTTCAATCCAGTCACGAAATCTACACAGTCCCCCCAACACAGCCCAGTCTTAACTGGCAAGAGGGGACCCGATCTATCTGCTGCCATTTCACTGTCACATACAGGTCCTTTCTCCACCCCACCTTCTCTATGGACAGTGAATGGAGAAGCTGCACCCTGATGAGCTTGTCTCTATGCTCAATCGTTCCAGTTGTGGTCGGCTTTAGGATTCAATTTTGTCTTTTTGGTCTAAATTGACCCACCTTATGACTGTTTGAGGTATATTTAGATTGTTCCTCGGAGGCTGGGAATGGTGTGATTTTGGTTTTTGTGAACATTACTATTGCTATAAAATGTTATCTATTTCAGTTTTGTTTAAAGTGTTACTAAACCCCGGACCCTGCATTCACTGTGTCTGGTCTCGTACAGTACACAGAACATGGAAATGCAATTTTTTTAGTAAATCTAAACTGCTAAATACCTTTTCTCATCAGCCGTATATAGCAGTCTTGTGACTTCTATCAGTGTCCAGCCGAGTACTGGTTAAAGCTTGTAGGAGGAGTTTTCATTCTTATCTGATTGTCCTATGAAGCTGCAGGGCCCCTGACCCTCTGTTTGGACAGTGCTAATTGGCCCTGTGCTGATCACGTGCACCCTTCCAAAAAACAAACTCTAGCAATACACACCAAACTTGGCATGTTCAGAGTGCCTCCAAGACTCTGTACTGTCAGGATATGGATTGGGGACAGTAAAAGGAGAATCAGAAGACAGGATCAAACAGCCTTTTTACACAATGCGGAGGATTAACCCCTTAGGTTCCACAGTGAGAGTAACAAGCATGCTTTACTGCATATACAGACTGATTTTACTGTTGTGGATTTAGTAACACGAACTATTTGACATAACTATGCTGCATGAAAAGCATTTGAACAGCAATCATTCTGTGCAGGGATTAGTTTGCAAGGATGTATGTGGTTATTGTTATCAGTGTTTATAGTGTATTTGTTTATACTCTGAGAAATGTGTGCATTATGGGAATCATTATTCTATTATTTTTCTTCGCTCCGGTTCACATGAACTTTTCCTCCTGCGCACTTGGCGTTGAAATAGGATAAAGCAAATTGTGTTTTTGCAGCGGATATGATAATACAAGCAACGGGATCAGATCCCTGAAAAGCTGATTGAATTATTCGGGGGATGTTTTAAATGACTGTTACTTTGCACAGCTTGTTATATGAAGGATTCAAGGAGCTCTCTCCTCCGCGTCTGCTTGGCTGCTGTGGCAATGATTTAGTAGCGTGCTATGAAAGGATTACCACAGGCAATGAAAGAGCAAACCCTTGATTATGAGATGTTACAGTGACTAACAGGGGTGTTCTCTTTCTTCATTTTCCATTGAGGTTTGAAAACTGAATGAAAGAATCTGGCTGCCTTGAGTGACACTTTCATTTCCATAGACTGGGAATCGCAATAAGACCCCTTTTCACACTGAGGTGATCTTCAGGCGTTTTAGCACTAGAAGTAGCTCCTGAAAAGCACCTGAAACTGCATCCCATTCATTGCAATGTTGTGCTTTCACACTCGGACGGCGTGGTTGCGAAACGGTAGAAAAAGTCTTGCAAGCAACATCTTTTGGGCGGGTTTGGAGCGCTGTAAAAAGCGCTCCAAAAACGCCCCTGCCCATTGAAATTAATAGGCAGCGCTTCCGAATCGCCTTTAAAAGCGATCCGAAAGTGTTGCAAAACGGGTGTGTTTTGGATTTTTTAAAGGTCATGTTGTCACGTGACTTTTAAAAAAAACGCCCCACTAGCACCCAAAAAGCACCGCTAAAGCCCTGCAAACATGACCGGCGCTTTAGCAGCACTTCAGTGTGAAAGGGGTCTTACTCTGTCTGGAATATGAAGGCATACTGGGCTAGAAAAAAAAAAAAAACTTTTGAGAGAAAAATAATGGAGCTGGCATTAGAGTTCTAGTTCTATTAATGTCATGCTGACCCTGTGGCTTTCATACTTTGGGTCACTGACCCAGGACAAGTACACGGCCATTACTCTTTAGTTTTGGCTCCATGATTTAGAAAGTTGTTAAGCTAGGAGCCTGGCATTTTCTTGTAGAACTCAGCATTAGTCCCTTCTTTGCTTATTTTATATCAAGCTAAAGATGGATATAAGAAGGATTCTAGAGAGCAGTGTGACCCTTGTGTTCTGCTTCACCTCTTGTACTTGCTCAGGTCACACCTAGGTGGTCCCACATTCTCTTGTTCCTTTGCCTTAATATACTGGCTCAACCTTTTCTTCTTTCATAACCAAGTTAAACTGCCATCTTTTCAACCAAATGGTTCTGGGCATAAAAAAAAACCCCAAAAAACTAAAATCTTGCAGTGCCTTCTTTTCTGACAGCTCAGACAAGCTTTATGAATTCTGGACTTTGAACAGATATAGAGAAGAGATGGCTGCAATTAAACAGGTATAACTTATATAGGACGATTTCTTTTTATCTCTGTATCACCTGAAGCCAGTCCCTTAACTGGGTATATGGAAGGGTGTACAACCACTTTAAAGCAGTTTCACCCATATTTTTCACTGCTCGCCATGTAGCATTAATGTGCATCCTTAAAATGAATTGGCAATTTATTTATTTTTTTTCTGTTCACTTACCTGATTTATGTCTATATCTAATTTCACTTCCTCCTTTAGAGGCTGTGGCGCCGTACGTCATTTCTGTTTCTTCATTGGCTCCTGGGAGATCTTGGTCAGCTTGGCATTGCACTGCTCCCGTTTTGCATTGGCGTCTATGGAAAATCTTGGTCAGCTTGGCATGGCTGTGCCATGCCAAGCTGACCAAGATTGCTCTGCACTGCACATGCGTGAGATCAGCAGGTGCATGCTGGGTTGCCAGAATGCTTGGAATCCAGGAAGGGACACTGCGGCTTCAGATGCCCACACTGGAGATGGCCGTGCTGTGCAGGACTAACTTCACAAAGTAATAAAACGATTTTGTGCAAATAGAAAACTGGGCATAGTTTACAGCATACCTTTGTTACATTTGCACAAAGCATGAGTATTCTATGGGTATTTTTATCTTAAGTCCTATATAACACTGCTTTAATGAGCATTTAACCCCTGCAGTGTGGGACACTCCACTGAAGGGATATTTAGTTATTCATTTTTTGTGTTGGGCTCCAGATCTGTATCAGTAAATCTATTATTGAAGGGGCCGGTGCATTCATAAATGGAACATCTGCTGCAGACCAAGTTGGAGGTTGGCTGAGTTACATGCTGAATTTTTCTCTTATGGACTGCATTGGCAAACTAAGCAAAACTAAATTCTCATTGGTGGGTGCGAGCTCTATCCATAATGTGCAAACATATACAGCAGTGTTTCTCCATTCCAGTCCTCACACCAACAGGTCAGGTTTTCAGGATTTCCCTCAGATGAAACAGCTGTGGTTATTACTAAGGCAGTGAAACTGATCAAATCACTAGTGCAAAATAATGGAGAGCCTGAAAAAATGACCTGTTGGTGTGCCTTGAGGACTGGAATTGAAAAACACTGGTACACAGCATACATGTAAGTGTAAAATGCCTTTTAGGGGGAGAAAAATTGTTAAAGCGGTAGTAAACCATAGGTGGTAAAAAAAAAAAAATCCCCTGCAAGGCAGTGTCAAAATGCGCTAGTATGCATCGCATACTGGCACATATGATAGACTTGCCTTAGACTGAAGCCTTCTAGCGCCGTGGTCGCTGCATACTAGAGCTGCACAATTAATGGTAATAAAATCAAGATCTCGATTCACCCCCCCCCCCCCTGCGATCTCCATCAGGCATTACCGCGATTTTCAGTGCAGTTAATGGAGTCCGACTTGCGGGGCGACTCAGTGTCACTTGACTGTAATAAAAGTCAATGCAAGTCGCCTGAAGTCTTTTGGAGCGACTTGAGTCTCTGGGCAGACTGCCAAGTCTGAGCAGAGAGCCAAGTTCTGAAGTCAATGCTAATAAAAGAAGCTAGAAGAGATGCAATGTAATTACTTCAAAGGAATGAACTCCTGTGTCTAGAAGATGTTTGGTTTAACCATTTAAAGACTAACTTTTCTGATTTGCTGCTTACAAATAAAAATCCAGTATTTGCTAGAAAATGACTTGGAACCCCCAAACATATCATTTTTTTTTTTTTAGCAGAGACCCTACAGAATAAGATGGCGGGTGTTTCAATATTTTATGTCACACGGTATTTGCACAGCGGTCGTTCAAATGCAATTTTTTTGGAAAAATTACCCTTTCAAAAAAAAATAAAATGCAGTGCTGTTAGCCCAATTTTTTTGTATATGTAAGATGTTACGCCACGAGAATCGTGATCTTTATTCTAAGGAAAAAAATTGTGATTCTCATTTTGGCCAGAATCGTGCAGCTCTACCGCATGTCCTCTGAATATCTCCTGAACTGTGCAGGTTTAGGAGATAGTCACAGTACCTACAGGTAAGCTTTATTATAAGCTTACCTGTAGGTACAAGTGGTGTAATGCTGTGGAGTTTACTACCTCCGTAAAACACATTTAACAAAGTTCTTGTGACCTGTAGATACATTTTGGTAGAAGTTTATATAAAGCCGAATTAAAGCTGGAAGGCAAACTGCTAAATACATAAATGAAGTTCGATTTGTTCTACCAGCTAAATAATGGGTATGTCTGTCCATCTAGTCCCGTGATTTAAAGTGGTTCTAAAGTTAAAAGGTTTTTATCTTCATGCATTCAGATAAAATGCTTTCTGTGTGCAGCAGCCCCCCTAATACTTACCTGAACCCCAATCTTGATACAGCAATGTGCAGTCTTGGCTGTCCGGGGCTCTCTCCCCTCATCGGCTGAGGCAGCAGCGGGGCACCATTGACTCCCACTGCTATCAATCAAAGTCAGTGAGCCAATTAGGAGAGGGGGGGGCTGAGCCTCAGGTACCCCATAGTAAGCTGCTTGCTGTGGGGGCACTCGGCAGGATGGAGGGGCCAGGAGTACTGGCGAGGGACCCGAGAAGGAGGATCAGGGCTGCTCTGTGCAAAACCACTGCACTGAACAGGTAAGTATAGCATGTTTGTCCTTGCTTAAAAAAAAAAAAAAAAAAAAAAACTTTAATATCACTTTAACCACTTGCCGACCGGCGTCTGACGGCGGCAAAGTGGCTCAATATCGCAAATCGCCGTCATAGGACAGCGGCTGCGATATCTCTCACTGTGAGCACGCGCGCGCCGCCGGAGGCGCGCTCACTGTGTTCGGGGGGGGGGGGGGGGGGCAGGGCGAACTCGATCGCCTCTGGCTATCTGTGATGCCCACCCCTGCAATGAAAGAACGGAGGTCCGTGTAAGTAAACACGGATCTCCGTTCTGTTAGAGGGGGAAGGGTGGTGATCACAGGCTTCCTCTATATGGAAGCCATGATCACCTCCTTCCCCCAGCCAGGGCAGCCCACACACAGAACACGCCTAGGAAACACAGTTAACCCTTAGAGCGCACCCTGCAGGTTAACCCCTTCACTGCCAATGGCATTTGCACAGTAATCCGTGCATTTTTATAGCACTGATCGCTGTATAAATGCCAATGGTCCCAAAAAAGTGTCAAAATGGTCCGACATGTCCGCTGCAATATCGCAGTACCGCTAAAAATCACAGATCGCTGCCATTACTAGTAAAAAAATAAATAAATAAATAAAAACCCCAGAAATGAATTCTCATCCGTAAACGCGGCAACTTTTGCGCAAACCAATCCATAAATAAATAAATCGGCCAAAACTGATGGAAAAAAATGTTTCTTTTTTTTTTTTTTTTGGATTTGTATTTTAGCAAAAAGTAAGACATTTGGGTTTTTTTGCAAAATTATTGCTCTTCTTTTGTGTATCGGGGCAATCAGAAATGACACAGAGGTGATCAAATACCACCAAAAGAAAAGCAAATTTTAGTTTGGGTACAACATCGCACAACCGCACAATTGTCAGTTAAAGCGCCGCAGTGCCGAATCGCAAAAAGCGATCTCTTCCTAAAGTGTGAAATCCTCCGGGGCTGAAGTGGTTAAGCAGCCCCATCACACAGCACGGCTAAATGTCCACTTGTCATTGAAGGCTATGACTGCTGGAGCATGTTCTAGGTCAGTGATGGGGAACTTTAGCACCCCAGATGTTTTGTAACTACATTTCCCATGATGCTCACCTACACTGCAGAGTGCATGAGTATCATGGGAAATGTAGTTCCAAAACATCTGGGGTGCCAAGGATTGCCATCATTATTATAGGTTATACCCTTAAATAAGGATGTAACATGCGCCAAAAGGACTCTGTGGCGTCGTCTTTCCTCTCCCAGCCTGCTGACTGGACAGCGACCGAGCAGCAGCAGACTCATGAAGTCAGCCGTTTGCTCACTTGTTTTCCTCCTTTATAGCATGTTTGCATGCAGCCCACCTGATTAACTCACAGGCCCACTTCTCCTTTTCTTAGTCTTGAGTACTGTTGTATAGGGCATTGCCAAAGGCCGATAACAAGTCCTATCTAGCTGTAGTTACTCTTCTGAATTAAAAAAAAATAATTAATGATTTATTGGTGAACACAGAGCTGCATTCATTTGTGCCTTTTACAGATCTGCCTGGAGCTCAGCTTTATAGAAGGTAGACAATCTGCAGGTGAACTCCATGACATAACTTTGTGCTCATCTATTTAGGTTGTGTTAAATGTTACTCCTCATGCTACACCAGCACAGGCAGAGAAAGAGAGATCGCTGTTTATCTTTTGTATATGCTCTTGGCTACAGCCTCTTCCACAACATGCCCAGGTTATTTAAAGCTACTTAACCTCTTCAGAGGGGTTAACCCACCCTTCTCTGCTGGGTATTCAGTCTTAGCAGCTCTGGGCCTATTACATTGATGGGATTTTAATTAGAATATATGACATCATGTAAATGCACTGGATGTTCCTGGGAAAAATCGTTTTCATAAATGAACTGGAAGAAAGCAAATGATCTATATTGTGTGTTGTAATGACAACAGTTTTTTGCTGGCATACCTCTAAGTTTAATTACAAAGAACAATGAGGTAGCAGCTGCTATTTCTTCTCATTCTGATGCATCTATGCAGGATTATTCCACGCTGGTAACTTGGCCGTTTACTCACCGCAAAACTTGAGGCACCTGGGATAGCACAGACCAGTGCAATGGTCTTGGGGTTCATTTACTTGTACATCCACAGGTGGATAGTTTGCTGCGTTTAGAGGAGGCTAATGCTGACTGTGGACACAGCTGGACAGAAACTACGCAGACATGCTGCCCTGGATGCACACAGCATCCAGGGTTGGTAAGAAGCTATATTCGTGTAAATATAGATGAATGGTTACATATAAATAGTGGCGGCACCAACCTTTGATTTGTACACAGTATAAATCTGACAGCTGTTGGCACACTATGGGGGAGATTTACTAAATCTGGAGAGTGCAAAATCTGATGCAGCTGTGCATGGTAACCATCGGCTTCTTACTTCAGCTTGTTCAATTAACCCCTTAGAGCTGGCGCATGCCGACCCTTTAAGGGATTTAGAATGCAGGAGGGGGGGGGGGCTTATCGTCATGTGATCGGCTGTCACGGTAGTCACATGATTGGAAAGCTCCCATGCTTTCAGTTGGCTGCCGGTAACTGTGGCAGGATTGCATAGGGTGCACGATCTATTAACGATATTGCACGCAAATATGCAGTCGCTCTTCATCAAGGCCTGACTGCCAAGAGGCTGTATATTTACGTGGACTCGGCGCCAAGCAGTTAAGGTTTGACAGTAAAAATCCTGGAAGGTGATTTGTTTCTATACACAGCTGCACCAGATTTTGCAAGCTCCACTCTTAGTAAATCTCCCCCACTGTGTGCATGCAGTCTGTAGCTATGCCAGCAAGAATCTACTGATACCCGTCAGCTGTTGCTTGTGTAAACTCTCACAATGAACTTCTCATATTTGCTCCCTTTTGGTCAGTTAAATATACCACTGAAAGTGTTTTGGTAAATCTGAGAAGTGCAGAAAAATACTTGTTGATCACATCAGGCATGAGGAGTGGTCCTGTGCCTTGTGCTCTCTATAGTGCTATTTCAAGGGGTCTGTTGAGCTTTCCTAGTTTGGGACTACATAATAATTGGCCTTTATGTTGTGGAGGTGAGGAGAGATTGACTAGTTTAACAAAAGACAACCTGGCAGGGCTGATACCGCTCGGTCCGCAAAAATGCGTGTAATCAGCCCCCAACAGGACATGGGAGTGGAGTAGAATTCTGGCAGATTAACAAATATTTTTGGTAATTGCAGAGTTTGAGGTTAAATATGGGAAAAGGTGTATGTATTAGTGATCTAAATATACACTTTAAACTGTTGCTAAACCCAGGAGCCACTATATTTGTTCTCCTACCGTACATAGAACATGGAAATGCAGAGCTCTGAGCCCTGAGCCCACCCTTTTTTGAAGCCTATTAGAGCCTCTGGCTCTAATCACGTGCTTCAACCCCCCCCCCCCATTGCAATCCATGCATCCAGCACCCCTAATGTAGATTGGGGGGTGCGGCGCCCCTAATGGACTGGCCACCCCTGCATGTCGGTGTTGCCTAAGGCAGTCTGCTTGCAAATGCAGTCTTCCTAGCAGCACCCGCTCCTCCATCCAGACTGACATCCATCCATTAAGACATTTTGATATTTGAATAACTCACCACTGCTTGCACCAGGGCTCAGGGCTCTTGAGGCAGAGTGCTGTGATGATTTCAGAAAGCAATGTACAAGCACCCTACCATCCCCTTCTAAAAGCTACCATGTGGTTTGCATTGTACAGAAAAGCACAGAGACCCTGTCATGATGCCACTGGGTCCAAAATAGTGTGTTTCGAAAAAAATTAACTTTTTTTTTTATAGTTAAAAATGTTATGTTAATGGGGGAAGGAACCAGACAAGTAAAACTATATGCAGATTAAACTAAGACCAAGTACAGTGATATCTGAACTCCGGATTTGCATACTTGTTTCATGACTCAAAGTAGTATAACCAGTGGAACTGAATGACAGCCAGGAAAATGGTATTTTCTGAAGGAGAGATTCTCGCATCACATGATGACTAGTGATTCTTTCGACTTATTCTGTAGAGTGTGCAATGTCACTAAGATATGATTCTCCACTCATTAAACTGTGTCCTATGGGGAAGTGGTTTGTGTGAACAGTGATATGGTGTGTTAAGGATGGTTCCTTCTTGAGGTTTTTTTGCTTTCCTGGACATTGCTGGACTTCATTGTCCTATTTTTGGCCATGCTGTTATACTGTAAAAGGGTTATCTTACAAGAATAGGACTGATAGGAGAGCAGAGATAGGAGGGGAATGTGACAAATAGAATGGCCATCTGCTGAAAGGGGAACTCCGCAGACTGACTGGCAGAGAGCCTGTGAATATTTTTTTTCTGTTTTGCTGCACTTTTCCAGTAATATGTACAGAAATTGTTGTAGCGGGCCACTCCTGAAAAGGCTTGTGCTAATGGCTGTAATAATTCAAAGGGAACCTGCATTGCCAGAGCTGAAGGACAGTTTTTATTTTTTTTTATTTTTTATTTTTTTATGCTCACACAACCCCAATCGAGTTGCACTACATTTCTCCTTTTTTTTGCCCATACAGCGCTGCACCTGTACACCTGAAACCACACATTACAGGTGTACAGGGGTGGATGATCAACCCTGGACACGATGATTAATGTCCAAGGCTATGACAGGGGTGAAGAAACAGTCGCCTCCTGCCCTTGGGGCTCATTCACAGACAGCAGCTCTTGCTACCCTCTGAAAAGTGCAGTGAATTGGCTTTCAAAGGGCAGGGAGCAGTGGCGTTCAGGAATTCAGGAGGTGTTCCTGCTGCTTCCCGAATGCCCTTTTTTAGAGTCCAATGGAAATTTTGTATGTAAACCGCAAATTGGTCACATTTGGCTATGGTAGTGCCTACCAAACACAATGGGGGTGTACATTTTTTTGCTGTGGCTTGTGTACAACCTTAAGCACTTGCTGTCTTTATAGATGGGTGGTAAATCTGTGGCCCAGCCGTCTGTTTTTAACACTCTTCCTGCTACCCATGTGAAGGAGGTTTTGGATTCTGATACAGCAGAATAATGGCATCTTGTCAGCCTTCTAAAGCGAACGCACAGCAGGTGTTTCTAAGATGTTACAAGCCAAATGAAACCTGACTTTCAAGTCTCTAGTTGTGATCTTAGGTTGGTCATATATTATTATCTTATTCAATTCTCTTTAGATTTAGCTTCAACTATGTAGTTCCTGCCTGATTGCATACAAATTGAAGATGTTTAGGTGTGACCTCATATTATATGGTTTCAGTAAATCTAAAGAAAAATTTGAATATGAAAATTGTATAATGTATGGTAAGCCTTAGAGGACTTTATGGATGAGTCAGGTTGGCCATACATTATACAATTTGCTTGTACAATTTACCTTTAGACCCCTTTTACACTGAGGCGCTTTACAGGAGCTATTTAGCTAAAAATAGCGCCTGTAAAGTGCCTCTTAATTAAAGTCAGTGTGTTCTTTCACACTGTGGCGGTGCCCTTGCAGGAGAGGAAACAAACTCCTGCAAGCAGCATCTTTGGGGCAGTGCGGGAGCGATGTATACACCGCTCCTCCCATTGGAATGAATGGGAACGCCGGCACACCACTTCGGAAGTGACGTGTGACTGTGCTTTCAACCCCTATGCTTTACCGCTAATGGACAGGTGACCCCCAGTGTGAAAGGGCTCTTAGATTTACCAAAACCATATAATATGACGTCAGAGCTAAACACTTTTAATTTGTATGCAATCAGGCAGGCCCTTGCACTACATAGTTAAAAGTAAATCTAAAGGAAATTGAACAAGAAAATTGTATAATATATGGCCAGCTTTACTTTACAGTACACACAGCTAGAGAGGTTATGCCTTATTAAAGTTCAGCTAAAGGTAAAAATGATTTATTTTTTTGTGTGTGTAAATTACAAATTTTGAGTTGCCATCAAAGCCGCAATAGAGGGGAAATCTTGCAATGGGGAAACTAGTTCTGGTGATAACCAGGGGTTCCCTCATTGTGGAGGGATTTCTTATTTCCTGATGTCGCTATGGGACAGGAAATCTCCCCAATGGAGACACAAATGGCATAAAAAAAAATGACAGGGATTATAACCTTCCATTAATCTATCCAAAAAATAGCCTTAAAGTATAACTAAAGGCAAGACGTTTTTGTTTTCACTTTGGATAGAGTAAGGGAGGGTTTTATAACCTCTCCAAGGTTTATTTTTGGCATGTGTTCCATTGGGCAGATTTTCTTCACTTCCTGTCCCATAGCAAAAACAGAAAGCGAGAGGAACTACTTTCTACATTGGTTGATATCCCCACTATTCCTGTTCTGGGGACAACCCAAAATTTGTCCTTTTATTGAAAGTGAAAGTAAAAAAAAAAAAAAAAAAAGTGTGGTG
>BLSH010517727.1:296805-314667 GCA_018402905.1 Glandirana rugosa | reverse complement strand
CCGATGTGAAACTTATCTTCAGGAACTTTGAACTCCTGTCATGTATTTACAGCCTCAGCAATAACCTCTAGTCAACCAAATATTATACCACCCAACTTTTTGAGATTCGAAACGAGGGACACCTTTAAGCAAAAGTATGTAAGCATAGGACACGCCCCCTCCCCCTTTACCCAATCCAGATCCGCGCTATAGCCGAAAGACGGCTCCATTGCGGATCTGAATTGCCGGGTGGACGTCTATGGACGTCCTGGCAATGTGCGCGCTCCTGGCGCGCACTGACAGGCGCCAGCCTGCGCGTGTCTGCCGCACACTGCATGGGCGTGCCTGCGGGTCGGGCGGACTCCATGTTGAAGGGGGACATATCAGATCTACTGATCCCTGTCACTGGGATCAGTTAGATCTGTTATGTCTCGGCCAGCCCCCCCCCCCCCCACAGTTAGAACACGCCCAGGGAACACAGTTAACCCCTTCACTGCCCCCTGCAGGTTAACCCCTTCACTGCCAATGACATTTATACAGTAATCAGTGGTCATTTAAATTTCTGATTGCTGTATAAATGTCATTGGTCCCAAAAAAGTGTAAAAAATGTCCGACATGACTGCTGCAATATCGCAGTCCCGATAAAAATTGCAGATCGCCGCCATTACTAGTAAAAAAATAATAAAAATGCCATAAATCAATTCCCATAGTTTGTAGATGCGATAACTTTTGCGCAAACCAATCAATATACGCCGATTTGCGATTTTTTTTAAAATATATTTTTTAAAAATATGTAGAAGAATATATATCGGCCAAAACAGATGAATCATTTTTTTTCTATTTTTTTGGGATTTGTATTATAGCAAAAAGTCAAAAATATTGTTGTTTTTTCAAAATTATCACTCTTTTGTTTGTTTATAGCGGCGATCAGAAATGACGCAAAGGTGATCAAATACCACCAAAAGAAAGCTCTATTTGTAGGAAAAAAATGATATAAATTTAGTTTGGGTACAACGTTGCACAAACGTGCAATTCTCATTCAAAATGCGACAGCGCTGAAAGCCAAAAATTGGTCTGGGCAGGAGGGAGGTTTAAGTGCCCAGTAAGGAAGTGGTTAAAGGAGAATTGTACAAAAAAAAAAGTTAAACCTTCAAGTGAATTTTTTTTTTTTTTTTACCACTACTATTCTTTTGAAATTTACAAATGCAGCATTCTAGAAGTGGATGAAAGGTTTAGCAGTGTGAAACACTTTTTTATATACAACGTTATAGTTCCTACCTAAATGAGGAACAGTTGGGAGCTATGAAATATAGATGAGCAGAGGGCACCTACCTTTAAACCAGCCAGTCCAGCAGCACTGGTCCAGATTTTATTGTATGTCACATGCAAGTGGAGTTCTTTGCTCTGCCATGGTCTCCTGAGTGAGAGGAGCATCGACACAATGCAGGTCCAGGAGATGGCTAAATGGGCTTGGATTGCAGATATACAGTATGTGTTAAGTGTTTTGAACCTGAAGGGATACAATTTTTTTTTTAGCAAATGAACAGAGTGGTTGCTCATTAAATGCCTAGTGTGCATAGTTCCCTATGCAGGCACAGTTTAGGCAGGCTGATGTTGCACACAGGGCAACTGTGTGGCTCCCCACAGTCTGTTGGAATCCAAACCTTCTGTTTCCTCCTCGGCTGTCCCTCATTTTGATCTGATGGGCAGACCAAAAAATCCATTCTGAGATGAGAAAGACACAAAATACACAAAATATTACACAAAGGACATGCCCCTGCTATTTATAGAGGCCTAAATATAGAGTCCAGGGATATGCAATTAGTGGACCTTCAGCTGTTGCAGAACTACAAGTCACATGATGCATAGCAAGACTGACCGCCACATGCATGACGCCCAGAGGCATGATGGGACTTTTTGTAGTTTTGCAACGGCTGGAGGTCTGCTAATTGCGGGGTTCTTTAAATAAGTGGGCACTTCAGTTCTTGCACTTCAGCGATTTGCACAATCAAGCGCATACTAACAAGAAACTACTCTAACACCGGACTACAGGTAACCTCATTTCCAAGACATCACACTTTCCTCTCTGAAATATGCATACCTTACCTCTCCTTTTTACAATAGCAGCCTCTCTCCTCAAACTATCTTTTCTTCAGCCCTCTCCACCACCCCACAATCTGTACATTCTCACTTCTCCCCTCTCCCTATTACTGCACTCACCACCTCTTTCTAACTCTAAGCCCACATGCTAACAAAACCAGGATGCTCAAGCATGTCCGCTCATATAAATCATATTCCCATGTTGCCTCCCTCTCTCTTCTGCTTCTCCTAGCCTCTGGAGATATTTCCCCAAACCCTTGGCCTCTCTCATTTAACCACACACATCACCACCACCCCACACCCTCTAACAGTAGTCGCAATCTACACAATTTAATCTCCATCCCCCTTCTTCCCAAAACCTGCCTCCCTTCTCCTATGCCCTCTGGAACGCCCGCTCTGTCTGCAACAAGCTCACTGCTGTTCATGACCTATTTGTCACTAATTCCTTTCATCTACTTGCTATCACCGAAACTTGGCTCCACAAATGCGATTCTCCTGCTTTCCTCTCCCACGGTGGCCTTCTCTGGGCTCACTCCCCTAGGCCTAATGGACGCAAGGGAGGTGGAGTGGGATTCCTCTTATCCCCACTGAGCACCTTTCAGGTTCTTCACTCTCCTCCCTCTCTTTCCCTCTCATCATTTGAAGCCCACTGTATACGTCTATTCTCTCCAACTTCCCTAAGAATTGCTGTGATCTACCGGCCTCCAGGACCACTGTCAGCTTTTCTTGATTAATTTTCTGCCTGGCTACCCTACTTTCTATCTTCTGAAATTCCCACAATCCTTCTTGGTCACTTCAACATCCCAGTTAACACTAACACTCCTGCTACTTCTAAATTTCTTAGTCTAACCTCCTCATTTGACCTGAAGCAATGGGTACAGGCTCCTACTCACACTGATGGAAACACCCTCGACCTTGTCTTCTCCTATCTATGTACTCCATGCAACTTCTCCAACAATCCTTTTCCCCTCTCCGACCACCACCTTATTAGTTTCTCTCTCTCCCTGTCTTGCACCACCCTCCCCTCCAATCGCCTAACCGTCAGCCATAGAAATCTTTGCTAACTCAACACCTCTCTCCTTTATTCTGCTACTGACCACCTCTCTGAAAACATCTCACCCCTGTCCTGCCCCAACCAAGCCACTGCCATCTACAATAAATCCCGGCCCTCCACCCTGGACGAGCTAGCTCCCCTCACCACACACAAAATCAGGCCTCGACCCCTACAACCCTGGCGAACAGACACCAGAAACCTCAAAAAGTGTAGCCGCGCCCTTGAGCGTCTGTGGCACAAGGCTAAGTCTCTCAAAGACTACAACCTATACAAATCTGCCCTCCATAAATACAATTCTCACCTCCACACTGCCAAGCAGACCTATTTTACCACTCTTAACACCTTCTCATCTAGTCCCCGTCAACTCTTCTCTACCTTCAACTCCCTACTTCGTTTTCCCCCACTTCCACCCACTAACACTCTCACTGCCCAGGAGATTGCTAATCACTTCAAAAGCAAGATAGACACAATTCGTGATGAAATCTCCACTCTGCAGGCATCTTCCCCAGTTAACACCCCATGTCAACAAGCACAATCGACATTATCCTTATTCAAACCTGCTACTATTAACGAGGTTGCTTAACTCCTTTCTAACGCCCACCTAACCACCTGTCCACTGGACCCTATTCCCTCTCAAATACTACGCTCACCCTGTGAATCTATCCTACACTCTCTAACTCACATCTTCCATCTCTCCCTCTCTCCTGGCATCTTCCCCAATGCTCTAAAACGTGCACTGGTCACCCCCATACTCAAAAAGCCATCCCTGGACCCTACTGATCTTAACAATCTGCGCCCTATCGCCTTGCTCCCATTTTCCTCCAAACTCCTCGAACGCCTAGTCTACAACCAACTGAGTCACCACCTTGTTAACTTTCTGGACCCCCTTCAATCCGGATTTCGCCCCCAACACTCCACAGAAACTGCCCTTAAACTCGCAAATGACCTACTAACCGCAAAAACCAATGGACACTACTCTGTACTCCTACTCCTGGACCTTTCGACTGCCTTTGATACTGTTGACCACCCCCTCCTCCTCAAAAAGCTCTACTCCCTCGGTCTCCGTGACTGTGCTCTTCAGTGGCTCTCGTCCTACCTATCCCATTGCACCTTCAGTGTAACGTACAATTCTACTTCCTCCTCTCCTCTTTCTTTCTCTTTTTGAGTCCCCCCAAGGTTCTGTTCTTGGACCTCTCTTATTTTCAATATACACCTCTTCCCTGGGCCGGCTGATGGCTTTCAATATAATTTCTACGCTGACGATACCCAAATCTACCTCTCCACCCCGCAACTCACTCCATCAGTCTCCTCACGTATCACTAACTTATTAACAGATGTATCTGCCTGGATGTCACACCACTTCCTCAAACTCAACTTGTCTAAAACTGAACTCATATTTCCTCCCCCACGTGCTGTTTCCCCCGACTTCTCTGTCAAGAGCAATGGCACAACCATCCACACATCCCCACATGTTAGGGTGCTTGGTGTTATCCTTGATTCTGAACTCTCCTTTTGGCCCCACATCCAATCACTTTCTAAGGCTTGCTGCCTCAATCTCCGTAACATCTCTCCTAATTCACTCCCGGTCATCTCTCGCCTCGACTACTGCAACTCCCTCCTCACTGGCCTACCTTTAAATAGACTGTACCCCCTCCAGTCCATCATGAATGCCGCTGCCAGACTCCTCCACCTTACAAACTGTTCAGCTTCTGCCACCCCTCTCTGCCATTCCCTCCATTCGCTGCCAATCGCCCAACAAATTAAATTCAACATACTAACAATCTGCTACAATGCCATCCACAACTCTGCTCCCAGCTACATCACCAGCCTAGTCTCAAAATGCCAACCAAACCGTCCTCTTCACTCCTCCTAAGACCTCCTGCTCTCCAGCTCCCTCATCACCTCCTCTCATACTCGCCTCCAAGACTTCTCCCGAGCCTCTCCCATCCTCTGGAACTCCCTACCCCAATCTGTCAGACTGTCCCCAAATCTATCTACCTTCAGGCGATCCCTGAAAACCTTTCTCTTCAGGGAAGCCTGTCCTGTCACCACCTAACAACTACACTCATTTTCTCAATCAGCTCATCCCCCGCAGTTATTGCCCTTTCATATCATTTAACCCCCCCTCCAAGATTGTAAGCTCTTACAAACAGGGCCCTCTGATTCCTCCTGTATTGAGTTGTATTGTAATTGTACTGTCTGCCCTAATATTGTAAAGCACTGCACAAACGGTCGACGCTATATAAATCCTGTATAATAATATCCCTGATGTAGACCAACAGTGATTTTTGTAACAAACCTATACCTTTTTATAAATTATCACCTCGATACTCGAAAAATGTGAATTTCGTGCAAAAGATCATTTATTTCAGTAATGCAACTTAAAAGGTGAAACTAATATGAGATAGACTCATTACATGCAAAGCAAGATAGTTCAAGCCGTGAATTGTCATAATTGTGATGATTATGGCTTACAGCTCATGAAAACCCCAAATCCACAATCTCAGAACATTAGAATATTGCATGCAGTCAATAAAAAAAAGGATTGTACATAGAATATCAGACCTCTGAAAAATATAAGCATGCATATGTACTCAGTACTTGGTTTGGGCCCCTTTTGCAGCAATTACTGCCTCAATGCGGCGTGGCATGGAAGCTATCAGCCTGTGGCACTGCTGAGGTGTTGTGAAAGACCAGGATGCTTCAATAGCGGCTTTCAGCTCTTCTGCATTGTTGGGCCTCATGTCTCTCATCTTTCTCTTGGCAATGCCCCATAGTCTCTATGGGGTTCAGGTCAGGCGAGTTTGCTGGCCAATCAAGCACAGTAATCCCACGGTCATTGAACCAGGTTTTGTTGCTTTTGGCAGTGTGGGCAGGTGCCAAGTCCTGCTGGAAAATGAAGTCAGCATCCCCATAGAGCTTATCTGCGGAAGGAAGCATGAAGTGCTCCAAAATCTCCTGGTAGACCGCTGCGTTGACCCTGGACTTAATGAATCACAGTGGACCAACAAAAGCAGATGACATGGCTCCCCAAATCAACACAGACTGTGGAAACTTCACACTGGACTTCAAGCATTTTGCAGTGTGTGTCTCTCCATTCTTCCTCCATACTCTGGGCCCTTGGTTTCCAAATGAGATGCAAAATTTGCTCTCATCAGAAAATAGGACTTTGAACCACTGAGTTACAGGCCAGGTCTGTTTTTGTTTAGCCCAGGTAAGGCGCTTCTGACGTCGTTTGTTGTTCAGGAGCGGCTTGACAAGAGGAATACGACATTTGAAGCCCATGTCCAGGATCCGTCTGTGTGTGGTGGCTCTTGATGCACTGACTCCAGCCTCAGTCCTCTCCTTGTGAAAGTCCCCAACACCTTTGAATGGCCCTTTCCTGACAATCCTCTCCAGGCTGCGGTCATCCCTGCTGCTTGTGCACCTTTTCCTTCCACACTTTTCCCTTCCCCATAATTTTCTATTAATGTGCTTTGATACAGCACTTTGGGAACATCCAACTTCTTTTGCAATTACCTTTTGAGGCTTTCCCTCCTTATGGAGGGTGTCAATTATGGTTTTCTGCACAACTGTCAGGTCAGCAGTCTTTCCCATGATTGTTATTCCTACTGAACCAGACGGAGAGAGACCCTTTAAAGCCCAGGAACCCTTTGCAGGTGTTATGGCTTAATTAGATGATTGGAGTGGGACACTTTGATCCTAGAATATTGCATTTTTTCACAATATTCAAATTTTCTGAGATTGTGGATTTTGGGTTTTCATGAGCTGTAAGCCATAATCATCGCAATTATGACAAATCACGGCTTGAATCTTGCTTTGCATGTAATGAGTCTATCTCATATATTAGTTTCACCTTTTAAGTTGCATTCCTGAAATAAATGAACTTTTCCACAATATTCTAATTTTTCGAGTATCACCTGTATATTGAGGGAGAATTTCACTTCCTCAATCCTTTGTGTAATTAATTGGATGTTGGTATGGCAGGGGTCCTCCTCGCATTGACTTATTGTAATACAAATTATATGTTTTTGCGCCAACCTTTTTTTTTTTTTTTTTTTTACGCTAAACTTAACTGCAATTGAGATGAGAAATATGCATCAAATGTATGTAGAGGCATGAGAAATTATTTCAACCATTAAGCGCTTGCACATGGTATAAAATGGCGTTTGGTTGTCAGACGTGAGGTACGGGTTCCCTAGATTGTACAAATTTGAGTAAACAGAACACAACATAAGCTGTACTGCCAGGCCATGAAGCCTCGTGTGTCCGCTAGAGGCAACGCTATGAAT
Source organism: Glandirana rugosa (assembly GCA_018402905.1). NCBI lineage: Eukaryota > Metazoa > Chordata > Amphibia > Anura > Ranidae > Glandirana > Glandirana rugosa. The sequence goes on along the minus strand of BLSH010517727.1, from coordinate 307,242 downwards.
TATTATAGAGGCAATCGGCCAGCTATAAGAGGAAGTGTTCTAAGTCAGCAGGGCTTTATCCACCTGGCAAGAATTAATGAATTCAAATGGGAAATATGAAATAAAATCAGGACTGAGAATATTTTATTTAATTAGTTATTTCCAGGCCAGGTGTTTGTATATTTGGTGATCTCATCTGCTTAGATACCTTTTTAGCTGATGGCTATTATTCCACTGGGACAAGAATGATGCACTGACCCTGGAATATGACCCACTCCATAATATACAATGCACTTCTCCTGGACTTCTCTCAAAATTTCTGAATAAATTCCACTGTTCCAAAACTATTTCAGATTTGGATGGCTGCTGACCCTATGTCACTTGAGAATATGACCTGGGCTTAATGCAGAAGCACATAGGTGGTTTGTATTATGCCTTTGTGCTACTAAAATCTCTAGTGGTTAGAGTGCATGTTAACTCGAACAATGAACTTCTTTTATTAGTGTCCTTTTAGTCTGTTAAACAATAAAAACGAGTTTGTGATATCTATTCAATAGGTGTGAAAAATTACCTGTTGTGCCTGCTAAAATTCCAGTGCTGTCCTATAGACTCAGCAGTGTTCTCTCAAGGACGAGCTCAGTTGGGTTAGGACAGAGGTCTGTACCCGCCTGAACTATCTCGGCAGGATGCTATCAAAATGGACAGCCAATCTTAGTAGGAAGGTGTGTGTAGACAGATGTGCTCACTTGTATGGTTCCAACATACCATTTGGTAAGTGTTTCTGGCCTACGGTTTGGTAAAAGTTTTTACAGATGAACTCTGGGGAACGTTAAATTGATCCCTTGCACTTGGGCTGCCCCTGCATTGCAAGAGTTAAATCCGCCTTTTTCAACCAGGGTGCCTTCGGTTTTCTTTATGGGTGCTTTGACAAAATGTCAAAATTCCCCAAAAACTGTATTACAAGCCAGCAGGTGGACCAAGCCTGCCTTTTAGTTACGCAAAGCCACAGGTTTTCATTATGCACCATCACCGCCTTCTAGCCGCTAACGTCCTAGCAACCAGGGATGTCAGGCGCTTGCACAGCATCCTCCTTGTCAGAACTGGGGAGGAGGGAGAAGAGAAACATTGGAATACTAGTCGGTAGAGCTGCACGGTTCTGGCCAAAATGAGAATCACAATTTTTTTGCTTAGAATAAAGATCACAATTCTCTCTCAATTCTCGCGGCGTAACATCTTGCATACAGAAAAAAATTGGGCTAACAGCACTGTTTAGTTTTTTTTAGTTTTTTTTGAAAGTGTCATTTTTCCCAAAAAATTGCGTTTGAAAGACCGCTGTGCAAAAACCGTGTGACATAAAATATTGCAAGAACCACCATCTTATTCTCTAGTGTCTTTGCTAAAAAAAAAGATATAATGTTTGGGGGTTCTAAGTCATTTTCTAGCAGAAAATACTGGATTTTTTTTTTTTTTGTAAGTAACAAATGTCAGAAAAGATTGTCTTTAAATGGTTAAAATGAACTCTTCTATACATGGGAGTTCATTCCTTTGATCTTTTGAAACATAGTATCTTTTTGGAGTCAATTATGGTGGTAATGGCGTTGCTCTGCTATGGTGTAAAAATCGCTTATTTATTACTTACTAGTATAACATTCATGAAAGTGTAATTATTTTCTAGAATGCTGGTGGAAAAATAATTGTCTCCTTATCATATATGTGGAACACCAACTTAGGGTATATCAGGAGGGTATTTTTGTTGGTGGGATTAAAAATGAATTATGTGGAGTTGGTGTACTTAATGAAAGCTGACTTGTGTGTACCTGTGCTTATGTGTGTACCAACAAATAAATGGCCTTATATTTATATGGTGCTGCACCGATGTTGTGCGATTTAATATGGCAAAAAGCAAAAAAAAAGAAAGAAAAGAAATTAGTTTCCCTTCAATAAACTACAATATTCCCTGGTGATGAAAAATAAATATGAAAATCAAAGTAAAATAAGGACAATCATGAAAAACCAGTGCTCAATGGTAGTATGAAATTCAGTGCTCAATAATAATATAAAATTAATGTTTTGTTAATGATATCCAGTGGGTGCTCTAAATATACTCTCAGGTGCTTCCCAAAACGTCTCCACTGAGAAGACAACAAATACCAAAGTGACGTGTAAATAGTCCGTGCAATGTCTTTTTAGAAACAAATCAAACAATAAATCTTGTGTCCAAGGTGAACGATCTAATAAATCGAATATAAATGATCTGATCTTCCACTTCAAACTGTGAATTGGTGCTACACTCTGTGCTCTCCCAATCACACAGCCACTCACCAGAAAGCGCTCCCCAGCTAAGGGGTACTCTCTTATGTAGATCTAATTTCTTTCACCTCCACCATCTCCCAGAGGTTGTACCATAAAAATGAGAGGACCGTATCTTACGCAATATTGTATGACTAATTTAATTGCATCAATAAGAAAATCACTCACATTTGTGTGAAGAAAAACAAGCATATAAGTCTCAGGTAAATCAAAGGAAGTCCGCCGTGTCTCCTGCGTTCCACGGCTCCGAAACTGGAAGTGACGAGTAACGCGTGGCCCCACCCTACGCGTTTCGTCATAGGGCGTCTACTGGAGCGGTCCAGTAGATGTCCTATGACGAAACACACACAAATGTGAGTGTTTCTTATTGATGCAATTAAATTAGTCATACAATATTGCGCAAGATACGGTCTTCTCATTTTTATGGTACAACCTCTGGGAGACGGTGGAGGAGAAAGAGAAATTAGATCTACATAAGCGAGTACCCCTTAGCTGGGGAGCGCTTTCTGGTGAGTGGCTGTGTGATTGGGAGAGCATAGAGTGTAGCACCAATTCACAGTTTGAAGTGGAAGATTGGATCATTTATATTCGATTTATTAGATCGTTCACCTTGGACACAAGATTTATTTTTTGATTTGTTTCTAAAAAGACATTGCACGGACTATTTACACGTCACTTTGGTATTTGTTGTCTTCTCAGTGGAGACATTTTGGGAAGCACCTGAGAGTATATTTAGAGCACCCACTGGATATCATTAACAAAACATTAATTTTATATTATTATTGAGCACTGAATTTCATACTACAATTGAGCACTGGTTTTTCATGATTGTCCTTATTTTACTTTGATTTTCATATTTATTTTTCATCACCAGGGAATATTGTAGTTTATTGAAGGGAAACTAATTTCTTTTTATTTTTATTTTTTTTTGCTTTTTGCCATATTAATCGCACAACATCGGTGCAGCACCATATAAATATAAGGCCATTTATTTGTTGGTACACACAAGTCAACTTTCATTAAGTACACCAACTCCACATGATTAATTTTTAATCCCACCAACAAAAATACCCTCCTGATATACCCTAAGTTGGTGTTCCACATTTATGATGAGGAGAAAATAAGTGGTAAAAAATATTTCCTTTTCCACCAGCATTCTGGAAAATAATTACACTTTCATGAATGTTATACTAGTAATACGCGATTTTTACACTATAGCAGAGCAGCGCCATTACCACCATAATTGACTCCATATTATTAAAACTACACTGTGTGCAGTTTGAGGTGGAGGCAGCAGCTCTCAGATCAACTTCTATTTATCTGTGTGCGCGGAACATATACAAATTTACATAGTATCTTTTTGCTTCTCAAAAGTGAGACTTGGCTCTCTGCCCAGACTTGGCAGTCTGCCCAGATAGGAGAGACTCAAGTCGCTCCGACTTAGAAAAAGATTCCTGGGGAGACTTCAGGTGACTTGCATTGACTTCTATTACAGTCAAGTCGCGCTGAGTCACCCCGCAAGTCAGACTCCATGAACTGCACTGAAAATCACGGTAATGCCTGATGGAGATCGCAATTTTAATACAATTAATTGTGCAGCTCTACTAGTCGGCAATGTGCAAAGGTGTATTTGCTTTGGAGGAATAAATCGACTCTATTGTTGGGTGTCCCATCTGAGGCTGTTGCTGCATTATGTAAAACGATTCGTTTCGTTTTTTACATTTTAGAATGGGGTGCCTTAAGATTGTGCAGAAGGGTGTCGTGAGTGAACAAAGGTTGAAAAACACTGGGTTAAATGCTAGTTTAGATTTATAGAAACAAGAAAATCTGTATTACTCATCTGATCATCCACTCCCACAGGCTCTCCTGTTCTGCAAGACTGGTTCCTGCAGCCTCTTCTCCCCTGTGCTCTGGCGATTGCTGGCCCTCTGACGACATCAAGACCAGTTGAGTACCCATAACCCGACACTGGACATGACGACACCAAGGAACAATCAACTGCACCCCAGATGTTTTGGAACTACATTTTCCATGATGCTCATGCACTCTGCAGTGTAGATGAGCATCATGGGAAATGTAGTTCCAAAGCATCTGGGGTGCTAAGGTTCGCCATCCCTGCGGCCTAGTCCAAAACAAGCATTTAACCCACTGCAAGGGGAGGCTTTTTACGTTGTCTGGAGTTGGGCTTTAAAGGGTTAGTTCACCTTTTGCCAAAAAACTGCCTATGCAGCTAAGGAACATCTGTAGATGAAAACAAACTGTGCAGCTTGAAGCCTGACCTAAAAACTACCAGGATGTTGCTATGCGAGGCCCAGCTATTACTGTTCACTTTCACCATTACAGGAGTGAGCTCTTTGATTCAAACCTCCTCACATGCGTTTTTCTCTCCCCTGATATAATAGCTCAGAGTCTGAGAGCTCACTCCTCTGATGGTGAAGGTATCCATATCAGCTAGGCCTCTCTTGGCACCCTCCTGGGAGTTTTCAGGTGGGGCTTCCTGAGGTTAGTAAATGGCCCACGCCTATAGAAAGGCATTATTCAACTTTAGTCAAAGCTGTACAGTTTATTTTTATCTATGGACTCACCTTATCTGCATAGGCAGTTTTCTTGGTAAAGGTGAATTAACCTTTTAAATCCCAACGTGATTTCTTTAAATCTGCTTAAATACATTCCAGTTGCATGAAAACAGTTTACAGAGTTTAAAGGCTTTATATGGGCGATCCAATCAGGTCCACCTGTCTGTTTTTCAGGCAGACCTGATCGGAAGGTCCATGCATTCCTATTGACCTGTGTCCATTTGTGCCCACATACCTCCCGGGTCCGACCCAGTCTGCAAAAAAAATAAGAAAAAAAAAATGAAGGGCTATCCGTCTAACGTTTAGGCTGATCGGAGGGTAGTTGGGTGTAAACTGACAGCGAAGTCCGTTTTACTCCTGGCCGCCCATGGAGCAGAGGGGGGTCTTTGCATGTCTGCTCTGCAGCAGCTGCGCTGACACAAATGTGTCATCTGCCCGCTGTGCTCCAATCAGCAGGGGATCTGTGAGCTTATTGGAGCGGAATCCACCCCGTGTGAAAGGGGCCTTAGTGTGTTTTCGTTAGACAGCAGCTGTGACCTGAGTAGAAGACCTCTACCAGCATGTGGTAGCGAAGGACAGCATGCCAAAACACCCCCTGCTCAGAGCTAGAGCTCTCCAGACAGCAGGAAGCACAAACTTTTCTATTGCAAAGCTATAGGTCTGACCAAGTGGGAGTGTTTGACCTGTGCAGAGAGACCACTGCTTCCACAAAGAGAACAAGGGTCTTTCAATTTCAGCATGCTGGCAGGGGATTAGCTTTTCAACTCACTGTGGCTGTCTTTTAAAGGAAACGAACTGTAACCCTTTGCACACCATTTTTTGTTTTGATTCACCAGGAATGCATACTGATTTTAAAGTGAAAGTTGAACTGGACTTTATCTGTGGCTGGCTGTAGCACTTGTGTGCTAATCTGATAGCAAGGAGGAGCCCAGTACACTCCCCTTTTATTTTCAAGTCTCCTGTACTTCCTGGCATTCCTGCGGTTCTTTTTTCTTACTTTTTTTTTATCTGTGTCATTTCTGAAGCATGTGTTTTAATTTGGCTGGAGCTGAAGTTTTCAGCATCTCTCCATCCCTGTGACCCAATCCGCATTTGAGTGCCTAATTTCTGTTTGTAATCTGATTACTGGCTTGGGTTCCTCCAGCTTTCCAGCCCATTGCTATGCACTCGCTGTGCTCAGCCTCTAGAGCCTGACAGGCTCAGTGCAGTGCTGGGAAATTGCTCTCTCTGAAGCTCTCTGGAAGCGGCCTGAGGCTTTGGTTCTGTCTGACATAAGGACATTGTGCTACTGGCAGAGGAACAATGTTTAGGAACCGATGGATTTCCAGTTACATGGGGAGTGTCCTCTGTCCTGAGGACCCAGGTTAGTGCCTTCTTATGTCATGAGACAATTAAATATGCATTGCTTTATTGGCCTGATACATGTAGCACACTCAAAGGCTTGTTCGCTATAATGGACAATGTGCAAAGTGTAGATACCTGTAGCAACCTGTCAGGATTAGGTTTACTGACCCCAGAGCCTTAAACTGGAATCTGGTTACTGTAGGTCACTGTGATTTGCAAATCATCACTTTCTGAACTGCTTATATATTGAAGCCTTTTATAGAACAAGGTTTGTATCTTTTGAACATTTTTTTCCTTTCTTTCCCCGTACAGTATACCACAGACAGTAGATTAAATAGATCTGCTAATGAGCTTAAGGGGACTTTGCCTCATTAGGGTTAAATATGTCAGAATGCTTAATCCAGATTTAGTTGTATTTTGTGCTTTTCCTGGCCAGTTTTGCGCTACTTGCAAGCTTTGATTTATTTGTTTAAGCATCAGACTTGGATTTATCTGGAGTGTGTGCATTCAGTGCCACCCATTCAGTACACAGCGACTGTTCGCAGATTCTAGGGGAGGGAGAGGGAGAGAGAAGCTAAATCACAAGGGATTCGTGTGCTAATTGCTCTGTGCACCTTCCAGCTGCCATACACATTGCTCCAGTTGTAGTCGCTCTATGCAAAAATGCAGACAAAAGAATGGTGGAACATTTTTTGGGTTGCAGTTGCGATACTTTCCTCCACTTGCTAAATTAAGGCTAAATGGACCAATACAACAATGGTTGTTAGAATATGTTCTCGTAGCATTAATGGATAAGTTCACTTTAAAAAAAAAAATAAATGCACATTTATTGCAGGTAAAAAAAAAAGTGCATTTACGATTTTATTTTTATTTTTTTTAGAAACTTGGAAAGCATTGCACCAGCAATCAGCAGATCGCTGATGCCATGCAGGTCTCCTGCAGACTGTCATTGTGAGCTGTGTGCTCGTACATAGTATGGCCAGGCAATTTCACACTGGCAGGGAGACTCAATGCAATATCACAACGCTCAACCGTGCCTTGGTAGTTCACTGAGAACTGAAAGCCAACAGCTGCAAAGGATGTTGGGACTTGTCGTTTTTATTCATTCATAGAACTGACAAAAATTATGCGACTGGGTGGGCGGAGCCCCTCACAGCAGCCCTGTATGCAAAAATATGACAGCTAGTATAGGAAGCTTCTCCCCGTACTGCTGTCACAGAGAGAGAAGGAAGCGGCTGCAGCAGTGGGAACATGTTACCTGTTCCACCCTAAAAACTGTGTGAACTTATCCTTTAAGGTGTCATTAAAATGAATACTTCATTTTGGTACTGTATTTATTCTAAACAAAATGTAATTTGGTAATGGCTAGTATCCCATTATTATTTGGAATAAAGTACCAAAATACTCATAAAACCTTCACGTGAGCTTCATGTGACCTAAAGCCTAGGCAAAGATCCCATGGTTAGCGGCTGCCGAGAGTTTTGGGTCTCTTATGCCATTGAAGTATGTGGAGAGTTTGCTTTCAATTACAGAGCCTGTCTAGTCTAGCAGACCTGCAAGGAAGCACAAGGTACAGCAATGTGCAGCATTATGAAGTGGGAAGTAGAATTTACATATGGAACACAAAAATATGGGTGGGTGTATGTATGTACGTATGTATGTATATTTAATTTAAACACACACGGCCATGGATGGACACACTGGTGGGCAAAGGGATCTGACTTGCCCTTCTTCTGTATCTTGTTCTAGGGTGTTGGTATTAGTGTTGACAATTGTAATAAAGTTATGACGAGGAAACACCAGTGCATACCATTGGTGCTTAGCGACTTGACCTTTCATCATTGACACTCCTTTAATATACTACCCCAATACTACAGTACTATTGGATTGAATTTAAATACAGTCTTAATGGGTATGCAGAGAGGTGAGCAGATAAATGAACATGCTACTGAGACAATACAAGGTTGTATATTCATGGCTTCCTGGGGTCTTTTTCCCTGTCCCCCTGCACTCACCCCAGGGATATGTTTTAGTGATTATGCTTCCTAAAGCTTGCAACCATTGAAGAGTCATCTTAAGTATTCTCCAGAAGAAGCAGAGTTCATCTAAGAAACGCGTCAAGATATTACAATATGCAACGGAGATGTCAACCCTTTGAAACACATCAGTAGCTGCTGGATGGGAATAAATGTGATTGAGACACTATAGTGATTTGTAGTTGGAAGCAGATTTTTAAAACCATGTTAAAGTGTAGTCAATACGTAGTCATTTCTGTCGCCCTCCTCCTAAAATTGCCTGTTGCGTGGCTGTCTTGCTAGTCTTAATGATTTAAATATTTGAAGTCGTTGACAGAGAACAAGAATGTAGATGTAGGATTTCTGACTTGCTTGCTGCATGCTTGTCCTGGGTCACTATCAAAGTATTGAAGCAATTGAATCAGCATAAAAGCCAGGCAACTAGCATTTGCAGAAGGAAAGCAGTGGCAGCTTGTATATAGTGCTGGGCTCAGGCGTGTTTGGATCGAACCCGCCAGGAAGCTGGAACCGCACAGTGCCAATCATAGCTTCTGTATGTGCAGCTGCCGGTGGGGAAATACCTCACTGCCTATGATTGGCGGTGTGCAGTGACCGGCTTCCTGGCGGGTTCAATCCCAACATGCCCAAGCCCATCACTACTTGTATATCCTGACATAAGTGTCCTGTACACTGTGTGTGTGTGTGTGTGTGTGTGTGTGTATATGTGTGTGTGTTTTTTCACCAAATACCCATCCCAGATGCTTAATTGACTGACTTTGAAACTCATTACCCACTTGTACCAATTGCATGCACCATATAGTCTGTCCATTAATTTTGAATGTGCTAGCCAAAAATCACACAATAGATGCCATCTTTGTCTGCCTTCAGGAGCTTCATATCTAAATAGCATCACTTACCTCCCACTCATACATGTGTTCTGGCAGTGTAGTCTCAGTGGAAGGTTGGTCTTGAGGATGGTCATGGTTGAGTAGCCAATGGTAGTGCAGCAACAGCTCCAATAACATGGATTATCAGACAGAATACCCAGTAATCCTTCAGCAATGGATTATCACGCTTGCAAGGAATGTCAAAGCCAAGTCCATTTCTTGTTTTGGGCATTTGTATTTTAAAGTAAAGCTTTAAAAAGCTTGGGCAATTAAAGGAGTTGTAAAGTCTTAGGTTTTTTCACCTTAATGTATTCTATGCATGACGGTGAAAAACCTTCTGTGCTGCAGCTGCCCCCCAGAGCCCCCCTTTTTCTTACCTTAACCCGATCGTTCCATTGACCAGCAGGAGCCCAGCAGCTCCAGCCGCTGTCTCGGGTCCTCATTGGATAGACTGATACCAGCAGGAGCCATTGGCTCCTGCTGCTGTCAGTCAAATTCAGTGACATGAGAGCCAGGGGCGGGACTGAGCCCTGCTGTCTGTGTCAATTGATGCAGCAGCAGGACTCGGGAGTGCACCCACACGGGTGTCCCTATGGAAATCGGCTCTCCGTGGGGGCACCTGATGAAGAGGAGGAGCCAGGAGCGCCACCAGGGGACCCCAGGAAAAGAGGATCAGGGCCCTCTGGGCAAAACCCTTGCACAGAGCAGGTAAGTATGACATGTTTGTTAAAAGAAAAAACAAACCTTTACAATCTCTTTAAATCTTTAAAAATGAGTTGATCCAGCAGCTGAAATTTATATGAAAATCTTGCATTTGAGAGTGAGATCAGGCTAGACAACACAGGAACCCTTGAAATAACTTTCTGGTCTCAGGGAACTCCTGCAATAAATTATTAGTCAGGTCCATAAATATTGGGACATCGACACAATTCTAATCTTTTTGACTCTATACACCACCACAATGGATTTGAAATGAAACGAACAAGATGTGCTTTAACTGCAGACTTTAACCACCTCCCACCCGGCCACTGTATTTATACGGCCGGGTGGGAGCTTCCTCGTTCTGACAGGACGTGTATACACGTCCTGCAGAACGGGAGCTCACAGCGCAGCCACGCGGCACGCTGCTGCTGGATCCTGTGATCACTTTGATCACAGGATCCAGCTGAGCAGAGATCGGGATACGGGCGCAGTGACTGGCCCTCCTGATCATGTTACGGCTGTGTCCAATCACAACCGTCACATTGTAAACAGAGACGAACGTCTCTGTGACAGTTCTCCCCCCGCCAAGCTCAGTGAGAGCTCAGTGCGGGGGGGGGGGGGGGG
>BLSH010517727.1:279751-296795 GCA_018402905.1 Glandirana rugosa | reverse complement strand
GTGCGGGGGGGAGGGGGGAGCTGCAGCTATGTGACAGCTCTCTGCATGATGAGGATTTCATGCAGAGAGCTTTCACAGATCGCCCCCACACAGTGCACCAAGCATACTGATACCCCTGTCCCCATACACATAAGTGTCCCCATAAAACGGTCCCCAAAACGTCTATGTCCCCAATCACATCTGTCACCATACACAAAACATCTGTCAGTCCCCAAAATATCTGTCTGTCCCCGTCACATCTGTCAGTCCCCTTCACATCTGTCTGTCCGCCAACACCAAATAAACTCAGATTTGGGTTATTTTTACTAAAGAAATGTAGCAGTATCATTTTTGGTCAAAATTTTATGAAGAGAAATTACTTATTTGCAAAATTTTATAACGGAAACAAAGAAAAATGCATTGTTTTTGAAAATTTTCAGCCCTATTGGTGTGAAAAAAATGATAAAAATTTCATATGGGTACAGTGTCGCATGACCGCGCAATTGTCATTCAAACTGCAACAGCGCTGAAAGCTGGTCCGGCAAGGAAGGGGGTTTAAGTGCCCAGTATTGAAGTGGTTACGCTTTAATTTGAGGGTATTTACATCCAAATCAGGTGAACGGTGTAGGAATTAAAACAGTTTGTATATGTGCCTCCCACTTTTTAAGGGACCAAAAGTAATGGGACAGATTAACACTCCTAAATCAAACTTTCACTTTTTAATACTTGGTTGCAAGTCCTTTGCAGCCAATTACAGCCTGAAGTCTGGAACCCATAGACATCACCCGACACTGGGTTTCATCCCTGGTGATGCTCTGCCAGGCCTCTACTGCAACTGTCTTCAGTTCCTGCTTGTTCTTGGGGCATTTTCCCTTCAGTTTTGTCTTCAGCAAGTGAAATGCATGCTCAATCGGATTCAGGTCAGGTGATTAACTTGACCATTGCATAACATTCCACTTCTTTCCTTTAAAAAACTCTTTGGTTGCTTTCGCAGTATGCTGCAGGTCCTTGTCCATCTGCACTGTGAAGCAACGTCCAATGAGTTCTGAAGCATTTGGCTGAATATGAGCAGATAATATTGCCTGAAACACATCAGAATTCATCCTGCTGCTTTTGTCAGCAGTCACATCAATAAATACAAGAGAACCAGTTCAATTGGCAGCCATCCATGCCATGCCACTACCGCCACTATGATTCACTGATGAGGTGGTGTGCTTTGGATCATGAGCAGTTCCTTTCCTTCTTCATACTCTTCCCATCACTCTGGTACAAGTTGATATTGGTCTCATCTGTCCATAGGATGTTGTTCCAGAACTGTGAAGGCTTTTTTAGACGTTTGGCAAACTCTAATCTGGCCTTCCTGTTTTTGAGGCTCACCCAATGGCTTTGAGGCTTTACATCTTGTGGTGAACCCTCTGTATTCACTCTGGTGAACTCTTCTCTTGATTGTTGACTTTGACACACATACACCTACCTCCTGGAGAGTGTTCTTGATCTGGCCAACTGTTGTGAAGGGTGTTTCCTTCACCAGGGAAAGAATTTTTCGGTCATCCACCACAGTTTTCCGTTGTCTTCCGGGCCTTTTGGTGTTGCTGAGCTCACTGTTGTGTTCTTTCTTTTTAAGGATGTTCCAAACAGTTGATTTGGCCACACCTAATGTTTTTGCTATCTCTCTGATGGGTTTGTTTTGTTTTTTCAGCCTAATGATGGCTTGCTTTACTGATAGTGAAGCTCTTTGGATCTCATATTGAGAGTTGACAGCAACCGATTCCAAATGCATATAGCACACTTGAAATGAACTCTGGAATTTTTATCTGCTCCTTGTAAATGGGATAATGAGGGAATAACACACACCTGGCCATAGAACAGCTGAGCAGCTAATTGTCCCATTACTTTTGGTCCCTTAAAAAGTGGGAGGCACAGATACAAACTGTTGTAATTCCTTCACCGTTCACCTGATTTGGATGTAAATACCCTTAAATTAAAGCTGAAAGTCTGCAGCTAAAGCACATCTTGTTCATTTCAAATCCATTGTGGTGGTGTATAGAGCCAAAACGATTAGAATTGTGACGATGTCCCAATATTTATAGACCTGACTGTATATCTACAACTCATAATACATTAGTGTGATGGTCAGTGGGAAGAATGCTCCTTACACTTGTGGTCAATGGGAAGAATAATGACCCCCTTTCTGATGTCTACAAAGATCAATGGGAGCTTATCTGAGAGGCAGAAATTGCTCATTTGTTGAAGGAACCCCTAACAACCTCTGGAGGGACCCTGGTTGAGAACTCTGGCCTAGAACTTTTATAGTCCTTCTGTGTTATAGACAGCCTTGTTGACCAATAGGTAGGTTTGGAAAGGGACTGGGGCTTCTCTTACACGGAAGATTTGGATGTGCATATGACTTCAGCTGCTAATGTCCCTGTATCTGCTGTTCACTTCCACATGTGTTTTACCCTTAAGGTGACTTTTGTATGTTTGTGCTCTATTTTATTTGCTAGGGTTTGTGACAGGTTTTCTGATTAATCTTCAGGTTTTAAAGCTTGAAACCTCAGTCCTATTTAATTAGGTTGACATAAAAAACCCCCAAGGGTTTGCTTCTATTTTGTGTGTCAGGCCTGCAAATTTATCTTTTCTAACGCTTCATTGAAACTGACATGAATGACTTTGGCGTGGCCCAGTTATTTTATCTATAGACTCGGGTGTGTGATTTGTGTGCCACATTCACAGTTCGGCTACAACTGTCCGGGATGATATGTGAGTGCAGACCAATCCTGCTTACTCAGTTCATAGCTAATCTGTGCCTTGTGACAGGTGTGTGTGGAATCAGGTGTGTGTATGCATGGAATTCCAGCTGTAAAGCTGCACTAAAGCCTTTCACTCAAGTGACTGCAGCTAATCATTTGCTAGGCTTAGAAAAGAAATGCTTAAAGCCCAACTCCAACCTTTCTTATTTTGCATAGAGCAGGTTAGACTGCTTAGACGAGTCACAGGGACTGAAATTTAGGGGAACGCTCATCAATGGTGACATGAACAGCAACAGAGTAATCGCTATCTGGTCCTTGTTGTCCCAATGACACCTTTTCCCCCTATTATTTTTTTTGAGCTGGTGCCACAGAAACCGAAAGTAAGGCTTAATCTCCACCCAGTTGGGACAATGCAATGAAAACCAGTTCTAATCTTTCCACACTATCAAAAACTGAGAAAAAGTGCTAGCTTAGGGCTTTAACGTTTTGAGGTGGCCAAATATCTATGGCTGCCTCTGGATTACAGCTATACTCTGTGCTATGGCCACAAACAAACTGGCTGATTACCTCCAACTAGTCTTTGTGCAGCTACAACTCTGCACAAATGCCAACCGTGGGTACACACTGGATGCGTTAAAGATCGTCCTAAGGCTCTATTCACTGTGTGCATTGTATCCTACTGTGTAGCATTAGCTACATACAGTATTCAGTGGTATGTTTGTGAGGGCGCTCTGGTGTTTCCACAGCTCAGATGGAAGTAGGTGTAGCAGGTCTTAGGGCAGCTCTTAGAGAGGAGAAGCAGCTCTGGAGTTAGAAATAGAGAAAAAGGCGCCTCTAAGTGCAGTCGGTAAAGGAATTTATTCTGCGCACACAGGGTTAAAAATCACTTGCAGAGTGACAAGTAATGTAAGCATGTTTCAAACCGTAGTAGGGTCCCATTCCTTCATCTTGATGTGGGAGCAGTCATTCTGAAGGATGAACAAGCAGAAACAAGCGCCACGAAGCGCAGTAATAATAGAGGATCATGGTGACAGCTGCTGGCCGGCTTCTTGTGCCATCCACGGACAGATGAAACAGTGAGAGCCCTGCCTCTTCCTACTCTACCTGCCTGCACACTTCTACTTTCCAGTATGCGCCATGATCCTCTATTATTACTGCAAAGTAGAAGTGTGCAGGCAGGTAGAGTAGGAAGAGGCAGGGCTCTCGCTGTTTCATCTGTCCGTGGATGGCACAAGAAGCCGGCCAGCAGCTGTCACCATGATCCTCTATTATTACTGCACTTAGAAGCGCTTGTTTCTGCTTGTTCATCCTTCAGAATGACTGCTCCCACATCAAGGTGAAGGAATGGGACCCTACTACGGTTTGAAACATGCTTACATTACTTGTCACTCTGCAAGTGATTTTTAACCCTGTGTGCGCAGAATAAATTCCTTTACAGACTGCACTTAGAGGCGCCTTTTTCTCTATTTCTAACTCCAGAGCTGCTTCTCCTCTCTAAGAGCTGCCCTAAGGCCTGCTACACCTACTTCCATCTGAGCTGTGGAAACACCAGAGCTGTACAGACAACTTCCCATCTGCTGCCGGAAAAAGGCAGAAAGAGTTGCTTGGTTTGTGTTTTTTTTTTTTCACCGGTTTCCCTAATGCCTGCCTAATATTTTAGAGTGAGCTACTTTAAAGTGATTGTAAAGTCTTTGCGATAAAAAATAAAAATAAAAAAAAATCATATATACATACCTGTTCTGTGCAATGAGATTTCAGAGTGGCCCCAACCTCTTCTCAGGCCTCCGCTGGCACTCCTGGCTACTCTTCTAAGTGGGCGACCATAACAAGCCACTTACTATGTGGGCACTCGTGCAGACTCTATCCTGAGCTGTGCTGCTTGCGTCCATAGACAGACAATGTGGCTCCCCCCCCCCATCCTTTGTCACAGAATTTGACTGACTGCAGCGTGAGGCCTCAGCAAAGCCTGTAAGAGCAGGGAGAAAAGACAGTCGATACAGATGGTCACAGTGTTGGATCAAGTGAGGACTCGGGTAAGTATAAAGGGGGCTGAGGGGGCGATACTGCTACCTAAACATTTTTTACAACAATGCAGGGAATGAATTGAGGTAAAAAAAAAGTTTAGGCTTTAGAATCCCTTTTAAGTGAACATGCTACTTTGAAAATATGGGAGCTAGTATTGCTGACTAGTTGGTAAAGGTGCAGGCTCCAGACATCCTGGTTCTGGCTTGACTATGTAATAGAAGTAGATGTTGTGAGCACTGAGCTTTGGTTGTACATGAGAAGCTCTGTGACACATTCGTACAAGTGAACATGCTGCAGCAGCACTAGTCTAAAGCATACAATGAGTGAATTTCAGCCAATTCCTAATGTTGGCACCCTCCATTTAACATTCTTTATTGAAAAATTGGAGCAGCCAGGTAAAAATATGTTGGCTGAACTGCAGCTGCATCCAGTCAGATGCAGCTGATGATCAGATATTGTGACAGTCTCCTGAACTGGCTGTCAAAACACAATGACAACCAAGGGAGTATGAGGTAGATGGACAATTCTGTATGTGTATGGCAAGCCAAAAGTTGGTCACCATTCCATCCAGACTTTAAGCCCGTACACATGATACTAAAATTGGAAGTTAAGTTTCGTACGACGAACGATCTGCCGTTTTTGCGGATCGTTAGTATGGTGCTTTCGACAGCCGATTTAGATTTTTCGGACGACAAAAGATGGATGTGCAGACTATAACATTTTTTTTGTATGTAAACTCAATGTCCGATTTTCATTTAATTAGTACGATTTTCCTCCGAAAAAAATCTCAAGAGCAAGACTACGCAGGTTCAGAAACGAAAAAATACATACAAAACTATTCAGCACATTACGTCACTTCTGACGTTGTATTTGGTCGTATGAGAATTTTCGTATGATGAGTAACCTCTTCACTTTCAACAGACTAGCATGTAACAAAAAAAACAGGAGCGGTCGTCCGAAAATCTGATCGCGCGTACCAGTCTTTAAGCTGAGCCGTGACAACCTCGTCATAAGGGAAATAGCAAGATGCAAAGTTCCCCTGGCCACTCATATAGGAAGGTTTTAGATTGATTGGACCGGTTCCAAACCGATAACCCAAGCATTGTTTTTCATAAGATAAGCCATCATCGGAGGGAGTCAATCTGCTTTCCCACCTCCCCATTCCAGTTATTTAAAGGTATACTTGGCAGAGCTACCCATACATGATTGTTACAGCCAACCTATAGACATGCCTCTGGGGTGGTTTTATTGTATGTGCATTTCAACTGCCTTATGTCTGTGACTAAAGAAAAGAGTAGTTATGCTGCTAAGCTGGAGGAGGTATTTAAATAAATTTAAATGATGTCCATGACTAGATGTTGAACTGTGCTGGTGGTTCAGATTCAGGTTGGTCTTTCAAGGTACTTTCCAGTCAAAGTGGATGTTGCTGATTGCTTTTAATGATAGAATAATGTTATAGGATTAGATAATGAATTTATGCAGTAAAGCCAATAGCAGTATGCAAAGTACGCAAATCTTCTGGCATCCAGTGAGAACTTGACTGGAAATCAAGTCAGTTCTGTGCTTCAGTTTTTCACCTGATCGTTCCCTATTGCAATTCCTAATGAAGTATTATGCATGTAAATGTTACATGATTGTTCAGAACCCTGTAATATTGCCCTGGCTTATATTTTAATGGCAGGATTAACCCCCTTGCTCTGGAGCTGCCACATAAATAAGGGACACAAAGCCTGCTGATTCCAGGACTTCAGTAATGGATACGGTTTACATGCTGTATTGCTGGATGTGTTTTAACAGCTGTCCCCGATTGATCAGCCTTAGGCCAACATCACATGGTCCTGGGTACAACCGTTTCAGAGGCTTGTTTGTAAAAACTAGGGCAGTAGGAAAGGTGACATTAGCCATAGTGGCCAATCAAATTCTGTTATTCTGGAGAAACTATCCAAAATTAAGAAATATTTCCTCCCCCAGGTTGCCCCTTCCCGACTTCCCTGTCAATATCCATGGCACAACTATCGACCCGTCCCTGCATGCCAAGGTTTTAGGTGTAATCCTGGACTCTAGACTCTCCTTTTCAGCCCCACATCCAATTACTGTCCAAAACTTGCCACCTCAACCTCTGCAACATCAACAAAATACGCTCCTTTCTTAGCAATGACACCACAAAGCTTCTAATTCACTGGCTGGTCATCTCTCGCCTCGACTACTGCGACTTCCTCCTCATTGGCTTACATTTACATAGGCTGTACCCCCTTCAGTCCATCATGAATGCTGCTGCCAGACTCCTCCACCTTACCAACCGTCCAGTGTCTGTCTTGAGAGGAAGCCCAGGGTGGCCCATAAGGTCGCTGTACTTTGACAGGGTGCTTTGTTTTGTACTGCCATCTGGTGAAATTTTAATAAAGCAATTTTATCTGATTTGTTACCACCAATGTGGGCTAAATGTTCTCAAATGGATGCATCCAACGTTGATTGCACCTCTGTTTTCAAGATGGATTTTGTCAGTTTGAAATCGGCCAACTATGCCTGTGAAATGGGCTAAAGAGCAGCTGCTTGTAGCCTGCAACAGATGTGACAACGCAGGGCTACAACTTTGAGACCGGGACATAGTATTGCAACTCTATAACAAGACGGACCAGTTACTTTCATGGCAGGATCGCATAACATGGGCCTATTGAAAATACAAATTAATTTCACTTGTTTGGTCACTTTTGTTATTATTTATGCTTAAAGGAAGTTTGATTAGTACCTATAGTAGAAAGTAGCAACAGTTTCCCAATGCAATTTTAAAAGCCATTTAAGGGGTGTCATATGCAGTTTAATCACGGGCCCCATCAGCATTATGGTTGCCCTCAAAGGGTCGATTGTATCTGTAAGACTATATAAATTTATTATCCAAGGCTTTTTTTTTTTTTTTTTTTTTTTTTGTTTCCTCAGAGAATAGGTGCAAGAACTCAACCATGCCCCATAACCCAACCGCATTAAACCGTTGGTGTGGCCAAATTGCTACAACATTGGGAGGATATTCACTCCTTCACATCGACTGCTTCCCGGGTCCTTAAGAGTTCTAAGAGCCGTGAGGAAAAGGCATGCACTCGGGTCATGGTACCGCTGTGATTGGCTGTCACGGCGGTCACATGATCGGAAAGCTCCCAATCGCAAGTGTGGATCGGGAGCTTAACAATCCCCCCCCCCCCCCAATCCCATTATTTAACAGTTATTCTGAACAGTATAACCGTACAGGTTATGGGGAGAAAGGTCTAAAGCAATCAAAAGCTTTCACTCTAATCCGTACATAGCACAGTAAAGCCTTGTTAAAGAGGAGCTGCACTGCACCTGAGCACCACAAACTAAAGCTTCTATTTAATTAATTTAATATAACTCCTCCATCCATCCATGTGTCTATGCTTTATTTTGCGGAAAAAAACACTTTGAAAAACTTCCCCTAGCATTTCTGGCCCTGGTCATCTTGAGTAGGGGCAGAGAATTCACGTAGCACTTCCTGGAATCCATCTGTATTAGCTCAGGCACAAAGGCAGAAGAGTGTGCTTAGCTGAGGAAACCCCTCCTGAAGACTCGTGGGGTGTAAAACATAATTTGCCTATCTGTAAACCAGGAAGAAACAGAAGAAATGTGGAAAAAAATGTATACAAATAAATGATATTCCTATTCATGCTAGCAGCATAAGGTTCAATAGCAGAAGATATTCACATGTCCCATTACATCACTTATTCCAAAAATAAGAGGATTATTCTTACTTTCAGGACCATGGGTTGCCATGCCCAAAGTTTTTATGAAACTCCTGCACACTGGATGATTTTACAGCTGCTCCTAGGGGCGTCAGGTGTTTTTTTTTTTTTTTTTTGTTCTGTCTCACTCGCTAAACTCCCCTGCATGTTAGCCTATGTGTCCATGCACACATAGGTTTTTAGCAGTGTTTAGGGGGCAGGAGCTTTTAGACCCCTTTCACACAAGGGCCGTTAACGGTAAAACACTGCTAATTTACCACTAGTTGGGTGGCAGCTGTGTGCTTTTAACCCCCCACAAAGGGTTAACAAGGGGTTAAAAGTGCCAGTTAGCGGTGCTTCCGAAGCGGTGTTCAGGCTGCCCCATTGTTTTCAAAGATGCGGCTTGCAGGACTTTTTTCCCGTCCCGCAAGCGCACCGCCCCTATTTTTAGCGCACAAGCGCCTGTAAAACGTACTGGTGTGAAAGGGGTCTTAGAGGCAAGGGGAAAAAAAAAAAATCTACCAGTGCATCCAGTGGCAGCAGAGTTTTGGCAGAAAAATCGTTTGACGCATTTAGCACCTGAGCATTTATTCATTTTAATAGCCAGGATACATTTATTCTGGCCAATGAAATTAAAGTGATACTAAAGTCTTTTGTTTTTGTTTTTTTTAAAAAAACAAAAACAAACCGGTTATACTTGCCACCTCTGTGCAGTTGGTTTTGCAGATCAGCCTGGATCCTCCTCTTCTTGGGTCCCACTTTTGTGCTCCTGGCCCCTCCCTCCTATCGAGTCCGCCCTCAGCCAGCAGCTTCCTAATGGGGGCACCCGAGCCGAGTCACAGCTCTGTGTATCCATTCAGACACGGAGCCCCAGCCCCGTCCCCTCCCTCCCCTGATTGGCTGTATGACTGACTTTGACAGCCATGGCAGCCAGTGGCACCGCTGCTGTCTCAGCCAATCAGGAGGAGTTTCCCGGGCGGCTTAGACTTTTATTTACCTGAGCCCTCATTCGATCCAATGCTGTGCACATCTGCAGCTCTTCTGTCTCGCTGGCTTTGCTGAGCACCAGAAGCCATTGGCTCCTAGTGCTGTCAATCAAAGCCAGTGACGAAAGAGCAGGGGGTGGGGCCGAGTCCCACTGTCTGTGTCAATGGCACGAGCATGTACCTGTGCCCCCATGGGAAGCTGCTACCTATAGGGGCACTGGACAGAGGAGGGGCCAGGAATGCCGAAGGTTTGGGGCCTCTCTATGCAATTCCTTTGCACAGAACAGGTAAGCATTTTTTTTCTTTTACAATCTCTTTGAAGTAATCTCCTGAACACCCCCCCCCCCCCCCCCATGCACACTGGACTTAAAATCCTGCTTCTACGAGGCAGCTCAATGTTATCCTATGTGTCCATGCACATTAGGACATTTAGAGGCATATTTTAAGATCCGTGTTTAGAGGCAGAAAAAAAAAACCCTTCTGGTTTGAGAGGAGTTTACAGGCAGAAAAAAAGCTAAACGCTCCTAAAAGCCTGTGCAAAAATGCTCTATTTAAGCCCAGTGTGTATAAACCCTAACACTTATTTTAGGTTTATATTTCTGTGTGTGGCCCCATATTTTTCCCTTACTTCCTGTCCCTCTGACGACTGTACAATTAATGGGTTGTATGGTTGGTGGTTATCGGGGCGGAGCACAGACAACAAACATTTGGGGGTTATTTACTAAAACTTAGGAATGCAAAATCTGGTGCAGCTCTGCCTAGAAACCAATCCGCTTCCAGGTTTATCTGTCAAAGCTTAAAGTGGATGTAAACCCTCCTTATACCCAGTGAAGTGAACAGCCTCAGATAATACACAGGGATGAAACAAATCTCCCTATACAAGTTTTACATGTATATTTTCTCTCCATCTGTATGTATCCTTTAGAAAGTGCAGATTTTCTCTTCCTGGTTAGCTCTAGGAGTGGATCATTGGCATACAGCCAAGACAGCTGATTGGAGGAAAGGCGCACACCCCCTCTCATAGGCAAAGGAAGAAGGCAATGTACAAAGCTCTGCTCTTAGACGGCAAGCAATGTGCTAATCTATAGCAACCTCCCTGTCACACTTCTGTCTCCCGTCTCGGAGAACGTGTGACAACTTATCAGGCTGATAACAGAGCTATGAAGCAAGAGACCGCTAAGTAACAGAGTTCTTTGGAGAGCGATAACAAAACACTGCAGATCTATGTGCTCAGCTCAAATTTCATGAATCGGGTTTACATCCACTTTAATTGAACACGCTGAAGTTAGAAGCTGATTGGCTACCATGCACAGTTGCACCAGATTTTGCACTCTCCAGTTTAGCCCAGGTTCACACTGACTGGGGGGAATGAAATGGTGCGAGTTCAGCTTTCATTCCCGCATGTCAGTCCCGATTTCAGCAGTGATTTCACAGGCATCTGTGCGGGTTTCTGCACAGATGCCTATGGAAACCGCAGAAAGTAATGCAAGAACTACTTTTTGAAATTGGTGCAGAGCCGCAAGTGCGGCGCCACACCGATTAGGATGGTGCAATTGCCACCGATTTGGCTTCAAAATCGCATGCCAAATTGTGTCAATGTGAACCAGGGCTAAAATAAATAAACCCTGAGTTTAAGCAGGGCCTCCACTTTTGTAAACCTGTTTGTTTTCTCTATGTATTGTTGGAGAGATTTTCCATCACTTCACGTCCTTACAGGAAATAAGGGGAAATCTTTTAATATGGAAAAAGATGGCAATAAATGCTAGAATGAGAGGCTCCCAACCCTTCCCTGCCCCATCCAAAGAATGACGTTGTTGATGTGCCATTTATATGAATTCAGCGTAGGAAGGAAAGTAAGAGTGACCAAGCTTGTGAATGAAGCCGTAGAGGCGTGCAGGAAAGTGGGACATTAAGCTGATGCATGGTTTGTGTGCTGGCAGTTTTCCATAGGTGAAGGTCAGTGATGCGTCACACAGGAAGATTGATTGGTCTGGTGTGAACTAATCATATCCCTTTAGTTCCAAATTGAATGTTGTTCCATCTAGCTAAATTCCAGACAGGCCAAAATGGAGGAGTGTGATGTGCCAGTCGTTAGTCATCGGTGTTGTGTGATTGATTTTTAAATGACATCTGCACTTGCACATTCACATTGTGTCCTAAACCTGATGTATATTTACTCTGATAAAGATTTATAAGTACACTGCATTCAGAATTGGAAATGGAATGTTGAGATGCTTCCAGGGAGCAAAACCTACCTACAAAGCGGTTCAGTTCCTAATCCAGATAGAACTACAGTGCAGTGGTTAACCCATTCCCTTTCTTCTTTATTACTGGAATCCTAGAACACACCTGTTGTAATGCTGGGGACACCCTAATTCTAGACGCTTATGTCTGATATTAAAATTTAATAAAATACATGCCAGTGCTGAAAGCAAACGATCTCAAGTGTTAAACCTTGAAATGTGATTGGCAAAGTAGGATCACATCAGTAATGGAATGTATTCACATCTTGCCTGGATTGGCTCTTACATTTTGTACCTCCTGTGTGTTTTTTTTTTTTTTTTTTTAATGCATTCTTTATTTCAAGATTTTCACAGTGCGGGGAGCGTGCTGCATTAATTGCATTAACTACGTTTTTTAGATCTTTTTATGCCATCATGGGGGGCTGTATTGCGACGCAGAAGTAAAAATGCTGGTGTTTTCAGTATCGGTCATTCTGTAAACTTTTGGATTAGTGTGAACTTTTGTCCAAAAGAGCTGGATAACTGGACAGGACTAGAAGACCACATAGTAGCCTATCTACCGAAGACGCTGCACATCTCCAGCATATCTGTCAATGATGGATACATGGTGTGTAATGTCATCTGTGTACCATACCATCGTGTGGCAATTTTATAACCCAACTGCTGGTATTTATTGCTACTTGAGAATTTTTATAGGGTGAGAATTTTAGATGTTTTTTTCTGGAGACAAAGTGATTTGAAGGTCTCCCTCACATGTCCAAGAAGCGAAATGGTGCCAGAGAGATCTCTGTAAATAGTAGTTACGAGAAGAAGGGAGTAGGACCTCTGGCACAATACTCCTGTTCAAAGAAGGTCAAGGAGCATGTGAATAGGGTTACCTGTGGTAGGGATCATAGGAAGTGAGACACTTGAAAGATTTGTAATGGACCGAAATTACCAAAAATATTAATTTTTTTATTATCTTGGTTTGGGGAGTCACCAATTTACAATTTCTCAGGAAGTGTAGCGGAGTATTTGTCATTTGTACGAAGAAGTGGAAATGCTATGCCTTACAACTTACAAAGGTGGGAATTTGTACCTCTTCTGGTTTAAACCTATGTACCTCACTTGACTGTTAGTTTATTTAGAATTATTGTAGTGGTTTGATTAGCATTTTCCTTTTTATTGTTAAGCTCTGCACACACAGGTTTCATAGGCAACAGTTTTTGCATTTTGAAATCCTGCGATGTGGCACACGATGACTTGTTCTGGGATGGCTGGTTGGCAAGCCCAGATTGCTGATCCACCATCTCAGAGCATCAGTGTTGTGAATAAAGCCGGCGGTAGAGGAAGCAAGCGGCCTCGGAGCAGAGCCGCTTAAGCTGATGCTTCCTGTATAGCGCCTCCTCCTGTCACAATCAGAGTGATACCAAATGCACTCTGCCTGGGACAGCTACAGCCGGCAATAATTAATGGAAGACTGTTATTAAAGGTAAGTTTAGTACTAAAATCGGTGTATATATGGGCATATCTGTTCTGCAGTGGTTACTGGGCTGCTTTTAAACTGATCTGCAGGTGCAGTGCAGTGCACTTGTGGGTTACCTGCACTGAGCCATGGACTTCTGTTATTACCTGTGTGTTTGGTGCGCTTTCAGAAAGTGCGCTACGCCTGCAGGATATAATAGAAGTCTATGGCAAAGTGCAGCTGACCCACAAGAAAGCCGTGGGTGAACCGCAGCGCATCACTGTCAAAACGGCCTTAGGTCCCTTTCATACAATCTGTCCGACCCAATCGGACCCTCCATTCACCTCTTTGGAGTGGCAGATGTAAACGGACTCGGTTTGCACCTGCCTACCTCCATTTCGATCCACAAAAAATAAAAACCAGAAGGTAATCCGTCCCCTTCCATTTGATCGGATCAAGGGCCCATAGAGTAGAGTGGGCTGTGTACGTGTCCACTGTGCATATGCAGACCCGTCATCTGCTGACTAAGGTTGCTTTCACACTGAGGCACTTTGCAGACATTATTTAGCTAAAAATAGCGTCTGTAAAGCGCCTCAAAAATCCCTCCCCATCCACCCTAATGTGAAAGCCCTGAGTGTTTTCACACTGGGGCGGTGCACTTGCAGGATGTTACAAAAAGTCCTGCAAGCAGCATATTTGGGGCGGTGAGGTGAGTGGTGTATATACCGCTCCTCCAACGCCCCTGCCATTGAAATGAATGGCAAGTGCTACCGAAGCGGCTGCACACCGCCTCGGTAGCGTGGAGCACCTGCACTTTTAACCATATTTTAACCCCTTGGGGCGGGGTTAAGTGCTACACTCCTGACTGAATAGCGGAGCCATATCGCCGGTAAAACTCCGCTTAAACTAGCGGGGTTTTACAGCGGATGGGCTACAGTGTGCGAGTCCCACCCATGAGCAGCTACCACAGATCTTCTCTTTATTAGCCAAAAAACTGATTCCACTTAAAACTAAGAGCTTGACATCCATGACTATCCTGGCTAGAAAGGCTACCATCCCTTGTCCAGTGAGTGCCTTTGCCAAACACTGAGCAACTTTCATTGGACCGGAGGATAGTTGT
This sequence comes from Glandirana rugosa, assembly GCA_018402905.1. NCBI lineage: Eukaryota > Metazoa > Chordata > Amphibia > Anura > Ranidae > Glandirana > Glandirana rugosa. Next base: position 282,520 of record BLSH010517727.1, on the reverse strand, counting down.
GGGTCAAGTCCAGCTCTCAGTAAGGGTCCTTTCACACGGGGGTTCTGATCAGGTCCTCCTGTCAGTTTTTCAGGCGGACCTGATTGGACACTCCATGCAGCCCTATGGGGCAGCGGATGTCAGCGGTGACCTGTCTGCTGACATCTGCCGCTATCCGATCCGATTCGGTCCATGAAATCCAAATGCATGGTGACCCTATTTTCCATCTGCCTGAAGAAATGAATTGGATGAAAAAGGACAGGCGGTCCGTTTTCATCCGTTCTCCATAGAGGAGAGTGAGGCTCCGACAGGTCCATCTCCGCACAGTGTGCAGAGACGGATCTGTCATTCGCCTGCTCAGTGGGGATCAGCGGATCGATCCCCGCTGAGTAGAATGGAGCCTGTACACAGACAAGCCTGTGTGAAAGGACCCTAGCACAGTAAAACCAGGACCCAAAAAGGTACCTGGAGGAGGGTTTTATGGCTAGCAAAGTTCATAGAAGTGCTGTTTGTGCTTATTTGGGGCTTTTACTTCCTGCCCTTCTCTGCCTGCCCTGTTAATGGGTTCCAAGGCTTTATCTTTACAGGTGATACTCGAAAAATTAGAATATCACGCAAAAGTTCATTTATTTCAGTAATGCAACTTAAAAGGTGAAACTAATATGAGACAGACTCATTACATGCAAAGCAAGATAGTTCAAGCTGTGATTTGTCATAATTGTGATGATTATGGCTTACAGCTCATGAAAACCCCAAATCCACAATCTCAGAAAATTAGAATATTACATGCAATCAATAAAACAAGGATTGTACATGGAACAATATCAGACCTCTGAAAAGTATAAGCATGCATATGTACCCTTTTGCAGCAATTACTGCCTCAATGCGGCGTGGCATTGAAGCTATCAGCCTGTGGCACTGCTGAGGTGTTATGGAAGACCAGGATGCTTCAATAGCGGCCTTCAGCTCTTCTGCATTGTTGGGTCTCATGTCTCTCATCTTTCTCTTGGCAATGCCCCATAGATTCTCTATGGTTTTCAGGTCAGGTGAGTTTGCTATAAATCAAGCACAGTAATCCCACGGTCATTGAACCAGGTTTTGGTGCTTTTGGCAGTGTGGGCAGGTGCCAAGTCCTGCTGGAAAATGAAGTTGGCATCCCCATAGAGCTCGTCTGCGGAAGGAGGCATGAAGTGCTCCAAAATCTCCTGGTAGACTGCTGCATTGACCCTGGACTTAATGAAGCACAGTGGACCAACACCAGCAGATGACATGGCTCCCCAAATCAACACAGACTGTGGAAACTTCACACTGGACTTCTAGCATCTTGTAGTGTGCGCCTCTCCATTCTTCCTCCAAATTTGCTCTCATCAGAAAATAGGACTTTGGACCACTGAGTTACAGACCAGGTCTGTTTTTCTTTTGCCCAGGTAAGACGCTTCTGACGTTGTTTGTTGTTCAGGAGCAGCTTGACAAGAGGAATACGACATTTGAAGCCCATGTCCAGGATCCGTCTGTGTGTGGTGGCTCTTGATGCACTGACTCCAGCCTCAGTCCACTCCTTGTGAAAGTCCCCAACACCTTTGAATGGCCTTTTCCTGACAATGCTCTCCAGGCTGCAGTCATCCCTGCTGCTTGTGCACCTTTTTCCTTCCACACTTTTCCCTTCCCCATAAATTTCTATTACTGTGCTTTGATACAGCACTTTGGGAACATCCAACTTCTTTTGCAATTACCTTTTGAGGCTTTCCCTCCTTATGGAGGGTGTTAATTATGGTTTTCTGCACAACTGTCAGGTCAGCAGTCTTTCCCATGATTGTGATTCCTACTGAACCAGATTGAGAGACCATTTAAAGGCTCAGGAACCCTTTGCAGGTGTTATGGCTTAATTAGATGATTAGAGTGGGACACTTTGAGCCTAGAATACAAATCACGGCTTGAACTATCTTGCTTTGCATGTAATGAGTCTATCTCATATATTAGTTTCAACTTTTAAGTTGCATTACTGAAATAAATGAACTTTTGCACGATATTCTAATTTTTTGAGTATCACCTGTATGTGTAGAAGATGTAATGCACATACACCAGTTTTTTTTTTCTGCTTCTATAATTATTCACACGACTTTACACACTGGGACTTTATATATATATATATTTTGAAGTTACACATATTATATCACAAGCGCAACTTTTTTGTTTGTATATGTATTTTTAACGTAGAATTCACATTTGTAAGTTGCAGCAGTGATAAAGGGAAAAAACTTTTGTATGAGTGTTTAACCACTTCCCGACCGCCGTATGCAAAATGACGGCCAGGAAGTGGCTTAGTTATCCTGACTGGATGTCATATGACGTCCTCAGGATAACAAGCCGCCGCGCGCCCGGGGGTGGGGCGCGCGCATCGTGGCGATCGGTGGTGTGGGAGGTCAGTCTGACCCCCCGCAATACTGATCTCTGTAAAGCGCTTCAATCCGAAGCACTTTACCATGTGACCAGCCGTGACCAATCACGGCTGGTCACAGTGCAACACAGGAAAGCCGTTTATCGGCTTTCCTGTACTCAGGTCTGCAGACCTGATGAGTGGAGAGCCGATCGGCTGCATCCCTGACAGGGAGGGTTTGTGCTGATGATTTATCTGCACAGCCCTCCCTCAGATTGCCACCCTAGACCACCAGGGAGCCTGCCCAGGGACCACCAGGAATGTGCCCACCCAGGACCACCAGGGAGCCGACCAGGGACCACCAGGGAGCCGATCTGGACCACCCGTGTAAGGACCACCAGGGACCCGTCCGA
>BLSH010517727.1:235024-252721 GCA_018402905.1 Glandirana rugosa | reverse complement strand
TTTTTTTTTTTTTTTTTTTTTTTTTTTTTCCCCCCCATCTGTATATTGCAGTCAGGTGTAGTAGGAGATTTCACTCTCTGATGATTCCTTTGCATCAGTGACCCTTAACCCACAATCCGGCCAGAGCTGATTTGGTGCTTTGCCAATGACATGCTCAGTTCACAAATAATCGCTGCCTCTAGAAATGCACTGCAGTGAGTCCATGTGAAACAGGAAGCTCAAACAGACCATGTGCAATGTTTCCACACTGCCTGCATATAGTATAGTAGGTAGACAGGGCGAGAAGGAAGTATCTGGCCATAGAAGATCAAACAGCCTTTTTACACAATACAGAGGATTAACCCCTTAAAGCGGAGTTCCACCCTTTCCTTAGGTTTATTAAAAGTCAGCAGCTACATAAAGTGTAGCTGCTGACTTTTAATAAACCGACACTTACCTATCTCCCGGTCCAGCGATGGAGCCGCACGGAGCCTCGCTCCTCTCCCCCTCCCCTCCGCGCCTCCGGCAATGCTACTGTGGGCACCCGGCCGCGCCTTCACGGCCGGGCGCACACTGCGCATGCGCGAGCGGCGCTGCGCATTGTGATTGGTCCCGAAGTCTTCTAGGACCTGTCCTGTGTCCCAGAAGACTTCGGGAGGGAGGGGTAAGGAGTCCTTCCACTTCCGATCGCCTAAGGCGACCGGGGCGGAAGTACCCCTAAAAATAGGGTATCCCCACCCCCCTCCTCCCCAAAAGCTCAGTTTCAGCATCTGGAGCTGGGGAGGAGGATTTAAAGCGGAAGTTCCACTTTTGGGTGGAACTCCGCTTTAAGTTACACAGTAAATATAGCAAGCATGCTATTCTTCATATACAGACAGATTTCACTGTTGTGGGTTTAGTAACACTTTAAGGCTGGTATATACAGGCCAAATATCAGCTGGTTCATCAGAAACCGGCTGACATTCAGTCCATGTGTACAGCAGCCTGTCTGACAGGAGCCGATCTCGCAAACCAGTAAGAACACAATAGCTCAGCGGGGGAGATTGCTGTACTAACATTGGTTTAGTACCACAACCTCTCAGGTTTTTTTATTTTTAGTTCAACCCGCTGGGTTAAACAAAAAAAGCTTCCAGTGGGTAACTAGCTTTAACTCCCTGAACTGCAAGCAATCTTTAACCAGTTCCTACCCGGATTATAGCAGATTGACAGCCAGGCGGGGGGCTTCACTGTTCTGAATGGATGTACTGTGACGTCATTCAGAACGGCTGCTTGTGCACGCCCCTGGGAGGGCGCAGTGCGGCGATTTGTGGTGCGATGTGCTGCTTTGATGACATAGGCTCTTTACCATGTGATCAGCTGTGTCCAATCACAGCTGATCAATGTAAATAAGAAGTCCTGGTTATTGGCATTCCTCTCCTCACACTGACAGCCTGTGAGGAGAACCGATAAGCGGGTTTTCTCAGTGGGGACATCTGCACTGATCGGTGCAATAATTATCAGCGCAGCCCCACCAGGGATGCCAATCAGTGTCCATCAGTAATGGTTCAGTGCCAATGAGTGCCTCCACATCAGTGCTGCCTATCCCTGCACATCAGTGCCCATAAGTGCCGCCTATCAGTGCCTCCGCATTCCTCATCGGTGTCCGTCAGTGGCGCCTCTTCAGTGCAGCCTACCAGTGCCCATCAGTGTAGCCTCATCACAGGTGAAGGAGAAAAATTACATTATTTACAAAATTTTATAACCAAAACACACTTTTTTTCAAAATTTTTTTGCTTTTTTCATTTATCAAAAAATAAACGCAGTGGGGATTATATCACCAAAAGAAAACTGTCTAAAAAAATAAATAAATCGTTTTGTTTGGGTACAGTGTTGCATGACTGTGTAATAGTCATTCAAAGTGTGACAATGCTAAAAGCTGAAAATTGACCTGCGCAGAAAGGGCGTGAATGTGCCTGGTACTGAAGTGGTTAAGCAGTTACACAACAATTTTTTCCCCTTTCAATAAATGAATAAAATCTGAATTTCATAAGGACCTTTGTTGCCGTTAAGTGTATTATCTCAACTCCGAAACTACTACTTTTGCTGGACCACTTGGTCTGTGAAAGGAAGTTGAAAAATAACACCCTGGCAGGATCAACAGGTCAGAATAAAGGGAAAAAACAAAAAAAAATACTAATGCAGCCACTCAATTATGGATTGCTAACCTGCATTATAATACATTTTTATTTTTGAGCTTTGATGTTTGCTCCTGACAGGCTGCAAGTAATGGTAACAATAGCTGTTGAATAGTTTCCTCTTGTATCCAGTCTCCTTAATGTGTAGTCATTTTTGGGAAATTTGGTATTGTTTCAAGGCAGCCCGCTATAAGTTGGAGTTCCCTTATTAATGGAAAATACCTGTGTAATTCAGCCATTCTGCTGCATTCTAATCTCGTGGCATTGGGGCTGTACATAGAAATCCTTTACAGAAATGGGTGTTCAGCATGGGAATGGGCGATGGGTATTTTCATATTACTTTTTTATATTACTTCAATTCTATATATATTCTTTTTAAATTAGCCTTCAGAAGAGCTTTTCCACCGGAGCACCGGGTGATTTTGGGAACCGTTCCAAGGATATTGATGCTCAAATACTTTCCGTTCTTCCTAAAGGTAAGAAGTGATATGTGTATATATAATATATATGTTGTGTATATATAATATATATATATATATATATATATATATATATATATATATATATATATATATATAAATAATGATTTTTGGGGTCTGGCAGCTTGAGGGTGGGGCAAGCTGCGGGTTGGACTTGGACTGCACAGCAGACGTGTCACATGCATGATTTACCAGCTCAGTTACATTTCATAAAACTACAGCTCTTCTAAAGTCTTATGGCTGGCTGGGGAGCACTTGTATTATTGTGAACGTGTTGCAGTTGGCGCCCAGTGCTGAGGCAGCAGGTTAATATTTCAGTAGTGACACATGTCATGGAAACTCTGAGATATGGAAACTGGGAAGCCACTCCGATCCCAGCAGTTACGGATAGTTTACTTCCTGGAGGCTGTATAAAAGTCTGATCAGCTGTGCCAAATTAATGATGTGACGTATATTTATCATCAGGTTTCACATCTCCTGGCAGACCTGACAATCTTAAATATACTTTTTGGTGTGATGAATACTATCTTGCAGTGTTGTAAAATATCTAACAAAATCTTGAAGAAATGTATACAATATTTCGTATAATGTGTTTAGTATACTTTGACCATTATCCATTGCAGACTGTAAATCTCTCAACGCTCTCAAATGTTTCCATCTTATTTACAAATTGGGGCTCTACTAATGTAATATATCTGTTGTGTATTTTCCCGAGATGGCTATATCTATATGAGATGTTGAACACTACCACTACTTACCCCTGATCTATTGCAGCCATATTGCTGCCTCTGACGTAATTGTTAATGGTCATTCGTCCATTCACATAAGAAGAGTGCAGCTAAAATAGGTAGAATTCAGCCTGTACATTCACTTCGGACCAACCGTTTTAATGAGAACACAGCCTGTTCATTCACTATTGATCGATCACGCCACTGGGAACATGGCCTATTCATTCGCTACACATCAGCCACGTCACTAAAGCCTCGAACACATGGTTTGACGGTCGTACGACTGAATGGATCAAATCGCATGTTGGATAATGTGATTTGCATACTGACATGCACTACACGATCGTACGAGCAAGCTGAACTTAGTGACGTGTTATGAACGTATAAAGAGAAAGTTCAGGTGCATGTAATTTTGTGTCCGGCCATTCCTGACTTCTGAGCATGTGTGTTTTGCACAGTACAACTTGTTGGACCTACTTCTCTGTACACACGATACAACGGTCATACAACCACTTGTTGGTACTACCAAAGTTTTCTAGTTTGCTCATACAACTCCTGTTGTACGACCATCATATGCCGGCTGTTCTAATCGCGAGTACCATCGGTCGGATTAGTCTACAACGGTCGTTCGTACAACCTGTTGCATACGACCGTCGAACCGTGTATACGAGGCTTAAAGGGGAAGTAAACCCAGATGAGGTTTACTTTCCTCTATATTCCTTTGTAATGTAGAAGCATAATGGGCTACTATGCATCGCATAGTAGCCCATTATGTACCAGTTACCTGTAAACTAAGCCTGCGACGTCCAGCGCTGTCCCCCTGTCCTGGCGACATCCATCTTTAGCCCCTCTTCCTTCCAGGGCTGCGACTCCAGCGCCGTGACTGCCCAGAGTCGCGTGACATCACTTCCGCGCATGCGCGCTGGAGCCGCCAGTTACGGCACGGTCGCAATGGAGGAATGGCACGGAGGCCGTTTCTTCACTGCGCATGTGCCGACATGATGTCGGCACAGCAAATACTCTGCATATCTCCTGAACCGTACAGGTTTAGGGGATATGCAGGGCACCTACAGGTAAGCCTTATTATAGGCTTACCTGTAGGTTAAAGTGGTTGTCACAAGTTGATAACCACTTTAAGAATGCAGCCTATGTCTTTTGAAAGTTCCAATTTGTCCAGGACAAGATATATCTAATTGTAGTTGGTCTCTTTCAACTGAACTTGTTCTGCAATGTTGAAGGCAATTTGCAGCTTGTCCAATCCATCTGTCAACAAACTAATGCCCCAGCAAAGGACAGTACATTTTACAGGCCATGGTGCAGTTTTCCTATACCTTAAGTCAAGCAACATTCTTTTGGAGACTTTGAGGTGCACATTATAGACAGAGAAAGATGCCATCTAGATCAAGCTGAAACCACCATCATTGAACAAAGGCCAGTCTTCCACATGAGCCATTTTACTATCTCTACCCCAGTTTTTTGACAACAGTTCACCTTCTGCCATGTAAATTGAAGGATTAACTTTTATGAAGCCTTCCTGACACCAAGGATAAGAATTGTATAACTAGAATAGGGTGGTTGCACAGTTTTCCTCCCATCCTGTACATATAGATTATAACATCTGCCTTTCCATGGTAATTGGATCAAGGCGTCGGTACAACCTGTTGTGGTTATAAATACGGCAGTATTTTCCTGACGCTCATTAGAACTGAACGGTTGGTTTTGACAAGCTATGAAATGTCTTTAAGATTACAGAACAAGTCCAGTTGATGCAATGAACTACAACTAGATAATCCAGCCAATACAATTGCTACAGATTACTCAAACTACTGATAACACACCCTATGCATTTTCTGCAGATCACTGAATTGAGAACACAGCCTATCCTTTCTTTACAGATCAGCTGTGGCATTGGAAACATTGGGAGCCATGAGAACACAGCCTATTAATTTATTGGAGACCAGACACAGCACTGAGAATACAGCCTATATATCCGCTAGAGATCAGACACATCACTGAGAACCCAGGCTAGTTGTTTCATATGTTCAGTCAAGTCACTAAGAACAAAGCCTATTTATTACCTGTGGATAGGACACATCACTGAGACCACAGCCTATCAATTCACTAGACATCAGGCATGTCCCTGAGAACATGGCCTGTCCATTCAGCAGTGATTGGCTACATGCCCAAGTATACAGGCTGTTTGTTTACAAGAGACCTATGGTATCACTGAGAACACTAGTCACCTATTCACTAGAGACCAGTGACCCCTTTTACTCTACTAGAGACCAGTGACCTCTCTCTTACTCTACTAGAGACCAGTGACCTCTTTTACTCTACTAGAGACCAGTGACCTCTCTCTTTTACTCTGCTAGAGACCAGTGACATCTCTTTTACTCTGCTAGAGACCAGTGACCTCTCTCTTTTACTCTGCTAGAGACCAGTGACCTCTCTCTTTTACTCTGTTAGAGACCAGTGACCTCTCTCTTTTACTCTGCTAGAGACCAGTGACCTCTCTCTTTTACTCTGCTAGAGACCAGTGACCTCTCTCTTTTACTCTGCTAGAGACCAGTGACCTCTCTCTTTTACTCCTGCTAGAGACCAGTGACCTCTCTCTTTTACTCCTACTAGAGACCAGTGACCTCTCTCTTTTACTCCTGCTAGAGACCAGTGACCTCTCTCTTTTACTCCTGCTAGAGACCAGTGACCTCTCTCTTTTACTCCTGCTAGAGACCAGTGACCTCTCTCTTTTACTCCTACTAGAGACCAGTGACCTCTCTCTTTTACTCCTACTAGAGACCAGTGACCTCTCTCTTTTACTCCTACTAGAGACCAGTGACCTCTCTTTTACTCCTACTAGAGACTGGTACAGCAATATGACAGATAACGAATTCATTACTGTCTATTTACTACACTTTATATTTTTGCAGTTAAATTGTAGTTCAATCTAAAAATGTTTTTTGTTTTGAATAGAGTTGAGAAGGATTTGAACCCCTATTTGGTTACAGCTATCAGGACTTTGTTGGGGAGATCTGCCCTCACTTTCTATCTTTTGACAGTGGTTTTATGATCTATCATTTGAATACTTTGTGTTGCACAGATGTATATCTTGATGTAGCTCATTTACTAAACCTCACAAAGCTTCTCTGTTACTTTAGTGTCAGAGTTAAGAAAACTGTTTGAACCCAGCAGAAAAATTTTCACAGAAATGAAGAGGTAAGCTCTGCCCCTGGCCTTGACTCCTATTTGTGTCATTGGAGAGTTTTCAGGAATCCAGAACATTGTTTTCTTTTACAGGAAGGAAAGAATTGCAAGGCGCTTGGAAGGCATTGAAAATGAAGCACCGCCAATAATGTTACAAAACAGACTATTAGAGGAAGACACGCCAAGATACATGAGAGCAACAGATGCATATAGTCCACTCATAGGTATGAAACTCAAAGCAGTTCTAACTTTATGAGATACTCTACTTGGCCTAGGAAGGGGCAAGCCTCTCTACCAGGCTCAGCTGCTTTTAAGCTGGCGGAGACCAGCACTGCTTCACATTTTTGCGCTGTCTAGTCTGAGCCTTGGAAATCAGTAGCCATTACCCTGACACAAACAACTTACTAGCCATGATTCCGGGTGTGGTAATCTCCACTGATGGTTTAATACCAAACATCAGGGATCTTTCCCATTTTCTTTCAGTTAGAAACAACCTATTGAATACCATTTTACTCATTTGCTAACTTTAGCAGCTTTTAAAATTGGTGCTCCTATGTTTTGTAGTTCAGTCACTGTTTTTTTTTTTTTTGTATTAAACTGTATTAAAAGCCAGACTACCCCTTTTTAATTTCACATTTTAGATCTATTGTAGCTTTTCACTACACCTTTCACTTTGCCAGTTCTATTCCCTTTCTATGTCCCCTTGATTGCTCCTTACTTCTCCTTTGCCCCAGGCACTGGTTTTCATATTGTCCTTACGCTCGTACTGTTTAAAGCAGCATATGCTTGATTAACACTGAAGGTCATGCACCATGCATCTCACAGCAACCTCATAGATGTAGGTTTTTATGTCAAGGCCAACCACATAAAATCAGAATCGGAGAGAATTGTATATAGAGAATTACAAATGAAAAATGTAAAAGAAGTGTACATTCATACAGTATTGGGGTGATTGCATACCCCATGAACAAATGCGGTTTTAGAACTGGTCAGTGTGCAGTGTCCTAAATTGGGTGCTTTGACAACACCCTTCTTCCCCCTGGCTGCCTCTTACACATGGAAGGCGCAGGGTCTGTTAGATGCTAGCTTAAAGAAGGTAATATATAACAGTACTGTACCCCACATGCAGCTAGGGATTAGTGGTGGTGGGGAGACCAGAGCCATTGGTTTCTGGTTAAGACTATAGATTCTGTGGTCCAACCGGTTCTAAACTGGCAGATGTATTTGAGTCACCTGCTGTCATCCTATATTTTTTGGGGAGTCTAAGGGTGAGATACCATAAGTCATGGTCGTTCCTACCTTGGAGTTTTGCGTATTCTCCCTAATGTAAACTACCTTGTGTAGACCACTTAGAGTGTTTCTAAGATCTTAAGGTTTCTTACCTTTAATGTATTCTAGTACTTATAGGGATGGAACTTGTAAGTAGCAAAGCCACAGATCCTAAACCATCTCAAAGTTGGTTTATCTTGGAGGATGCTAACCATCTTTTCATTCAACATTACAACTGGTGACTTCCAAGTAGTAACTATGGCTACTTCAATGGCCGAAAACATGTAAAAGATGAGCTACTGGGTGTGTTGGGGGGATATTGTCCACAGGTTCATTTAGAAGAGCTACTTGTGCCTTTTTTGGGATGTTAACCAAATTAACCAAGAGTTACCAAGAGTAACTATTTGGGTTTAATACCACTCCTAGGTAGAGCGTCACGATTCTGGCCAAAATGAGAATCACAATTTTTTTTGCTTAGAATAAAGATCACGATTCTCTCATGATTCTCGCAGCGTAACATCTTACATATACAAAAAATTGGGCTAACAGCACTGTTTAGTTTTTTTGAAAGGGTCATTTTTCCCAAAAAATTGCGTTTGAAAGACCACTGCGCAAATACCGTGTGACATAAAATATTACAACAACCGCCATCTTATTCTCTAGGGTCTCTGCTAAAAAATATATATGTTTGGGGGTTCCAAGTCATTCTCTAGCACAAAATAATGGATTTTTATTTGTAAGCAGCAGAAAAGATTTAGTCTTTAAATGGTTAAACTAAACTTTATACAGGGAGTGCATTCAGAGTGCATTCCTTTGAAGTAATTAACATCTTTTAGTGTCTTTATCAGCATGACTCAGGGCTTGGCTCTCTGCCCAGACTTGGCAGTCTCCCCAGAGACTCAGGTCGCTCCGACTTAGAAAAGACTTCAGGCGACTTGCATTGACTTTTATTACAGTCAAGTCGCGCTGAGTCGCCCCGCAAGTCGGACCCCATTAACTGCACTAAAAATCACGGTAATGCCTGATGGAGATCGCGATTTTAATACGATTAATCGTGCAACTCTACTCCAAGGTGATTCTAAAGGTTCTGTGCAATGGTATTTCTGTGGTCCCCCTGCTGGTGGTATTATTTCTGGGGTCCCCTGTGGTGTGCCCATTGACGCAGCACAACACAGCCACTCTACCCTCAGGATTTGATTGACAGCAAAATGAGCCAATGGATCCCACTGCTGCCTCCATGTCCAGTGAGGAAAGAGAGAAGGGCGCTGCTGTCGGGAACAATGCTGGATCAAGATTGGGCTTGGGTAAGTTTTTTGGGGGAGGGTGGGGACTGATCACAGAAGGTTTTTTACTTTAATGCAGAGAATGCATTCAGGTAAAAGCCTTTTGCCTGTAAAACCAGTTTAAGCATAGACATTTTACCATTGGAATCTGCATGATTTGAAAGAAACCAGTGGATAATTGCACTCTGGAGCATCCACCAAGAGCTAAACTAACCATTTTGGTTGATCTGACCCATTAAATAAAGTAGACTATTTTTAAACAAAGGTCAGTTGAAAACTATGCTTTTCAGCAAAATGTATATATTTTTTGTTTTTTTAAGGTCACAATAATGATGATGCAGCTTCAGAGTCTTCAATAGAGGCACATTCTAGACTAAGATATCCCCATCAGCCAGCAGACAATCTATCTGAGACCTCCAGTATTCCAAGTATGGATGTACATGAACAGGAATCAAAAGCAGAGCGCATAGCTAGGTACAAAGCAGAACGCAGACGCCAGTTGGCAGAGAAATATGGACTTCCCTTTGACTCTGAAGTAGATTCGGAATATCAGTCCAGGTACGCACGTACAAGAAAGGACAGTGAGACCTCGGAGAAGAGTTCTGGAGTGTTCAAAGATGATGAATCTAAAGATAACAGTTCTGATTATTTTTACCGTCCAGAAAGGAGAGTGCGTCCCACGGACAGTAAGCACCATGACATTAATGAGAATTTGATGACCAGAGATGCACTGCAGAACCTAGAAAACAACAACAACCAGTTCCATGGAACCACACAGACAGATGGCCCCAGTTCAATAACTACGTCCAGGCAAGGAAACCACCTGGGGGAGGCGCCAAGATCCCCAAAGTTTCCTAGAAGGGGTTCACAGACCTCTCCAAAGCGTCCTTCGTCCCCAACCATTTCCTCTCTAGAACCACAGCAGCAGTCTGATTCAAAGCAAGGGTAAGTGTGGTTTCTGTATTTACAGTTTAGAACTTAAGATTTGCTACTTAAGTGTTATGATAGTGGTGGGATGTGCTGAGAAAGCTCTGAATATGCTCTAATTGTAACCAATGTAAGAATACATGACATTTTTTATCTACAGTATATCCGCTTTTAGCCTTTATTCCTGAGGGACAGCACCACCTATGAAAACTGAGAAAAAAAAAAAACACCCTGGCCAATCAAAATCACGGGGAGCACCTGTGAAAAGCTCCATCTTCCTGTACAATGTTGTCCTTTTGCCAGTAATGAGTAGACTGTGCAGACTGGGGGCTCTGTGTGGGATGAATTTTGCTGATCTCAAATAGGGTTTTCCTTAGGGGGAGGGGTTTCTGGAGTGCAATGACAACTGTTCTTCGGGGATTATTGGAGTACTTCTGAATTATGTCACTGATTCGATATGGTGGTGGCATACCGCCAAGCAGAGAGTAAAGGCTTCTGACCCTGCCCAGTGGTATGCCAGTTTAACAGCCTTGGAGCTTGGTTCCCTCTTTGTATATGCCACGAAAGCTGGTTTAATCTGAGTGGGTGGGGGGGTGTAATTCTCTATACTGAATAAAACTCTGATCACTGCAAGATCGAGTTCTTGTGACACAATAAAATGTAAGTTTTTTTTTTTGGCCTTTTTCTGGTTCAGTATTGTGTATGATAGGAGCACATCTTAGAATTACTGATATTGCCCTGTGTGCTGTGGACATGTGCTGCTTAATGTATGTATATATCAAAAGGCTGTATATATGGCATTTTTGCACAAATTCTCCATTAATGCCTATATATGGCCAACAGCAAATATTTCATTGTGAAGTATGAGCCTACATTACAGAAGAGGACTTGCGGTATCATTCATGGGAAAATTCACCATATGAGTGCCGTGTCTGTGTGTACTGCTACAGCTGAGACTTCATGGGTGCTATTCGGGGTAATCACATGGTATAGGACCTATAAAATGTATTCAACCCATCTGAAGTTTTTATTGTCCCGCAATACTAATAGGGGATTGAAGTTTGTAGTTTGCAATCAGAGTAGTAGAACAGAAATAAACTATTTGATGTCAGGGTAAAAACAGCTCTCTGCAAAGGGATTTGAATAAATTATACTGAAAAACAAAACTGAGTGCACAATAGTATGCACCCCCTTCAAGTCAGCATATTGTAGATGTTGCATTGACCGCAATTACTGAATTAAGTGAATAGGTTCCATAAAGCTTTGCACATCTGGATAATGCAGTTTCTCCCTATTCTTTGCTGAGGGAGGTAGGAAGGTGGTGCTTCTTAAAAGGCCCGACCAAGATTTTGATTGGCCAATCTGCTATTTCTCTAGCTCATCCTTCATATAGGCGTGACCGTTTCTCAGGTGTACTGGCATCCACAAATTAAGAAGAAATTGAATTATGAGGCATATACAAAAAGGAATCCCTTTTGTAGTAGGTGTTCTCGGTGTTTGTAGATCCAAGCCTAATATGGCAACTTTGCTCTTTTCGACGAGTATAATATATTCAAAACCTCATGTAAAACAAATTCACTGCTTTGGATGTATTATGACCACGACTGGGATCCTTTCAGTTTTATATTAATGCTTCATGTGTTGGGCAGGACAATAAAACTGTGTGTTCCTTTCAGTAAAAAAAAAAAAAAAAAAAGACTATGGTAACGTTATAGCTATTGGTAGTCACATTCAACTGGACTTGTTCTGTAATGTTGAAGATATTTCATCCCTCATCCAAGTAATTTGCTTAGCTCAAATTTGAGCATTAGGAACGTACCCCAGTGTTTTAGCTACATGGGTAAGTCTGTCACCGAATTTTAATCCCCATGGTGCCATATAATCTGTCGGTTTGGGGTTTGGTGGTGACTGTTGTATGGGTAGACTTCGTTATAGTAATTTCTGATCAATAAAATAAAGTGTTCTGTATTCGAATCCCTCAGCACCCACAGCAGGTCATTCCTGTTTGCTACTCTTCATGTAGTCCTGTGAAGCGTCTACTAAAAGGAAAGAGATGGGTTTGTTAATGCGAGTTAATAATCCTATTTTAATCTGGCTGTTTGACCTGTATGTCTCAAGCTGGACAAATCCCAGTAGGCAACTAGCCAATATGCCTAAAGAAAATAGTTTTCACCAAACAGGTTTTCTTCGCTATACTTAAAACTGAGCTTCACCCCCACCTAATTTGGCACACAATTTTTGAGGGGGGAGGGAGGGGGCACCTAATTTTCAAGTTCTTCTCTCTCCCCCCCCCCCCCCCAGTCTTCTGAGACCATTTACACAGAGCAGCAGGCAGTCGCACGCTGTCAGTTGGATGCCCACACTTCAGATGCCAGCACCGGAAACTAGAAGGCTAGTGAAAAACTAGCTTGGGTGAGGACAGCACTGGATCCATGGACAAGTGTCCTATCTAAAGTCAGCAGCTACAGGATTTGTAGATGCTGGCTCTTAAGCACTTGACCTCTGGGCACCTAAACCCCTTTCCTAACCAGACCAATTTTCAGCTTTCAGCGCTCACAATTTGAATGATAATTACTCAGTCATGCAACACTGCACCCATATGACATTTATGTCCTTTTTTTCTCACAAATAGAGCTTTCTTTTGGTGGTATTTAATCACCACTGGGTTTTTTATTTTTTGTGCTATAAATGAATAAAAAATAGCATTTTTCTTCATTTCTGCTTTGGCCAAAATTTATACGGCTACATATTTTTGGTAAAAAAAAAAAACCCAAATCGGTGTATATTTGGTCTTAGTGAAAGTTAGTCTACAAGCTGTGGTGCCATTCACTGAAAATTGATCACACCTGAAGTACTGAAGGCCAGTCTCATTTCTTGAGACACTAAGACCTCATACACGAGGTTTTTACAGATGCATTTTTGAGCTGTTTTTACAGCTTAAAACCGTCTCTCCGTGTTATTCAATGGCCTCATGCACACAGACGTTTTTGAGCTGTAAATGGCATAGGCATTTTTAAGCTCCAAAAAACTCCCATGACCAACGCGTTCTGAGGCTCCAGCTGTAAAAACGCAGGCGCCGGTAAAAGCTCTAAAACGCACCTTAACATTCTATACACAGTGTTAAGCCTCGTCAGGCGTTTCTCTCTCTATTCAAAAGCAGTTGTTCCCTATGGGAGCCCTTTTATTTGAATAGAAGTCACACCTGAAGTTGGATCATGATGATCCGACTTGCAGTGTGACTTGTGTGCTGAGGATCTTGAAGGGGAACCCCTGCAAACTTTGGTCTGGTATGGATTTTAAGGGGAACCCCCATGCCAAAAAAATGGCGTGGGGGTCCCCCCCAAAATCCATACCAGACCCTTATCCAAGCTCGCAGGTCAGGAAAGGAGGGGTGGGGGCGAGCGAGCGCCCCCCCCAGACCATACCAGGCCACACGTCAACATGGGGGGGGGGTGCTTTGGGGCAGTGGGGGACCTGCACCCCCTACCCCAAAAGCACCTTGTTCCCATGTTGATGAGGACAAGGGCCTCTTCCCGACAACCCTGGCCAGTGGTTGTCTTGGTCTGCGGGCAGGGGCTTATTTTAATCTGGAAGCCCCCTTTTAACAATTGGGCCCCCAGATCCTGGCCACCCACCCTATGTGAATGAGTATGGGGTACATTGTACTCCTACCCATTCACCTAAAAAAAAAAAGTCTAAAAAAAAACACACTACACAGGTTTTTTACGTATTTTATTAAATCCGCTCCGGCATCTTCTCCCTCTCCGGCTCTTCTCCCTCCTCCGGCGTCGTCTTTCTTCTGCTCTTTTGTGGGGTCTCCTTTCTTCTGAGGGGTCTTCTGTATTCTGCTCTTTTGCCTGGTCTCCTCGCGCTTTTGCCGGGTCTCCCGCTGTTGTTCTTCCCATGTTGACACAATCTCCCGAACTAATGCTGGCTCCGTGCTGTGCTTTGACTTATAGTGGCATGGGGTGGGGCCTCCCGCTGATGTCATAAGGAGGCCCTGCTCCTTATGAAGTCTCGATCGGACCGTGACATCATAAGGGGGCGGGGCCTCCGAATGACATCAGCGGGAGGCCCTACCCCATGCCAATATAAGGCAAAGCCAGCATTCGTTCGGGAGATCACGTCAAGTCAGCATGGGAAGAACTGAGGGAGAAGACAGCAGAGAAGACCTGGCAAAAGAGCAGATTAAAGAAGATCCCTCAGAAGAAAGAAGACCCCGCAAAAGAGCAGAAGAAAGAAGATGCCGGAGGAGGTAGAAGAGCCGGAGAGGGAGAAGACGCCGGAGCTGATTTAATAAAATACTTTAAAAACGTGTGTGTGTGTGTGTGTGTGTGTGTGTGTGTGTGTGTGTGTGTGTGTGTGTGTGTGTGTGTGTGTGTGTGTGGTTTTTTTCCAAGTTTTTTTTTTTTTTAGGTAAATTAGTACAATGTACCCCATACTCATTCACATAGGGTGGGGGGCTGCGATCTGGGGGCCCCCTTATTAAAGGGGGCTTCCAGATTCCGATAAGACCCCGCCCTTATAATCCATACCAGTCCGAAGGGTCCGGTATCTCTTGGGGGACCCCACACAAATTTTTTTTTTTTTCATTTTTGCGGGGGTTCTCCTCCTAGATCCTCAGCACACAAGTCGCACCGCAAGTCGGATCAGCATGATCCGACTTCTATTCAAATCAATGGTCTCCCACAGGGAGCCATTGATTTTGAACAGGGACAGAGAAACGCGGCTGAAATCTATCGCGGATAAATGCGCATTGACGCCAATGCAAAACGCAGATAAAATTGCATTTTTAACGCAGCTTTTTTTCCTGGTATCGGTGCTAGCTTTACAGGTCGTTTTTCATAACGCCCGCGTGTATGTTGCCTAACAAGCCAGGAAAGTACAAATACCCCCCCAAACTTCCCCTTTTTGGAAAGTAGACCGTACAAAGCATTTAGTAAGAGGCATGGTGAGTTTTTTGAAAATGCATTCTACTACTCCTGAGTATGGTGATACCAAGTGTGAGACTTTCACACAGCCTGGCAACATACAGAGGCCCAACATGCGGGGAGCACCATCAAGCGTTCTAGGAGCTTAGATTACACCTCTCCTTTCTTGACTACCTCTTGCACTTTTGAAGGTCCTGGAGCACCAAGACAATGGAAGCGCCCAAAAAATTACCCCATTTTGGAAAGCAAACACCCCAACGTATATTCGAAGGCATAATCGGTCTTGTGAACGTGTCATTTTTTTCCACAAGGTTGTGGAAAGAAAATTAAAGCGCATTTTTTTTTTTTTTTTTTTTTTTTTTTTTTTTTTTTACACAAAGTTGTCAATTTATATGATATCTCTAACACACAGCATGTACATAGCACAAATTACACCTCAAAATATATTCTGCTACTCCTGAGTATTGCTATACCACATGTGTTAGACTTTTCCACAGCCTGGCCACATACTGAGGCCCAACATGCAGAGAGCACCATCAGGTGTTCTAGGGGCATACATTTCAAATCTAAGTTGACTGTCTATTACACTATTGTGAGGCACTGTAGTGGCTCTGATGGGCACTGTAGTGGCATGGATGTGTCACGGATGAGAACTGATGTGGCATGAATGAGGCATAAATGAGCCATGGATGGGGATGGCTGAGCTATGAATCTGGATGGCTGAGCACAGATGGGGATGAATGGCTGAGCATGGAAGGATGGGTTAGCATGGATGAGGATGGATGGCTGAGCATGGATGGATAGATGGGGTGAATGCAGACTGGCACATAGCAGCGCTGTGGGCACTACAGATCCTGCCCACAGCGTTGCTGCGTCCGATTCCCCCCCCCCCCCCCCCCTCTCACACTGTACCGATTGGTACAAAAAGGGGAGAGATAAGCCGGACATGCGCCGGCTTGTTTACATCTGATCGCTCTGTCATTTGACAGAGCGATCACGTGGTAAAGGGCCGCTGTCAGCTGCCGTTCACCGTGTTCCATGATGTGCCGAGAGCGCAATTCGGGGAGGATGTTATAGTACGCCCTCCCAGAATAATGAAGCTGCCCTGCGGCAGTATGTCAATGGGCGGTCGGCAAGTGGTTAAAGGAGTTCTAAAGGCAGAAGTGTTTTAGCTGTCCAGGGCTCGTCTTCTGATTGGCTGAGACACAGCAGCAGCGCCATTGAGCCCCACGGCTTTCCCTCCAACCCAGCCAATCAGAAGAGAGAGGGGGTGGGTGCAGGCTAGGGCTCCGTATCTGAATGGACACAGGGAGCTATGAATCAGCTCTGGTGCCCCATATCAAGCTGCTTGCTGTGGGGGCACTCGACAGGAGGTAGGGACCAGGAGCAGCAAAGAGGAACCCGGGAAGAGGTGGATCTAGGCTGCTCTGTGCAAAACCAACTGCACAGAGGAGGTAAGTGTATAATAGGTTATTTATTTTTTAAAAATGAGACATTACAATCACTTTAATTTTTTAGTAGACTGGAGAACTGCTTTAAAGTGGTATTAACCCCAAGAGTAAACATTTTATTATGTTGCAGTTTACCAGCTATATTTACTTTTTTAGGCTTTATTTCTTTTAGTATCACTTTTGTGATGCAGCCAGTTAAGTCCATTTTTCAAAAGAACAAGCCCTCCTGCAGATGTAGCAGTTACAGCAGGGTTTCTCAACCAGGGTTCCTCCAGGGGTTGCTAGGGGTTCCTTGAGCAATGGTCAATTTCTACCTCAGATAAATTCCCAATGATACCATTGATCTTTTTAGCCATCTGTAAGGGGGTAATTCTTATCAATGACCACAAGTCTAAGGAGCATTCTTCCCTTTGACCATCACACTAATGTATCATGTGTTGTAGATTTTTAATTCTTAGCAGAGGTTCCCTGAGACCGGAGAAGTATTTCAAGGGTTCCTCTGTGTTGAAAAGGTTGAGAGAGGCTGAGTTACAGGGATGAGACAAACCATTTACTACTGACAGGAGTGCTTACAATGATCAGCTTTTATTTATTTATATAAATGTTTTATCCCAAAAGAAAAAAACACCACTTATAAAGTGAGCAAACAATGGAAGTCAGGCGCTGACCCAATATTGGAAGCAAACAAAATGCAGTATTAGCAAATACAGTCCAATGAGTCCTTCAACAATAGTCCATTTTCAGAAATCCCTTAACCAGTGTGCAACAGTATGAGTTCCAAAATCCTCTAGGAGATGTTTTCACCACTAGCGGTTTAGAAAAATAGATGGCAACTCACCAGATGTTTTGACCCCCTTTTTACGGGAAGGTCAAAATGCGCCTCTGGAACCACTGCCACTTTTGTAGAGGATCTCCTAAAACCTTGAGTATGACAACGTGTGACCAATTCCCTAAAGACTTTTACCTGATAACAACTTCCTGAGTAACCTGACATAAACGATTATGACGTAAAACAAACGAAGGTTATAACCCAGTCGCGGACTGAAGGTAACAAACGAGTGAAATATTCACCACAAAAAAAGAAAACCCTATTTTGTAAATATATTTATTTATTTTCGACTAGTAACATTCGTGAGGACAGTCATCATTTACCAAACAGAGTAGGGACATTGAGTCGGAGAGAGTTGGAAAAGTTGTGTCTCCTTGGGAACTTTATGAAGAGGCCAGAGTCCCTTGGAGACGATTCTTAATTTTTAGATGTTGTGTACTATGTAA
>BLSH010517727.1:190124-225910 GCA_018402905.1 Glandirana rugosa | reverse complement strand
ATGCCTCTTACTAAATAAGTTGGACTGTCTACTTTCCAAAAAGGGGTCATTTGGGGGGTATTTGTACTTTTCTGTCTTGTTAGAGCCTCAAGAAATGAGATCGGCCGTCAGTGCATCAGGTGTGATCAATATTCAGTGATTGGCACCATAGCTTGTAGACTCTATAACTTTCACAAAGACCAAATAATATCCACTAATTTGGGTTATTTTTACCAAAGATATATAGCAGTATAAATTTTGGCCAAAATGTATGAAGAAAAGTTGCTAATTTGCAAAATGTTATAACAGAAATAAAGAAAAATGCATTTTTTTTTACAAAATTTTCGGTATTTTTCCATTTATTGCTCAAAAAATAAACACCCCAATGGTGATTAAATACCACCAAAAGAAAGCCCTGTTTGTGGGAAAAAAAGGACGAAAATTTCTTATGGGTACAGTGCAGTATGACTGAGTAATTGTCATTCAAAATGTGAGAGTACTGAAAGCTGAAAATTGGTCTGGTTAGGAAAGGGGTTTAAGTGCCCAGTGGTCAAGTGGTTAAAGGACTATGGTCAAAATGAAAAAAAAAACAAAATGTTATGTAACTATATAGTATGTTAAACATCACTGATTGTTTTGCAAAAAAACAAAAGGATTTTGAGATATCTACCTTGTCCCCTGCAGCTGAAAGCTCTCATGTGCACTTCCTTTACTGAGGAGACAGCGTTGCTTCCTGTGTTTCGAATTGCCTGTTGTCCCGTTTTGCGTGCTGCCTCTCTGAATAGACTACAAGTAGCCGTCCTGACATCAC
The DNA here is from genome assembly GCA_018402905.1 of Glandirana rugosa. Classification (NCBI taxonomy): domain Eukaryota; kingdom Metazoa; phylum Chordata; class Amphibia; order Anura; family Ranidae; genus Glandirana; species Glandirana rugosa. The sequence goes on along the minus strand of BLSH010517727.1, from coordinate 225,120 downwards.
TGGGGGAGGTGCTTCTCTAGTCCATGGAAAGCTCTGGCATTTCATTCTCCATGAGGCTCCGTCCACAATCGGCCCGTAGAGCCCTGTCCACTTCTGCCTATCTCCCGCCTTTGCCCGCCCACTGTGTCTATACAGGCACCCAGCTTGGCTTTTCTTTCAGTTTTTCCAATTACCAGATGAGAACAGGCAGAGAAAAGCACACACATTAATAAAAAAATCTGTATACAAACTAACCTGTACTGACTTGTGGTGTTTTATATGGCACACACCCAGCTATCGATTGCCATATGGGTGTGCGTTATGTAAAATAGACTGAGCATGATGAAAGGCAGGAGGACTCTGGGAATTGTAGTTCCCTGTGGGAGATGCAGAAGCTAGTTCACTGAAAGGAAATGACATGCTAGCTCTGCTGAAATCCTCCCATCATCACTAGTAGTATACAGCAAAGCAGGAATGATTAGAGACCACAATTGCAGCTATATGGTAGGAAAATAATAATTTCAGTTATTATGTTTATTACCATGTGTAATTTTTCAGGTATATATGAGGATTTAGTAAAATGTGTATGCTGCCTTTAGTTGTACTTCAATGCATGGAACACATTAAGGTAAAAAACCTTCTGCCTTTCCAACCTTTTTAAGGCTGCTTTCACACCGGGGCGGCGGGTCTGTTGGTGGTAAAGCGCCGCTGGTTAGCGGCGCTTTACCGCTGTTTAAGCGGTGCTTTTCGTCCTCTAGCGGGGTCGGGGGGGCTTTTAACCCCCAATAAGGGATTAAAAGGGGGTTAAAAGTGCCCATTCATTCCAAAGGGCAGGGGTCGGTTTAGGACCACTGTATACAGTGCTTCCAAACCGCCCCAAAGATGCTGCATGGGGGACCTTTTTTCCTGTCCTGCAAGTGCACCACCCCAGTGTGAAAGCACTCGGGATTTCACACTGGGGGGGCATGGGAGGCAGTTTTCAGGCGCTTTACGGGGGGCTATTTTTAGCGCTAAAACGCCTGAAAACTGCCTCAGTGTGAAAGGGGTCTTAGAGAGAATAAAATCAGTTCTGGATAATTTTCTCATAGCTGAGCTCCCTCATGCCTCTTATCAGTTTGGTTGCTCTTCTCTGCACTTTCTCTAGTTCTCCGATATCCTTTTTAGGAACTGGTGCCCAAAACTGAATTGCATATTCCAGATGAGGTCTTAATGATTTCTACAGTAAAATTATATCTCGCTGTTTTAAGTCTATACCTCTTTTAATAGAAGAAAGTATTTTGCTAGCTTTAGAAATTGCAGCTTGGCATTGCATGCTGTCATTAAGTCTGTGATCTACCACCACGCTCGGGTCATTCTCAATTGCCATGAAACTTCCTGAACTCCTCCTGCTTTAAATTAGTTTACAATCAATTAAATGTGATTGCTTTAGCTCCTTATGAGCAATTATTGTAAATATACGTGTGCATTAAAAGAAAAAAAAGTTGATGCTCTATGCCTGCAATGGTAAACAGAGGTCATCATGCACTAAATGACCATCAAATCAAATTGTTGAGTGTGTGTGACATCCTCAGTGCACCTTCGAGGTCAGTGGTACTCATCCTGTAAGCTGTAATACCCAAAGATAACAAGGCACTAAGCTAGATCACTTTCTCTGTGACTTCATTATTTATCAGTGTTCGGACAGGATTGCATGCACCCAGACATGGTTAATCTCAGGGGTAGGCAACCTTAGGGGTGGAGATATACCTGAACAACATGGGAGAAGTCAAAGATCACCGGGCAGTGTCACCTCCTCACACCTGTATTAAACCTCTAATTGCCATAATAGCGTGCATTGCACGCAGCTCCATGCTTCTGCGGGGTCCAAGGGGGTTAAAGCAGGTGGTGAGAAAGCAATACAATTCTGCCTGCTTTAACCCCTTGTGTGCTGTACTGCACAAGGTTGCAGGGCATTTGCAGAGTGGCCTCACTCACTTGAATGGGTCACGCTTGGTAGGTGCTACACCCACCAACCATGACAGGCTGCGTAAGTCTTGCTCTGACGTGTACACCCCTGGCCACTGTAGCTAAAGGGGGTGCGTCTGGGGCAGGGGTGGAAAACCACATCTTAACTATGGGGTTTTACCAACCCCCAAACTACAAATGTGAATGAACCCTTACTGTTCTGAGCCCCCTATAAGGCTGCTTTCACACTGATGTGCTGCGGTTTACCTGCACCGTGGGTGCAGCACAGTGCATCTGTGATTTTTCTAGGGTTAGCTGCCCTTTGCTATAGATTTCTATTTTATTCTGCGGGTGTGGTGCAGTTCCTGAAAGCGCACCAAAACTCCTGCATTCAGAAAGTGCACCAAACCTGCAGGATATAATCTATGGCTATTTGCTGCAGGTATGCTGCACCTGCGGTGTGGGCAAACCGCAGCACATCAGTGTGAAAGCAGCCCTATACTATTATGCCCACTGTATTGCTTCACACTGACCTGAAGATCTCCTCTTTCCTGCTGCTGGCACCACTCTGGAGACCGCTAGCCAGGATAAGGGGTTCAATGCAGTTGGTATCACTCCGCATGGGACAGGAGCCAGCACAACAGAGGAGGCATCGGCTTATGTGGCTCTTGCTTCCTACTACAGCTCCAACTTTACAAGTAGTCCCTCTGCATTGCAGTATGTTTGATGTTCTGGGATATTGGGTCAGCAAGCCCAGACTACAGTCTACCAGTCACCTGGCCACGATCTACTGGTTGCTAACCCCCTGGTCTGTTTCCATATTGAGTCTTGTATAATCCTACTCTCTGTCCCAAAACTGCAGTGTCTCTCTTTTTCTTTTTTTTTCCCCCAGTGGATCTTTGTAAACAAGCCCTATTCCTGCTCTAAATGAGAGAAGTTTGTGCATTGTAGATAGTCATTGCCTTCTGCATATTTTTCCAATCTTTCAGAAATCTGAAACCTTCCCTGTTTATTCCCGGTTTATTGGAAGCTGAACCACCTCTCTAAAATTTGGAAGGGTCTCTCGGGGAGGTGAAGGATTATACATTCTCACAGTGCACTGCCTCTCCCAAGCCAGGTCTCCGTGTTCATACCGGTCATGTTACATTTCATAGTTTGCCTGAAATGAAGGAGCCCAGAGACCATAATACAATTACCTAATGTGCAGCTGCTCTTGGCAGCTCTGCGTTGCCTCCGCTACATTACAGGCAGAGGAGAGTGTGCACTGAAATGTGTTGTCATCATTTGCCATACCTTGATTTGGAAGGGGGGAGGGGGAAGTATTGCACAATTGAATGCTTAGTGGGGTGTTCCAAGTTTAAGGACTTTAGGTTTTTAAAATCGAAGTCTATAAATAAGCAATTTTTAGGCTTCATGTACACTACAGCTTAAACTGTACAGCGTAAACTTGTTTAGGAGCTTTTGGTATGTTTTGCCAAAGCTTCTAAACTCAACTCCATAAAAGAGCCTATGGGACCATGTACACATAGGCTTTTAGCAGAGTTCAGGCGCTGCTGCAGTTAGGGGAGCTTCAACGTCTTTCAACCTCCCTCTCCTGTAAAGCGAAAGAATCTTGTTCAGGATAGGAACATTTTGACCTCCAGTTGAGGGAAAATGCAAAATTGCAGCACGATTTTGCAGCTATTTTGCCATGGTAGATGACAGCCAAGTGTACGTGAAGCCTTAAGCCTTGGTTCACATTGATGCTTCTTTGAAATCGCGCTACTTCAAGTGAGGTAGCAAGGTCAGCGTGATTTCAGGTGCTACTTGATAGACATCTGTGTGGCTTCATGCACAGATGTCTATTCAAATCGCACCTGAAATCAACAAAAGTAGTACAGGAACTACTTTTGCAAATTGGTGCGGCGCTGAAAAATCGGTGTCGCACTGATTGGAACAGTGCCATTGCCACCAATAGGCTGTGATTTGTCATGCGATTTGATCTCTCAAATCGCTCCAATATGAAACTAGGCTAATGCATGTCATATAGCCCTCACAGCATTAAGTGAATGCTTCTGTGTTTATGGTTTACAATGGCAGACAGCTTGTGTTGTGCATCATGGAGGGTCATTTCTGTAAATGGAAGCCCAATGTTCCCCAATGTGCACAGACAGTGAAACCTGCAGAGGAAATGCTGTGCAACCTACATGGTTGGTGTATAGGTTACACCGTGTTTAATTTCAGTGGCCTTCTAGTATGCCAGTTTAGAGTCCAGAGCCCTATTGTGCCTTTAAATTGGATATATACGACTTTGGTGGTTGAACAATGTATTATTTATTTCTTGTATCCATTTAGCCCCAGCATGTTGTACTGCACAGGTTACTTACACCTAAACTTAAAACCATTAATGGCAGATAAACTTGAGGCCACTTTTAGGACATTTAAAGGGCATCTAAACCCAAAAACAAAAATGTAATATTGCAGTTTACCAGTCCTAACATTTGGTGGCCAAATTAGTGCCTCCCCGCCTCTTATATTCTAGTGAAATGTGAATAACCCTACATGACGAGTTGGTTGTCAAAGATTGTCACAGAGACTGGACTTCACACGTGTCTGCCTTTTTGTTTCTCTCCGCAAAATTTATAGTTTATGGGATCAATAGATTAAGCAAGGAAGATTAGATGGTTTCATGCTTCTAAATCCGCTCACAGGAAGTGACCAGGTTCAAAGCTACATTTAGAAATCGTGGGGCCTGTAAATTTTTTAAAAAATTTCTATGCCAACATCACTCTGGTTGGTGGCACACCGGGCTCACACTGATGCACTGCGGTTTGGGTGTAGCGTGGTTGTATATACAATTCCATGTGCTTTTAGGTGCGTTCCTATTGACTTCTGAAAGCACATCAAAGATGCAGCATGCAGGACTTTATGAAAGCGCACAGTTAAATAGAAGTCAATGGGAGTGCACCTAAAACAATTAAAACGCGATACAATCGCGATGCACCCAAAACTGCAGGGCATCGGCATGAACCTGGAAATTAAGGAATGCCCGCACCTCAAATCAGGATCCAACATCTTTATTGTGTAGAATCCAGCATGTATAGTAACATCAGAGGATCAGTTTGCTAATGGTGGACATATTTCGTGCATCTCATGTGCACTTAATCATCACAATTAGGGCATGCCGGTGTAAAGATATATATAGTCCCACCTCCTTTCTAACAGAGGTGTTGTGGGGGTGAACACACATTTATCAATCAGCTATGCCCTACAGACAATACCCGTATTTATGTGTGCTTTCTAAGTCCCAATCAAACCACAATAGTATCAACTGCTCACCAATAATGCAAAAGATATAAAGAAAAATATATACATTATATGCCGGTAATAAGCACATCAGCATCAAGACACGCCATAAACTATATGGGACAGGCAACACGCAAAGAATGACAAACATTAAACATTTATATATTAAAACCAATATAGCATATACTGTAAATGATATAAGAGAGACAAATCACATACATCATGCTGAGGCATAATGTTTCATCCGATATTTGTTGCCAATGAATGCTTAAGTATTTAATGAAATTAATAAAAAACTATAACTATGCAAACCTAGGTGTTTGATGACATAACTTGGTTAGAACGGAGCTCTAATCGTATAATAAAAACGAAACGTATGCTAAAAATTACAAACAATTGGAACTAGAGTGATCCATCTCTGAGTCATGCCATCACCAGAGTGATCTCCCCTCTAAGTACAATCTAATTTCCCCCATACACACATCAATATTACATCAATGTGCAACTGATGTCCTTGATCATGTATAAAGCAAAACATAAAAAGGAGAGATCGGAGGGAGCGATAAAGATATATCTGTAGGACACCAACCTGCTTTCTCCAAAAAGCCACAAGACCCGGACAGTGTATTTGTGGGTATATCTGCATTACATAAACATCTAACCTACACCCTCAGAACTAAAGGAACACTAAAGGGATCCATATGTTACACACACCACTCCTCAGGATGTGTGTGGAATTTGGGGACCTGGACACACAGGTAGCTGAATCTATGAACACCCACAGGTATCCACAAAGTAGGCAATCGTGTGTGCAGCTGTACTACAACCAAGGTGAATGTGAGGACTCTAATTTGACTGGAGGGTGGGGGGAGCAACAATTATGCATATATCCATGCGTCAAGCCCAGGACGCATATATACACATATGCACACATATGCAAGAGCAAAGGGGGAGACGGCCACAGCATTTTCTCCAGAGGCTGTCCTTGTCAATGGAAAAATTGGTAGTCTAAATACATGAAGGCATTGACACACATCGCTACATGATCGGCATGAACCCGGCCTATTAATGTCTGAACATCGGCTATAGGATTCAGTACTTCAGTCATTCTTCCAGTCTGATGTCCACAAACCCAACTCTTTATTATTTTGTACGTTTTATTACATTTTCATGGTTTGTTGCAGAATGACATTGCTACGGTTAAATACATTTTAGTCATTAAGAACTTTGGGAATTATATGCATTTGCTGCAAAAATAATTGGCTGATGGAGTAGGTTGACTGTTTTTATAAGGATGATTTTTTTTATTAGAAATCCGATTAGAAATGTCTCCTCTTCCTTTAAAGAAAACCTGTCATTAAATGAATGCTTTGACTTTTGCTGTTGACCTCTCCTCCTAAAAATGCTAGTTGCTTGGCTGTCATGCTAACGCTTTAGCTTCAGTGGGTTATGAGCCGCTAACCTGGAACAAGAAAAGACAAAAGGAATGCTTTTTTTCTCTTCTAACTTTCAGTTGCTACATGCATAGTCTATTTGTGACAGACAGTGGTACTTGGGGAACTGTCTGGATGCTGATCACATGTACACTGATCAGCCATAACATTATGACCATCCACTTAATAATGAGCAGGTCCCACTTTTGTCATCAAACCAGCCTTGACCTGTCCTGGCATTGACTCTAAAGTAACATTCACATGAATGGCAGGGACCATGGTTTCCCAGCAGAACATTGCCAAAAGCATCACACTGCCTCCGCCGGCTTGCCTGCTTCCCATAGTGCACCCTGGTGCCATTTCTTCCCCTTGATGCACATACACCCAGCCATCCACATGATGTAAAAGAAAACCTGATTCATCAGATCAGGCCACCTTCTTCCGTTCTGTGGTCCAGTTCTGATGCCCATGTGCTACAGGACATAAGTACCCTGACCATTCTGCCACTACTCAGCCCCATACACAACAATCGGAGATGCGCTGTGTGCTGTGACACCTTTTTTAATCAGAACCAGCATTAACTTTTTCTGCAATTGGAGCTACAGTAGCTCTTCTATTGGATCGGACTACATGGGCCAGCCTTTACTCCCTGCCCAGGACCTGTTCGCTGGTTTCCCTTCCTTGGACCACTTTTTATAAGTCCTGATCACTGCAGACCAGGAACATCCCATTTTCAGATGTCCATTGTAGATATAATCAATAATCACTATACATGTCAGTGATCATATTATGGCTGCTCAGTGTATATAATTGGGATAAGCGTGTGTTTAGTTATATCCTCCTCTGATTTGAAAACTAGATCGGGTAATCATCCGTGTGCTTTGACTTTATTTTTGTATTGCTTGTGTTTTCTGTCTTATTTCATAAAATGCTGGGTGGTCTCCTCCCCAAAACTCTAGAACAGGAAACCAGTTAAGCTATCAGTGAGAAGCAGCTCTCCCATTGGGGATTGTTATGTCTTCCTGCCAAGAAACTCTTTAGTTCAACTTTTACATCACATGATGCCTTATTTTGTTTTTGCGTTTTTCCACCAAGGAGAATTTTATTGAAATGTTGACACCCTTAAATCCCAACTCCAGCCAAAGCATTTTTTGTTTATAAAGTGGGCAATTTGGCATGTTTTATTGCTGTCTGTGACTCCATTGGAGATCCATTCTCTTTTTAGCCATGCGAGACCAGGACAAAAGACAAATATTGGTATCACTCCGCTGCCACATCCATAACTATACTATACAATACAAAGAACCCCCTTGGTACAGACTTCAGAAGCAAATTTGGACCACACATGGTATATAAAAAAAATTCTAGATTTTATTTATACATAGAAAAAACACAGGGGCCCATGCATCTGATATTATGTAATGTCAATTGGCTCGCAGTCAGCCGTGTAGGGCTGTACTTTGTATTTGTGTACACATGTTTTTAATTGTGTCATGGACATTTTTTTTATACTTTTTCTGTGTATAATATAGATTTTTTTTATATACCAATGTGTGGTCCAAATTTGCCTCTAAAGTCTGTATCAAGGGGTTTCTTTGTGTTGACCAGGGCAAAAAAAATGAAGGCATCACAAGGGTATATATGAAGGGTATATTTTTTGTGTGTGTATATAAGAGAAAAAATGTGTTGCAATAATCCAGGACTGTCCTCCACAGTGCATCTTTTTTGCCACAATATGTCATTTCTTCCATGGTGAATGACACCTGCATTACTCAGCCGACTGCCTTTGAGCTCAGGGGGTCATGGTCCTGCCCCAGGCAGTCAAGCAGCACAGCGATGCGCTCCTCTTTCTGTCAATGTTTTCTCCTATCCGCATGCTGCTTGTTAGTACATTCACTGATTGGCTCTCTGTGCTGTTTCTTCCTCTCTACTCCCTCTCATCTCTGCAATACAGTGGACTGCAATAGAATAATACCAAATCATATTCCGATACTAAACTTCTTCTAAAAAATATGATGCATTGGTGAATGCATAAGTGCATTAATTTTGTTTTTTACATCTCCTTAGAGCTCAGTTTTAAGACTAATTTGGGCAATAGATGTCTATTTGGAGACACGGTTGCACAGACACAGCCGCTCTGTCCCAATATGACTTCCTTGCGGGTGCATGTCCCCTAATAGGTTCTGTTCAGGGCTGTTTACCCACAAAGATTTCACATTGAGAAACAGCGGCTGTGTCCGTACAGCCGTGTGTCCCAATAGACCTCTATGGCAGTGGTTCTCAACCTCAGTCCCAAGGGGCCAGGTTTTGGGAACCCTCCCTTTAGATAAAATGGCTCTTATCAATTCCATGTCATTGATATTGCTTTAAAGCAACTGTGCAAAGTAAACGAAAACCCCAAAACATGGCCCGTTGAGGGTACTTGAGGACTGAGGTTGAGAACTACTGATCTATGGGACTGCCGGCACAGGGATGTACACAGCACCTGTGCATCCCTGTGCCGGCAAAACTTGACCCTGCACAGGGCATGCAAGTATTTGCCCATGTGAACAAGGCCTTTTAAGGAAAAATGAAATCCTTTGCTGGGTTATAAGTGGCCCTGCTAACGCAATCAAGGAACTACTGAAAGTGTACTGAATTTGAGAAAGCCACTCCATTTACCATATAGTTTTGTGGCATCATCTTTCTTGTGCTGCTTGGTGGGACTCCATCTTCTCATCACGTGATACTGTGCAGCTGAACTTCCACAGTCTATGTTGAGTGAGAAGTGGATATATTAACTAACCTGTTTATTCACAAGGTTTATTGATTGCGGTTCTCAGAACACCAGATTGACAGCAATACGGTGGTTTTAAAAGGAACCTGTCAGGACAGAAATAAGTTGTCTGCCATTGATGGACTAAATCTCGGTCAGTAAGCTGCCACGTCCTGACTTGGGAAGAGGGATGAACATCTTTTGTCTGTGCCCTCAACAAGCCAGCAATGGTAGCTCTCAAAATTCTGAGCGGTTCTTTAAGCAATGGGGCTTTCTGGACAGAACATAAGCCCCAGAGAAGCAGACAGTGTTTTTGTATATTTGTGTCAAAGCTTGCTCTTCAGTTTTGTTGTCTTGCTATATATCTGAAAGTTGTGTTGCTGGTACATTTTATAAGGTTGTTTCTCTTATGTGGCAGTCCAGAGAAGCAGAAACCAGAGTGGTTCCTTCAGAGAGATTCCGATGGGGACACATCGTCTCTCATCAGTTGGCCCTCCAGGTACCAAGAGCTTGTGGTTTTGTGGCTGTTTCTGACATACCATAATTAAGTTCCTGGATCCCAAATATAACCACTTCTGAATGTAACACACTAAACCACAGAACTGGGAAAGCCCCACAGCATCACATCTGTTTGTGTTACATTTTGCACATCTCCTACCACAAACTTACTGCACAACTAATCGGCCAAACTGGGTTAAAAAAATACTTACATATCTAATTCATTTATTTTTATCATCCTTTGTTAATCTTGACCATGGCATGTTTGTTTACTGGCATTATCTCATTGGTTCTTTTTCTTAAGTTATTTTTTTTAAGCAAATGTTTTAAATACAGCATAATTGGGTTTGTAAAGTAAGGCAGTATACTGGCTTGTCAGAATTTTAAAGGACAACTAAATGCAAAACTTTTTTTTAGTTTAAGATAGTGAAGATGGATTAGAACAGTCAGGTTTTTATTGCTGTCTGTGACCCCGTTATGGAGATTCACTCTCTCTATTTGTCCTGTTTACCATTATTATTGAAAGTAAAAGAATCACAATTTTTGGGTTGTCCCCAGAAAAGTATTAGAGTGGAAATCTTTCAATGGGAACACTAGTTCTTGTGACCTGGGGGTCCCCTAGGATTTCCTTTAATTTACAGGGATTTCCTTACTTCCTGTTTTGGTTATGGGACAGCAAGTAAAGGAAATTCTGCCCAGTGGGGCACAGATGGCAAAAAATAAACAAATAGGGGTTATGACCCTCCTACTCTATCCAAAGTAAAAAAAAAAAAAAACTTTTTGCCTATAGTTCTACTTTAAATCTATTTAGGTTCTGCATTTGTGGTAACCTTATTAGCTTTCCATAGATGCTGAACTGGCCAAGATTTGAACCCTCTATGGCTGGCTTTAGGCACTTGTTGCCTCTACCTTAATAGCACCTGTCCCTCTCATGGAGCACTAGACCAACTTCTAATTTCAGGGGATCTTCGTTATTTAAAATCTTGCATACTTTGGAATGGTTACAGACCAACATAATGGCAGTTCTCTGCACCATTACTAAAAAATCGGGGCATCAAGCAATGCATCTTCACCGAAGATGTGCAATTTGGCTGGCCAAGGTTCACTGATAACTAATGGCACCGTCTTGGGTTGATTATCACATAGAAAGGTCCATGATCATTAGACTGCCTTTGCAGCACAGCAGTCAGGAAAACTTGCATAACCATTCCCAAGAGCTTCTTCCGTTGGGGTGGGGGCTTATATCTTGATAAACGCTAGATTAACACAAGCAGAAGATATTGCTAAATAAAAACTGTCTTGGATAGAATATGGGTACTGCCAATGCTGATATAATATGGAGCATGCTCCAATGTTCTCATCCTTGCCCTTCTTTATAGAATAAGTCCACCTTTCATAACATGTTACAACCATATTCAAGGTGTAACATGTTATGAATGCACCGGCCCCAGCGCCAAACAGGTTAAGAAGGGCTGACTTAGTGAGTCACTAATGTGGAACCTATAAAGTATCGAAAGGATACCTTTATCTCACAGGTTTAAGTAGAGTATTTGGAGCAATACATAAGAGTACTAACTAGCAAACGTTATTTACAGCACATTGAACATCGCCTTATTCAGCAAACCTCCAAGTGTTATTGATTTGGTTGTGGCTGAAGTCTTATTTAAATTTCTCCGTCTTCTGATTTGGGCAAATCTAAAGGAGCCAGGTAACAAATGTGTTTGACAATGAGAGGATATCAGTCCTCTGTTAATGCAAATACATGTTTATCTGGTACCTAAAGTACAGGCGATATCTTAGATATTTGACTGACTGTCTCCTACATTTTATGTTAATTTGTCTAGCACTGCTTGTACTTTTGACTTGCATAAACAGCAAAATCTGGGCTGAATCCTGCAGCGGAGCCTACTGCCTGAGCTTGTTTTGGCACTTGACTCCACTAGTGTGCCTGGTAGGTGTGCACTGTGCAGCAGCTTGCAAGGCTGAGACTCGCTCAGTGCACAGCCTCCCCTGCACACTGGTTAGCCTGCTGTACAGCCTGTAGCCTACTTCCCCATGTCCCTCTGTTCCCTCCGATAACCCCCAGTGTGCAGCTGATGCTGTGCCTGTGAAGGGGTTGTGTGGTTGGGAATTTTGAAGCAGTGCTTCGGCTATCGCTGCCTGAGCCTTTGGGTGAGTGAACAACTGAACTCTCCCCTCTCTTCCTTCCATCGAATCCTGCCTTCCACATAATATAGTTATCCTGCCTTGCTTCCATGTGCCATAGTGATCATTCCTGCCTGCCTTCCATGTGCCATAGTGATCCTTCCTGCCTTCCATGTGCCATAGTGATCCTTCCTGCCTTCCATGTGCCATAGTGTTCCTTCCTGCCTTCCATGTGCCATAGTGTTCCTTCCTGCCTTCCATGTGCCATAGTGTTCCTTCCTGCCTTCCATGTGCCATAGGGATCCTGCCTGCCTTACATGTGCCATAGTGACCCTTCCTGCCTTCCATGTGCCATAGTGACCCTTCCTGCCTTCCATGTGCCATAGTGACCCTTCCTGCCTTCCATGTGCCATAGTGACCCTTCCTGCCTTCCATGTGCCATAGTGATCCTTCCTGCCTTCCATGTGCCATAGTGATCCTTCCTGCCTTCCATGTGCCATAGTGATCCTTCCTGCCTTCCATGTGCCATAGTGATCCTTCCTGCCTTCCATGCGCCATAGGGATCCTGCCTGCCTTACATGTGCCATAGTGATCAATCCTGCCTTCCATGTGCCATAGTGATTCTTTTTTCCTGCCTGCCTTCCATGTGCCATAGTGATCCTTTCTTCCTGCCTGCTTTCCATGCGCCATAGTGATCCTTCCTTCCTGCCTGTCTTCCATGTACCATAGAGATCCCGCCTGCCTTCCATGTATCCTCCCCCTCCCACTATCATGTTTGGCCACACACTTAGCGCGCCGCAGGTCACTATCTCCTGAAATGTCCCTCATTCTCAAGTTCAAAAGTTGGGAGGTATGAAATAATGCCCAATGCCATTAACAGGTCACCTGTTTGCATAGCAAGTTATAGCAAATTTTATGTGAAATATAGCTAGGACTGCATCCCAGGAGTCGTACAATGGCAGCCGCCCGCATCAGATGTGAACCTACCATGTCCCTCTTAACTGTCCTGACAGGCTCCCTTTAATATTTCTTTTAAAGATTGACAATAGTCGATCTCCATCTGTTGCTACATGAACATTAGATGAAACCAACAGAGTTTGGAAGTGAAGGGAGTTTGTGGTTTAAAGTCTGGTGTACATCATTGTCTAAAGCTGCATTTTGATAACCACATATGATTCCAGCCATTGTGGTAAATTCTAATAAACAGCTGAACATTTGTGAGAATATACTAGTATACTGCACATATGGAACAGGATTCCACATCCTATTCTATGACATGCAAATCTCAGATACAACACCCAGTACTGCTAGACAACAGAATTCTAGGTGGGGAGCTTCAAAATCCTGCAGGACATTGAAATGTATTAGGTAAGGTTTGTGGTTGTCCAAAGTAATAACACCAATTGTAACAGAAATCTCCCTTACCATTGCATATATTTATAACTGTCTTCTGATTCCTGTGCATGTCCCAGCATTACACTTTCAGAGGAAATATGAAGGGAAATGGAAAGTTATGTAGAAGTTGTGGTTTTACAGCTGGACATTTGTTATGGTTGTTGAACTAGTCTTGGCCAACAACAGATGGCTCCCCCTGCATCCCAATTGACATGAATGGGGCTGCTTACATGCGGATGCATGGAACACCTCACATGGTGAATGAAACCTTCAGATAAAAATGATGCATTCTTAATGCAAACATTGTTTCCCTAGAACTATAGACTTTTGATATGCCAGTCAGATATTTTGTCACAATGAAAAGATTGTACCTATCTATTGTGTCCCACAGGGTGTATATGTATATAAGAAAACAAATAAAATAAGTCAGCAGCTACAAATCCTGTAAGCTGCTGACTTTACTATAAGGACACTTACCTGTCCAGGAATCCAGTGATGTCCTCACCTGAACAGATTCTCCAATTGGCTTCGAGATTAGGCGTCGGCATCACTTCAGCCCCGGAAGGATTTCCCATGTTGGGACCAAAGCACTTTTTGTGATTCGGCACTGCGTCGATTTAATTGACAATTGCACGGTCGTGTGACGTTGTACCCAAACAAAATTTGCATCCTTTTTTTCCCACAAATAGAGCTTTCTTTTGGTGGTATTTGATCACCTCTGCGTCATTTCTGATCACCGCTATAAACAAAAAAAGAGCGACAATTTTGCAAAAAACCCAAATTTCTTACTTTTTGCTAAAATACAAATTAAAAAAAAATATATAAAAAAACATTTTTTTTTCATCGGTTTTGGTCGAATTATATTCTTCCTCATATTTTTGGTAAAAAAAATCACGATCGGCGTTTATTGATTGGTTTGCACAAAAGTTGCCGCTTTTACGGATGATTAATTTCTGGGGTTTTTATTTATTTTCTACAAGTAATGGCGGCGATCTGCGATTTTTACTGGTACTGAGATATTGCAGCGGACATGTTGGACCATTTTGACACTCTTTTGGGACCAATGATATACAGCGATCAGAAATTTAAATGTCCACTGGTTACTGTGTAAATGTCATTGGCAGTGAAGGAGTTAACCTGCAGGGGGTAGTGAAGGGGTTAACTGTGTTCCCTAGGCGTGTTCTAACTTTGAGGGGGCTGGGCTGTAATGGGCATAAGAGATCTAACTGATCCCAGTGACCGGGATCAGTAGACTCTTATGTCCCCACTGACAGAGCGGGGAACCGCCGTGTTTACATCGACGGTTCCCCGTTCTTTTGCTCTGGCTGTGCATCGCGGCTCGCCGGCGGACATCGGGCGCGCCCCCTAGTGGCCACTCTGCAAATCACCGTTTTTGGCGATTCGCGGGACACATCCACACTGGCGCAGTAAATGTGCTGCGCGCAGTGTGGAAGTGGTTAAGTAAGGGAAACCAACAGTGAAGCCTTGCGGCTTCACAGCCGGTTTCCTGCAACGTATGCGTAAGACGTGCTGCGCTTTGTGAATGGTCCTGCAGTCTTCTGGGATCTGTGATGTGTTTCAGAAGGCTGCAGGGAAAGGGAGCTATCACAATGCTCAGATTGCCATGTTGCGCCTGAAGAAATGGTAGCGGGTACCTGTCCAAACCAGGTACCTGCCCCCCCAAAAAAGTGCCATAGAGGTGGGAGGATACAAACAAGTGGAACTTCTTTTGGGTGAAGTTCCACCTTAAGTCCTGTGCAAATTGAAAGCTGTTGTAACGTTTTCTTCTTGAAAATACATATTTTTTTCCACAACACAATATAACAAATGCTATATATGTTTCATAATGCAAATTAACTGTTATGCCTTTTAACCTCTAATTATTGCTTCTATAAGAATTTGTTTTACCTGACCCTTTCACAAGCGATATCCAATATTTATCTCAAAAGATGCAGTTTAAAGTGTATGTAAACCTTTATAATGAAATTCTCCTATTATATTCTAGGTCTGGTAAATCTAGCTTTGAAAGTGTTTTGTTCTCTGTTTGACAAATACAAAATTACCTGTTGATTCTGTCCTAAATCCAGTGAGTTTGTCTTCCTGCTTGTGCTGACAAAGCAGCGCCTGTGCTGCACTGTAATCTCAAGGAGTCTTATCAGCCCTGCCCACATCACTTGTGTGGACTACAGAATGACTCCATCTATGTTATGGAGAGGGGGAAATGTTCTTTAGCCCCATTTAAGAGAGAGCAGCATAGGGAGATGACACTGCTCCTCCATTGATAGTTTATAAGTCTTGCACTAGGACAGGAAGTGTTACAAGGATCACCAGGTGAAATTAGAGGTAAAAAACAGGAAGAAAACTGCTCTAGTTACCACATCTAAATACTGGGATACCGCAGTGTATTACATTTTTTTTCTTGAGTTTAGATGCACTTTAATACTATGCTATGCAGTGCAAGTTGCACACCTTGTTTAGCATTGGTCATATACCATAAAGGGTCTTTGTTTCTAAATCCTCTCCATCTGTAAACAATACATATATATATATATATATATATATATATATATATATATATATATATATATATATATATACACACTTCTACACTGCGCTAAAACTGAATAATTATAAAGGTGAAATAATCAATACAGCTCCAAACCCTAAAAACTTCACAGCAGCACAGTGATATTAAGTTAATTAATATCCAAAAATCATCTTGTACAAATGACAGTGATCAATATGAAACAAATAGTCCTTAAAATCCATAGTGTGAAGAATTGGTACACAATTAATATCACCACATTTCTTCCTCCACCATAGTGACACAGTTAACAAATCACCCCTTATTGACAGAAGCTCACCAGAGTCCAAAATATTCTCCTCAATAATCTCATTTCATGTGGCCGGCAATACCAGGCTCCATTTCCGAATTGTAATGGATGATCGTCACTCCACATGTAGAAATAAAATCATACAGAGCCTCCAATAGCATAAAACCTCTTACAAACCAGTTTAATCTAAAAAGTAATGGTCTTACATCAATTCCATTTGTTAAAACGCCTTTTTGCATTACATGTTGGGTGTCACCGTGCTGCGTCTCCACCATTTTTTTGCCCACACTGTCAGGCACACACTTCCAAGTTTCCGTGTAGTCACATTACTAATGCGTTTTGTCACTTCTGACTTTGTCACGGGGAAGTGACAAAACGCGTTAGAGGTGTGACTACACGTCAACTTGGAACTCTAGCCGAGTGTGTACCTGACAGTGCGGGCAAAAAAATGGTGGAGACGCAGCACGGTGACACCCAGCATATAATGTAAAAGTTGTTTAAACAATTGAAATGATGTAAGAGCATTACTTTTTAGATTAAACTGGTTTGTAAGAGGTTTTACTCCATTGGAGGCTCTTTTATTTCTACGTGTGGAGTGGTGATCATCCATTACAATTCAGGGAATTCGGAAACGGAGCCTGGGATCGTCGGCCACATGAAATGAGATCATTATTGATGAGACCATATTATTTTGGCATCTGGTGAGCTTCTGTCAATAAGGGGTGATTTGTTCACTGTGTCACTGTGGTGGAGGAAGAACTTTGATGATCTTTATTTGATTTGTGCACCAATTCTTCACACTATGTATTATGAAATTTAAGGACTATTTGTTTCACATTGATGGTTTTTGGATATTCACTTAATATCACTGTGCTACTGTGAAATTTTTACGGTTTGGAGCTGTATTGACTATTTTCACCTTTATAATTTTGTAAACCGTATTTGTTGATCCTTTGACATTGCCTAATAATCACTTTTATAGACCCTTTGAGGGGAATTTACGAAGACTGAAGTAGCCAGAATCTGGAGCAGCTGTGCATGGCAACCAATCAGTTTCTATAGTTTGAAAGCTTAAAGTGTAGCTCCACCCAAAAGGGGAAGTACCGCTTGTTTTCACTTTTATCTGAGCCGGAAGTCCGCGCACACCCCCCCCCCCCCCCTTACCCCAGCAGTCTTCTGGGACACATCACAAGTCCCAGAAGACTACGTAATCGTTCACAAGGTGCACCGCGGCTCGTGCAAATCGCAGTAGGAAACCGGCTATGAAGCCGCAAGGCTTACTATGCCGGCGCCTGCACCCAGAGCTGATTGAAGAATCGGTTCAGGTGAGGACATCGCTGGATCCCTGGACAGCGAGGTGCCCTTTTTATATTGAAAGTCAACAGCTACAGTATTTGTAGCTGCTGACCTTTAATTTTTTGGAGGTGCCTGGAGCTCCTCTTTAACTGGCCAAGCTGAACATAGAATCTGGTTAGGTACTTTACACAGCTGCTCAAGATTCTGTCTGCTCCATTTTTAGTAAATTCTCCTCTTCCTTTATATTATGCTCTACAATTCTAATTCCTTTTCTTTTTTAAAGAGTTAAAATTAGAGAGAGGATGGTGAGAGATGAAAACGTGCTCGGGAGTCCAAAACCCGATACAGAGACTTCTAATCAAAAGCAACATCACACTGCCCCGATCTACTATGTGCCTTTTCAGTCTGAAAACTCTGCCTTTGATAGGGTCTATAAACAGCCAACTCCTTACCGCCAACCAATGCATGGCTATATCCAGCCAGCCAATGTTGCTTATACACCAAAACTTGTATCTCGGACTCAGTCTGACAACGTCATGGTTTCAGCATTCACTACTTCGTTGAAAAACCCTCGAGCTGTCAACGATGTGAACATTGAGAAGTCCCGGCAAATTAATCAAGGTCTGACCAGCACTATTCAGCCCTTCCAACTGGGAAATAGCACTGGAAAGCTATATCACTCCTTTGATGAAACACCAACATACATATCACATGACAACCAGCAACGGCATGACGAAAGGCTGGAGTCAAAAGATCAACTGATGCAGGTTTCACCGATTATTCAACCTCCAAAGAGATCCCCTGAAATTGTGGGAAAAAGTGAAGCCACGCTGTATCTGCAAAGCGGAACAGCTGCACTTCCATCCAAACCCCAAGGCCAAGCTAAAGAGATCTCGTCCATGAAACATAGAATGCTTGTACGCTCGATGTCAGACTCGACGGGTACTCAGAAGATGGAAGTCTTCAAGGTTAAAGAGTCTGAAGTGCAGAATGAGATGGTATTTTTAGGCACTGAAGATGATGATCATGTTGCCAATGGGGAAGCTGGTACGGTCAACACCAAGGTGTCTGTGGCCCAGCTCAGGAGTGCATATTTGGAGACGGCAAACTCAAGCAAAAGAGTTGACCAGTGGGTGACTTTTACAAGTTTTTGATTCATTCCTTGTGTGACTCCCTGCACGCCCTTTACCTTGTTGCACATTGTTTGCTAAAAAAAATGCACTTGTTGGTGACCAAAAATGTTTCACTCTGTAGTGTTAACACAAACATTAGTATTGGATATTTTTCCTTCACTCTTGCATGCCGTTTGATTTTTTTTTTTTTTTAATTGGTTTTGTTGTTTTAAACAAGTTCTGTTTTTTTTCCTTATCTTGTCTTTCTTTTTTTTCCGAAATAACCTACGTCTTGGTTACAAAGTGTGCCTAAGGCTGAAATGCCAATGTCAGGTGTTGATTTGGGTGCTGCCAATGAGCGGGAAAAGGGCCCTCGAAAGCCAAGACTGTATTTCTCACCCGGTGACAGTAGAAAGACTTCTGAAAGATTTAGAACTCAACCAGTTACTTCAGCTGAGAGAAAAGAAACGGATAGGTAGGCACTGGAATGCACAGCCAAAGCCATATGCTTAAACTGAATGGAGAGACCCACTAGGCTTGGAATAGCATGGCACTGTGGATGGGCAGCAGTCTGGTGTTTCAAGCTTCTATTTTATTTTTTTTTTGCTTGGCATTTGGAGCCTCTGAGCCTAGACCTAGAAAGCTTCACTTGTTAACTCATGCATAATTATTCTGGTTTCACACTATGGAATGTTTTACTTTGTGTGGTTTTATGTCCATGTGCATATCAATTCTTACAACTGATACACAAACTGTACAGCTGTGTTGTGTGTGGTTTACTGCCTAAAGTCTTGTGTGTGCTTGGCTTCAGTCTACTTGAATACAAATGGTTTGTTAATTGTGTCATATCTTCCACAGGGCAACGTTCCATCCACAAGTGCAAACAGCTGAAGGCAAGTGCTTTTTATTTTATTATAACCTGTCCCACTTAAAATTATTTCATTTGGATCATTCATTTGCGCTGCTTTTGTTAGTTTTGCATCCCAGCCAGCAGGCGGCGCTGTCAAGTGAATTATCCACCATCTTTGCTAACTCACTTTACCACTTTGCTGTGCATAGGCTGTACTGTCATCTGCTATTTAGAATGCACATAGCACAAATGAGCAGGGACTCTGCCCCTCCTTTCAATATAGGACACATATGACGCTTGAGCTGCATGTTTACAGCAACTGCTAGGCTTTTGTATTTGCAAAATAATTATTTGATGGAATTAAACATTTAAATGATCAATTATAAACAAAAAACAATGTAAAAAGTGACCCCAAAAGTATTAAGCTGGCAATAGATGGTTCAAATCATACCTGGTTCAGCAGTGACCGGCCAAGATTCAAACCGTGTATGGGCAGGCTGAATGTACCAAAGTTGATCGATTAACTTTGGTAGAATCAGGCTGTCGGATTTTACATGCGATTATTGCTAGTGGCTGTTATAGCTGCTAATCACTGTGTTCTCCCGGCGGGGACAGCTCCCCTCTGCTGGATGAACACAATGGTTCCACGGAAGGTATTCCCTCATCAACACTGACTGTGTTGATGGGGAAATCTAGCGTTCTTTTCTTTCCTGCAGCCTGTGGTTGCGGGAAAGAAAATCGCTATGTCTATGGCTGACTTCAGTTTCCTTTTCAAGAGTACTTCTTGGTCATGTTAAACTAATAAAAGCCCTGTGTATCAATAGAAAAATGGATATAAAAGGCTCCTTTGTGTGCCCCTGACAATGACATTATTATGTTGCTTGATGTTTCCTGATGCTGGGCCTAGGCTCTACCTACTTATCGTATCCCTAGCAATTGAGAGGTCCTAATCGGTTGCTGAAGCACTCTAAGTGTGTTCTAGTTTAAAGGGACCTGAGTTTATCCCTGAACTTGGGGAAAGTGATCCTATAGTGACACTGAAACCAGGATCAGAGGAGTGCACAGAGGGGAGTTTCATAGAAAAGGGATCACTCCCCTTTTCTCCAGATGGCGATCACTCATTGGTTGTAAAGAGGTCATGTAGCTTGCAAATATTGGGCCATGTGAACAATCTGTGAAGTGACCTCTTGAAGGGAAGCTGTACTGATAAATCTCATCACTAACAGATTGAGTTTTTGGTTAACTTGTGTACGTTGGTTTCCATTGTGATGAGTTGTGGCTGCAAGAAACTCTTCTTCATTTTTTTTATTTCTTGCAAAAGATATACATAAAGTGGATGTAAAGCATACATAAAAATACACTATTTCTACAATGTACTGTGAAACTGACCCCAAACCATTATAGTTGCACTTTTATTTTAGTTTTAAAGTGGAACTTTGAAAGCAATAGCAGAACTTGGAATAACATGCAGGTTTATGGTAAACTAACCTCTGGGTTTGCCCTGCTCCAGCAATAACAGCTCTGTGCTCTCCCTTGCGGCTTCCATGTTCGCAAAAAACATCTTTTGGTGCCAGCCTCCCCCTTCTTTCATCATCTGGAGGCCAGTGATGATTCATTTCCTACACATAGTCAGTGGAGTTATATTATCCCAACATTTAGGCTACAGACGTGGGCATCAAGTGTGCACATTGCATGCACAGGCAATGCTAATTCACAAAAAAATACTATGATAAAAAATGTTTTGTAAATTAAGTACAAAGTCTGTTCAACAAAAAAGCTTGCTTAATAGCATTTTTTGTATTGGACTTCAGTAGGCCTCATACACACGGGCGTTTGCACAAAAATAAGCAAAACGCCGGGCCTGACGTCAGGGGAAAAAACTGACGTTTTGCATTGACGTCAATGCACGTTTTTTCACGCTAGCTTTTTGCGGCGTTTTCTGCCTCTATTCAAAATCAATGGTTCCCTATGGGAGCCCATTGATTTGAATAGAAGCCGCTCCAGAAGTCTGATCACGGTTATCCGACTTGCGGCGCGACTTGTGTGCTAGGTGTCTTAAAGGGGAACCCCCGCACAAAAATTTGCGTGGGGTCCCCCCCCCCCCCCCCCAAGAGCATACCAGGCTCTTCGATCTGGCAGGGATTTTAAGAGGAGCACCCACGCCGAAAAAAAGGCGTAGGGTCCCCCCCAAAATCCATACCAGACCCTTATCCGAGTACGCAGCCTGGCAGGCCAGGAAAGGGGGTGGGGACGAGCAAGCGTGCCCCAAAGCACCCATACTCCCCATGTTGAGGGTATGCGGCCTGGTACGGTCCAGGAGGGGGGTGGGCGCTTGCCCCGTCCCCACCCCCTTTCCTGGCCTGCCATGCTGCGTGCTCGGATAAGGGTCTGGTATGGATTTTGGGGGGGACCCTACGCCGTTTTTTTCGGCGTGGGTGCTCCTCTTAAAATCCGTGCCAGATCGAAGAGCCTGGTATGCTCTTGGGGGGGGGGGGGGGACCCCACGCAAATTTTTTGCGGGGGTTCCCCTTTAAAACACCTAGCACACAAGTCACGCCGCAAGTCGGATCACCGTGATCCGACTTCTGGTGCGGCTTCTATTCAAATCAATGGGCTCCCATAGGGAACCATTGATTTTTAATAGAACGCCTGACGAGGCTTAACGCTGTGTATACAACGTTGAGCAACGTTATTGAGCATTTTGCCGGCTCGGCGTCAAAAACGCCATGACGCTGCAGCTTCAGAACGCACTTGTCCCACATTCTAGCTACAGCTCACTAACGCCGACGCCCTCTACTGCTCAAAAACGTCAATGTTTTAGAGGGCCATTGAATAACATGGAGAGCAGCAAAAAACGCCCAAAAACGTGGCATAACAAAACACCCGTGTGTATGAGGCCTTAAGGTTAAACATTTTAGCTTGATGTTTTATATGTTTTTGTTAAAATAAGTGGCATTGGTGACCTAGGGGAGCAGTTATTTCACTCTCTGGGTCATGTGACAATGCTGGGCAGTTAACTACTTGGCCTGAGTTCTGTCACGGGGGGGGGGGCAGGTCACATGCTTCCATTTTACTAGAAGCGCTGGGTTTTGAGTCTGGCTGCGATGGGGGAAGAAGCTATGAGGGAGTACATGCGAGTAGAAGGGGCTGTGTCACTTTGCCCTGCATGGGCAAAAAAAGAGTGCAAAAAATGTATTTGATTATTTATGAGACCCATATTAAGCAATTTAGAGTAGATATTCATCTTTAAAATAAACCCCTCATGTTTGAGTAGGGCACGAGGATACAGCAGATACAGATGCCTCCAGTACTCAGGCCTGATGGTAGAACTGAGGGTTGATGGTCCTGCTTTTTTTTTTTTCTTTTTTTTTTTTAAAGAGGTACAATCTATATTTATGTTACTGTCTGTGTATCCAATTATTCTTCTATTTACCTTGTATGATTTCAGAGGAGGCAAAAGTGGATGAGAGGGCAAAGCTGAGTGTAGCTGCAAAACGGCTTCTGTTTCGGGTAAGCATATACCCCCTACTGGCATTTTATGTGGGATTGGTACCTTTTGCATCATTGCTGTGACTTGTACATTTTTGACTTTATTACTGAAGATGCTTTGATTACATGGTGGTAAAGGGCTTTGGAATGGCGCCAGCAAAGAAAAAGGTTATGTCCTTAATGAAAACTTTTTTTTTTTTTTTTTTTTTTTTTATCTGAGTGGTTCAATTCATTCCCTCAGAAAGCCGATGATTGCATTGCTCGTAGGCCAGGGCATAGAATACTGATGGCTCCTTGTTTTTTTTCCTTCTTTAATTTGAAATTGTGCTGTGCTTTGATCTTCTGTAGGGGAAAAAAGGAAAATGTCTGCAAAAAACATAAGTGGTCTACCTTGCCTGGCATTTATGGGTCATTTACAACACAGTCCGACAAAATATAGAAAGAAAGGAAGTATTTGAAAATACGTATCCTAAAGAAGTAAAGTAATATGTTTGAAATATTGCAAGTAAAAATATCCATCAAAGTTTTATAGGTAAAAAGTACATTCACAGATAAACTTCAATAAGGAGAAGGACCTTTTTTCCTTTTTGCTTCAGTTTTTTATGGGTGCTTTGTGGTGCTTCAGTTATCAGTAGGGTGAATTTTGTTTTTATTTTTTGTACGTTTATAAGCATCTAAACTCTTGTGTATTTGATATTAAAACCACTTGACCTCTGGAAGTTTTTACCCCCTTCATGGTATTTTTTGCTATTTAGCACTGTGCTACTGGCAGATGCACGGTCATGCAACACTGTACCCAAATTATATATTTTTTTTTTCACACAAATAGATTTCTTTTGGTGGTATTTGGCCACCACTTGGTTTTTTTTTTTATATAAATGAAAAAAGGCCGACAAGTTTGGGGGAAAAAAAAACAATCTTTTCTACTTTCTGTTACAAAACTCCTCCAATAAAAAAAAAAAAAAATTGAATTTCTTCATAAATTTAGGCCATAATGTATTCTGCTACATGTTTTTGGCAAATAAAGAGAAAATCCCAATAAGTGTATAATTTGTTTGTGTGAACGTTATAGCGTCTACAAACTATGGTGTATATATACTGAAATTTACATAGCTATAGATATTATATAGCTCTATTCTGGTAATGGCAGTGTTCAGAGACTTATACTGTGATAGTGTGGTGGGCAATCTGGTGCTAACAGACACTGGCTGGGAGGGTCACAAACTGACACTGATGTCGCTAGTGACACTAATACAGTGATCAGTGAGACTACCGCAGATTGTACTAATGACACTGGCTGGAAAAGGGTTAACATTAAGGGGAAATCAAAGGGTAACCTGTGTGCCTAATAATGTGTGTGCTTTTTTCCTACTGACCTGGCTGTTTTTTTTTTTTTTTCCCCCCTGCTTTTCAGGGAAAAGGAGCAGCCAGATCGCTGTTCTCTGTACAGAGTTCTGTGTTTGTAAACAAAGAGCTATATGTGCTGTGATTGGACAATGCCAATTAGCAGGTTTCAGATGAAGTCATTGGCTGAAATTTGCTGCCAAACTCGTGTTGTGTATAATCACAGCATGGACCCAAAACCCGCAAGAAAGACAGCAATTTACGTTACTATGCCTGCACCTGCCACCCACTTGTGGTATATTTACTGTGAGAGGTCGACAGATGGTTAAAAACCTATAACTTTTCCCCCTCCCTGCCCAAGCCAATTTTCAGCTTTTAGTGCTGTCAAGCTTTGAATGACAAGTGCATGGTCATGCAACACTGGCGCTGATGGATGGCACTGATAGGCATCACTGATTGACACAGAGTGCCATCCAAATGGGCATTGATTGGCACTCCTGGTGGTCTCCAGTGGGCATCATCATCGATGTATCTGCACTGATAATCAATGCGCTGACTAACAACGTAGACCGACTCCCCCGTCAGAGTAGCCAATCTGCTCTCCTCTACTCGCGCCTGTCAGTGCGAGTGCAGGACCCCAGTGCTGATGGAGCGGGGCAGGGGAGGCAAACAAGGATGCTTTGCAGGCGCCCGACGTCCTCATCAACCAGTTACATCATTAGTTAGAGCGCCTGTGGCTGGCAGGTTGTGATGGTGCACAATGAAAACCTTGTGTAACTAAAAGGCAGGCTTGATCCACCTGCTGGCTTGTATACACTTTTGGGCAATTTTTTGGCATTTTGTCAAATGAAGAGTTCTGAAGGTACCCTGGGGTGCCTGGGCACCCTGGTCGAAAGAGGCTACTATAGGTTATTCAAATAAAGGATAGCAATAGTTTTCCCCTTGACTTATTCACGTGTGTGTGTGTGTGTTTAACCACTTCAGCCCCGGAAGGATTTCCTGCTTTAGGACCGGAGCCCTTTTTGCGATTCGGCGCTGCGTCGCTTTAACTGACAATTGCGCGGTCGTGCGGCGTTGTACCCAAACAAAATTTGCGTCCTTTTTTTCTCACAAATAGAGCTTTCTTTTGGTGATATTTGATCCTCTCTGCGTCATTTCTGATCGCCGCTATAAACAAAAGAAGAGCGACAATTTTGCAAAAAAACCCAAATTTCTTACTTTTTGCTAAAATACAAATCCAAAAAAAATATATAAAAAAAACATTTTTTTTCACCGTTTTTGGCCGGTTTATATTCTTCCTCATATTTGCGATAAAAAAAATTGCAATCGGCGTTTATTGATTGGTTTGCGCAAAAGTGGTCGCGTTTACGGATGATGAGAATTCATTTTTGGGGTTTTTTTTTTTTTACTAGTAATGGCGGCGATCTGCGATTTTTAGCGGTACTGCGATATTGGGGCGGACATGTCGGACTATTTTGACACTTTTTTGGGACCATTGGCATTTATACAGCGATCAGTGCTATAAAAATGCACTGATTACTGTGTAAATGCCATTGGCAGTGAAGGGGTTAACCTGCAGGGGGTGCTCTAAGGGTTAAGTATGTTCCCTGGGCGTGTTCTAACTGTAGGGGGACTGCCCTGGCTGGGGAAGGGAAGTGGTCACAGCCTTCGTATACAGGAAGGCTGTGATCACAGCCCTTCCCCCTCACACAGAACGGAGGTCCGTGTTTACATACACGGACCTCCGTTCCTTTGCTCCGGGGGGGGGGGCATCGCGGGTAGCCGGCGGCAATCGAAGCCGCCGTACCTGCTCCCTGGCCCTCCCCGAACACAGTGAGTGCGCGGGCGCGCTCACTAGGCTCGTGAGCGCGGCCGCCGTCATATGACGGCGATTTGCGCTCACGAGCCACCTTGCCGCCGTTAATTGCCGATCGGCGGTCGGCAAGGGGTTAAATTTCTACTTGAACTCTGTTCTATATGAGAACGTAAATGAGAATGAGAAAAAAAAATCCATAAAATCATTGTCTGATTTTTAAAGAATTTATTTGCAAATTATGGTGGAAAATAAGTATTTGGTCACCTACAAAAAAGCAAGGTTTCTGGCTCTCACAGACCTGTAACTACTTCAAGAGGCTCCTCTGTCCTCCACTCGTTACCTGTATTAATGGCACCTGTTTGAACTCGTTATCAGTATAAAAAACACCTGTCCACAACATCACAGTCAGACTCCACTAAGGCCAAGACCAAAGAGCTGTCAAAGGATACCAGAAACGAAATTGTAGACCTGCACCAGGCTGGGAAGACTGAATCTGCAATAGGTAAGCAGCTTGGTGTGAAGAAATCAACTGTGGGAGCAATTATTAGAAAATGGACCTACAAGACCACTGATAATCTCCCTCAATCTGGGGCTCCACACGAGATCTCACCCTGTGAGGTCAAAATGATCACAAGAACGGTGAGCAAAAATCCCAGAACCACATGGGGGGACCTAGTGAATGACCTGCAGAGAGCTGGGACCAAAATAACAAAGGCTACCATCAGTAACACTACACCACCAGGGACCCAAATTCTGCAGTGCCAGACGTGTCCCCCTGCTTAAGCCAGTACATGTCCGGGCCCGTCTGAAGTTTGCTAGAGAGCATTTGGATGATCTAGAAGAGGATTGGGAGAAAGTCATATGGTCAGATGAAACCAAAATAGAACTTTTTGGTAAAAACTCAACTTGTTGTGTTTGGAGGAGAAAGAATGCTGAGTTGCATTCAAAGAACACCATACCTACTGTGAAGCATGGGGGTGGAAACATCATGCTTTGGGGCTGTTTTTCTACAAAGGGACCAGGACAACTCATCCATGTAAAGGAAAGAATGAATGGGGCCATGTATCGTGAGATTTTGAGTAAAAACCTCCTTCCATCAGCTAGGGCATTGATGATGAAACGTGGCTGGGTCTTTCAGCATGACAATGATCCCAAACACACCGCCTGGGCAACAAAGGAGTGGCTTCGTAAGAAGCATTTCAAGGTCCTGGAGTGGCCTAGCCAGTCTCCAGATCTCAACCCCATAGAAAATCTTTGGAGGGATTTGAAAATCTGTGTTGCCCAGCGACAGCCCCAAAACATCACTGCTCTAGAGGAGATCTGCATGGAGGAATGGGCCAAACTACCAGCAACAGTGTGTAAAAACCTTGTGGAAACTTACAGAAAACATTTGACCTCTGTCATTGCCAACAAAGGGTATATAACACAGTATTGAGATGAACTTTTGTTATTGACCAAATACTTATTTTCCACCATAATTTGCAAATTTCATTCTGTCTCTCATAGTTGAAGTGTACCTATGATGAAAAACCTATGATGAAAATTACAGGCCTCTCATCTTTAAGTGGGAGAACTTGCACAATTGGTGGCTGACTAAATACTTTTTTGCCCCACTGTATAGCTAATGTAGCAATATCCACACATGTAGGACACTCCACATTAGAGGTGAGTTATTCTTACAAAGCAAATACACATTTGCACACTGGTACTGACTAGTATTCCAGAGTTTCCCTTCTCCCTCAGTTTTTCTCCCTCACACAGTCAGTGTGACCCCAGTGCTGATGGAGAGGGGCGGGGGAGGGGCAAACAAGTATGCTTTGCAGGCGCCCAACGTCCTCCTTCTCAACCAGTGATGTCATTAGTTAGGATGCCAGTGGCTGGCAGGTTGTGATGGTGCACAATGAAAACCTTGTCTAACTAAAAGGCAGGCTTGATCCACCTGCTGGCTTGTAGACAACTTTGGGCAACTTTTAGGCATTTTGTCAAATTAAGAAATCTGCCATGGTACCCTGGTTGAAAGAGGTTGCTATAGATTATTCAAATAGAGCACAGCAATAGTTTTCCCCTTTCAGGCACAATGTCTGATTGAATTGAATCCCAACAGAGGAAGTGATGGAGAGAGGGAAGAGTCACCGCTCTGGCTTATTCACTTGTGTGTGTGTAAATTTCTACTTGAACTCTGTTCTATATGAGAACGTAATGTTCATGTGCAAGATTTTGCATTTACCTTAATTGAAGAAAAAATATTTACAAAAAAAAGGGTTAATCCTGGCTCCGTACTCGCCTAGAAATTCTTAATTGCGCTGAAATGGCAGCAAAACGCACGTTTGGGTGCCATCCATTCTTAATGGCACCCCAAATATGGTGAGATTTTTTTCTGGCATTGTCGTCTGTCAAAATGCACGTTACCAAATTTGGACAAAGCTCGTCACCCAAAAAGGCTCACACGATTCTTTTGCACGACACACAAACATGTGCAATTCGCACTTAAAAAAAAAAATAAATAAAAAGAGCAGGGTGTGAAGGGGGCCTAACCCTTTTGCTGCCAGGCCTTGCTCTCCACATTTAAACAGCAGGGTCAGGGGGACCCTTCTGTTATACATAACACCACGAAGTGACCATGAGCACACAAATATGAAGGGGAATCAAAGGAGGCAAGGTTTACTGATCTGGCCAGCTGGAAGCCGTTTTGTTCTGACATATGCATAATGCCCTTGGCAGTTAAAGGGATAATAAAGAAACCCGGTTTGAACCCCCAATATATTTTCTTTCTATTGATGAGTGTTATTTGACCAAGATTTCATTTGTGGTTACACAAGCAGTGCATTTGCTTTTCATGTACATCCCTACTAATCAATAAAAATATTACTCATCGTATTAGATTAATACTATTAGAGCAAAATTTGTGATTCTGTTCAGCCACTCTTGTAAATCTCACACCTTTTTAAGAATATAATGTTGTACTTCACACAGTGGTGTAGTGGTTAGCACTTTCGCCTGGTAGCAAAAGGGTCTCTGGTTCGAATCCCAACCATGACACTACCTGCCTAGAGTTTGCATGTTCTCCCTGTCTGCATGGGTTTCCTCCAGGTACTCCGGAAGACATGCTGGTAGGTTAATTGGCTCCTGTCTAAATTGTCCCTAGTATATGTATGAATGTGAGTTAGGGACCTTAGATTGTAAGCTCCTTGAGGGCAGGGACTGATGTGAATGTACAATATATTTGTAAAGCACTGCGTAAATTGACAGCGCTATATAAGTACCTGAAATAAATAAAATAAATAAATATGAAGGGAAAAAAAAGCACTTTAATTACCCAAGAATTCCTTTGTGTGTGTTGAGCGAATTCTATTTTGTGTGTCTGTCTCCTTAACTTAATAAGGGCCTTGTACTTCTGCCAACACACTTTGTATAATCTGGATGCAAAAAGTAATGGGATTTCTAGGTAACCACTGATGAAGTCATGTGCTTAAACTGCAGTTTGTCCCATTAACATCTCTTTCCATTGTTCCCCCTCAATTACAGGAGATGGAAAAATCTGTGGACCCCAAAGCCCCTAAACCACGTGCTAGAAACACAGCCATTGAGAGGAGGCTTCGTCGGGCGCAAGACAGGTCCCGCACACAACCTGTCACTACAGAAGAAGTAGTGATAGCAACAACGTAAGTGCTGGCACGGTGCAAGCGTACTGCTGCTCGGAGATTCTAGGCTGCGCTCCCAATGTATTAGCTAGGGAAGTATGAAGTACTTGTAGCTCAAGAACCTGGGCACTTCACATCCTGTCTGCCAGAATGATGGATAACTCAACACCATGTTTGCAAAGGGAATTGAGACATGAATCACTTCAGTTGTGCTGTAGTATAGGATTTTCCAGGAAAATACATCATTATTTCTTCCTCTATAATCCAAATAAAGTATAAGCTGGGTGATCTGGAGTTTGGGTTATTGTAGCTAGACAGCAATTCAAAGCAAACATTGATTATGGCTCTGCTCACACTACTGTGACGTTGCTTTTTGGATGTGGTTTGCATATTCTATGGGGCCAAATCGCACCCAAGTAGCACAGGAACCTTTTCCAAAATCGCACCGCATAGTCACATTGATATGCACAGACTTCATTGAATAACTTAGTGCAACTTAAAGTGGAACTGTAGGCAAAACTTTTTTTTTTTTATTTCTTTAAGATAGAAAAGGGAGGGTTATAATCCCAGTCAGATTTTTTTTCGCCATCTGTCTCATTGCGGAGATTTTTCTTTACTTCCTGTCTCATTGCCAAACAGGAAGTGAAAGGAAATCCCTGTAAATCAAGGGAATTTCTTGGGGACTCCCCAGGTCATCAGAACTAGTGTCCCCATTGGAAGATTTCCCCTCTTATTACTTTTCTGGGGACAACGCAAAATTTGGGTAATTTTTTTTTACTTTCACTTTCAATGATAATGGTAAACAGGACCAATAGAGAGGGTGGATCTCTTTAATGGGAGCACAGACAGCAATAAAAACTGACAGGGGTTCTAATCCCTCTCCACTCTATCCAAAACTTAAAAAAAAAAAGTTTTTGCCTTTAGTTAAGTCTCATTTGAAATCGCACTAGTGTGAAACAAGCCTAAAAGGGGTCAATTCTTTTCACTATTAACTCTTTGTATACGTTGCTACTTAAAATGGTTGTAAACCCCATTCATGATATTTGATCTAAGCACACAAGCTCTGACTCCTGAGATAACAGTAGCTGGACGGAGCTGCTCAGCTCACACACAATGTAAACCCAGTATCCCCACCCAACCCTATGTGCTGCTGAAAGGCGAAGAGAGAGTTTTAACACGATCTGCACTTTCCAAAGAGTGTAGAAAGTTGAAGACAGGAGATATACAGGTAAAACGTAGGAAGATTTGTTTAATCTGTGTGTCATTAGAGGCTGTTCACTTCACTGGTTATATGTGAGGGCTTACATCCACTTTAACCACTTCAGCCCCGGCAGGATTTCACACTTTAGCACCAGAGCACTTTTTGCGATTCGGCACTGCGTCTCTTTAACTGACAATTGCGCGGTCTTGCAACGTTGTACCCAAACAAAATGTGAGTCATTTTTTTCCCACAAATAGAGCTTTCTTTTGGTGGTATTTGATCACCTCTGTGTCATTTCTGATCTCCGCTATAAACAAAAAAAGAGCGACAACTTTGCAAAAAAACAAAACAAAACAGTTTTTCTTACTTTTTGCTAAAATACAAATCCAAAAAAAAGTTTTTTTTCATTGGTTTTGGCCGATTTATATTCTTCCTCATATTTTTGGTTAAAAAAAATTGCAATCAGAGTTTATTGATTGGTTTGCGCAAAAGTTGCCTCGTTTAAGGATGATAATTTGTTTTTGTTTTTTTACTAGTAATGGCGGTTATCTGCGATTTTTAGCGGTACTGCGATATTGTGGCAGACATGTCAGACCATTTTGACACTTTTTTGGGACCATTGGCATTTATACAGCGATCAGTGCTATACAAATGCACTGATTACTGTGTAAATGCCATTGGCAGTGAAGGGGTTAACCTGCAGGGGGTGCTCTAAGGGTCAACTGTGTTCTAACGGTATTGGTGCTGGGCTGGCAGGGGGAGGGGAGTGATCACGGCTTCCATTTACAGGAGGCCTGTGATCACAGCCCTTCCCCCTCTGAGAATGGAGATCCGTGTTTACATACACGGACCTCCATTCTCTCACTACGGGGGGCCATCGCGGGTAACCGGCGGTGATCGAGTCCACCCTACCCATTCCCTGGCCCTCCCCTGGATATAGTGAGCGCACCTCCGGCGGCATGCGCGCGCTCATAATGCTAGTTATCGCGGCCGCCGTCAGGTTTCGCGATAACGAGCCATCTTGCCGGCGTCACAATGCGGTCGGCAAGTGGTTAAAGGAAACTTATAGCAAGTAGTAACTAAACTTTACGACAAGTCTTCACTGTCTCCTGTAGCTGCAGGTAACGTAGAGCAATTGATATCCAAAATTTACAGCAGAAGCACTGATGTGGTCTATGCCAGGTTAGTTCACCCTGCTTCCCCTCCCTGCAGTGACTCAGCATGCTTCTAACCTGTAAAGATAACACCTCAGAAGCTCTCGGAGTGTAGCGCAGAAAGAGCTGAGCTATTGAGACCTCATTGCTTCTGCTGTGAATTTTATAGGTGGATTGCTACACTATTCTTCAGTTACAAAAGTCAACAAGGGTTCATTTTAAGGCTTCATGCGCTCAGCCACAAAAAAGGGTAAAGTGTGCATGGAGCATAAATAACGGGTGTAGGGGGCCACAGGTACATCATACAGCCCTCCACCCCCCATAAGAATAAATGGCTGCACACTACTATGAGAGTTAATGCTGGCACGTGTAAACTAGCTCATGTGGGTAAAACCCTGGACGCACACTATCTGTATCCAGGGTTGTATGTCCATGCGCATGCACGAGTTTACGCAAGCTTTGGCATAAACCCTCTTATAGCAATGTACATTCATTGCAGTAGGTGGCTGCATCCATGGATTCCTTTGCACAGGCTATTTATGCTCTATGTATGCCCCCTTGCAGCTATGTGCATGAAGCCCATAGCTCACTTACTGTTTTTTTTTAAGAATAAATAAATACATGATAGTCTATATACTTGGCTACAAGTTCACTTTAAAGGACCAAGAAGTCCAAACTGCAATATACCTTTTAAAGACCTACAAAAGAGAAGGAAGGGCGCACCGACCTTGTGCATTACCAACAAATAATTTTAATAAGGTAAAAACAGCAATGGTTATACTCGCATACAACCGTAGTAAATAGGCATATCAAATTGACAGCAACACCCAACTGTTTCTTTACAGTCCAAGATAGGAACCCAAGATACCGGAGAACAAGATTGTATTGCGTGATGGCTTACATGTTTTGAGGGAGGACCCTCTTCCTCAGAGCCAAAGCAATGCATGACCATGGTCATATATTGCTTTGGCTCTGAGGAAGAGGGTCCTCCCAGCTATTAACTGTGTCAAATTGAGCAAAGGAAGGACCCCCCCCCCTCAGAAAGAGTAGCGGGAATTTAAATGAAGCAGAGACCATAGGTTCTCATGCCTCCATCCCTAAATATTGGGAGCAAAGGAAAAAAGGGTGGGACATTAAATGAGGCAAGCAACAGAGTTTACATCATATATAATCAATTTTTTAATATATAAAATTCAGAGTAAATGAGTAATAAACATTAATAGTAAATCTCAGATGTTAGGGCAAAGACAGTAGCATGATTAAACAATAATGAGTCGGGTTTCAACATGATTATAATTGCAGAGATAAAATTAAGCATGACATTGACATAGATATACACACTTTCATAGTGTATCTAATGTTGCTAAAAAGTACATAGGGATCTGTATATCCATGGCTTGATGGTGCCTCATTTGGAATTGTTCCTATAGATGGAAAAAAGGGGTACCGGAGTAGGACATTATAAGCAGTTGTTGGCTCTACGCGTTTTGTGATTGATCATCACTCGTCAGGATCAAGCTTATATTATTGGAAAAGAGAAATTGAATATCGTCTCATATGTATTGTGAAAGCCGCGTATGAAAGCCCACAATATTGCTTACCAAGTTTGGGTACCAAACGTGCACCTGCGGGGCACACGGACCACATGTAACCAGCCGGGTCGGGGGCTGAGGCGGGAGAAGTGGCGGCTGCACCCAGCCAGGACGACGCTCGGTGCGGCAAGGGAGCAGCTCCGGCATGATGGACCTGTGTCACCTGTCAAAGGTGATAGATGAAAAGAGTGTATGTGTAATAAACTGGCAACTCACATTCACACACATACACTCTCATTTCACTCCCACAATTGCCAGTTTATTACACATACACTCTTCTTTTCATCTATCACCTTTGACAGGTCACACAGGTCCATCATGCCGGAGCTGCTCCCTTGCCGCACCGGGCGTCGTCCTGGCTGGGTGCAGCCGCCACTTCTCCCACCTCAGCACCCGGCTGGTTACATGCGGTCTGTGTGTTTCCCCCCGCAGGTGCACATTTGGTACCCAAACTTTGTAAGCAATATTGTGGGTTTTCATACTCTGCTTTCACAAGACATATGAGACTAGACTCAGTTTTTCTTTCCAACATCCCCTTTAGATGAAGAATATAAGCTTGCTCCTGAGGAGTGATGATCAATCACGAAACGCATAGAGCCAACAACTGCTTATAATGTCCTACTCCGGTTCCCCTTTTTTCCATCTATAGCAACAATTCCAAAAGGGGCACCATCAAGCCATGGATATACAGATCCCTATGTACTTTTTACTGTACTATTTAGCTACATTAGATACACTATGAAAGTGTGTAAATCTGTCAGTCATGCTTGATTTTATCTCTGCCATTATAATCATGTTGATACCTGACTCATTATTGCTTAATCATGCTACTGTCTGTGCCCTAACATCTGAGATCTACTATTAATGTTTATTACTCATTTACTCTGAATTTTATATATTAAAAAATTGATTATATATGATGCAAACTCTGTTGCGTGCCTCATTTAAAGTCCCACCCTTTTTTCCTTTGCTCCATAACTGTGTCAAATGTTAAAGCTGTCCTGAAAAAGACAGTTACCAACATTAACATTGTTCACTCTACAGAGTGAAGTGTGGTCACACAATAAGCTGGTCATAAACTAGTAGATTTTGGAACAAACATTTGTTTGAAATTTTTCATCAGTACATTTGAAGACATGGCAAAAGTCGTTTGAAAATACTTAAAAAAAAAAAAAAAAAAAAATGCTTTAAAGTTTGCTGAAAACGGTACAGAAGTTTACATGACTACTTTTT